>SJYT01001832.1:192875-204437 GCA_006410635.1 Cephalophus harveyi
GGGTTCTCAAGGCAAGAATACTGAAGTGGCTTGCCATTCCCTTCTCCAGTGGACCAAGTTCTGTCAGCCCTCTCCACCATGACCCGCCTGCCTTGGGTTGCCCTGCAGGCATGGCTTGGTTTCATTGAGTTAGATAAGGCTGTGGTCCTAGTGTGATTAGATTGACTAGTTTTCTGTGAGTATTGTTTCAGTATGTCTGCCCTCTGATGCCCTCTTGCACCACCTATCATCTTACTTGGGTTTCTCTTACCTTGGGTGTGGGGCATCTCTTCACGGCTGCTTCAGCAAAGCACAGCCTCGGCTCCTTACCTTGGACGAGGGGCTGTTCCTGGCCTTCAACGTGGGATAGATCCTCTAGGCCCTCCTGCTGATCCTTGGGTTGCTCCTCCCTGCTGCCGGCCCTGGCCTCGGGCGTGGGTGGCTCCTCCCAGCTGCCACCCCTGGCCTCGGGCTTGTGGTGGCTCCCCGGGGTCACCGCCCCTGGCCTCTAGCTCGAGGTGGCTTCTCCCGACTGCCCCTGACCTCGGATGAGGGGTGTCTTCCCCCGGCCGCCACTGGCCTCGGAAGTGGGGCAGCTCCTCCCGGCCGCAGCCGTGACCTTGGACCACACGGGGTGTCTGCCCCCAGCCGCCACTGGCCTCGGATGCGGGGTGGCTCCACCCAGCTGCCACCCTGACCTCAGACGCCCCTGACCTCAGACGCGGGGTGTCTCCCCCTGAAAATACAGTATTGCAATATCAGAACAAAAAATATTCTGCATAAAATTTTAAAGTTAGATACACACATACATATACATGTATTTTTCTAACATATAATTACAGGCTGAATTCATAGGAAATTTTATACCCAGTTACTGTACACTTTTTAAGAAGTGAAGAAAAGTAATATGGCATAGTTCCAAAATTTTTCCATACATTAAAATTACATTAAAATTCCTTACTCCAATTTTGCAACATTTTAATTTTTAAACAACATTCTAACAAACTGCATTCTGTCCAACTTCCTGTTTCAAATTGCTCCCTCAACTTATAATTTACTACTCTGGAGAGAGTGGTTAACTTTTATGGGGTGATTATTTTCCAGTTATTTCTTCTTTCAATTCCCTTTTCTACTTTTCCCCTCTAAGCACCCACAAACACATGTAAGTATCTTTCCTCATTTACTTGATAAGTGGTATTTTTCATGAGACTATCTTTCTGTGAAAGTGAAATTTTATATCTGGTTAAAAATTCCAGAGTGTAGTGTCCCAAATACATATACATTTCTGAATACATGACCCTAAATCTGAAAAGCCAGACAGGCAAATGACTTAGTTGTAATATCCATAACTACTTATAATAATGCAACCTTATAGATTTACTAAGGCCATGATTTACAGTCGAGTAAATTCCTATAAGTAAGATTTTCATCTCTGAAAGTGTTCCATACCACAACAAAACAGATTTGTAGTTTACTTAATTATGACTGCATATCTTCACAGCACTTATCAGTCATGCCTCACACTCACTTTAGGAAGATCGCGTTCCACGTAGTTTTGCTTTTGTCCAAAGGTCTCTGAATATTTTGTACTAGCTTGATTTCACTGAGACCTTGGACTTAAATATACATAACTTTTTAAAAGACAATGTTACAATGTTACTATTCATAACATTTTATAAACTTTTTGATAAGATATTCCAGTTAGTGACTATTTTCCCCAGCCCTGCTTCATCCTCAGCCATCATAGTTAAAAAGAATGCATTAAGAATGTATAAAAATAAACAGACACACATATCTCTTAAACGAGATTTTGCAGGGTAATGCTAGGTTCAGGAGAGAGAAACTGCAACTAAAGGAATTCAGGCTTGACTGTGTATATCACTTTTGGTAGTAATAAAAAAGATGAAAGTACAAAATATAATAATTGAAGGCTGGGAAAAAAATTTGAGCCAACTACCATGAAGAAGTAGAACTTTAACTTTTATTCAAATGTCTACAAATAATATCTTCAAGTATTTAAGCTTCTATTCTTGAAGCAAAGAAATTATAAGGATAAATATGAGTGGCTCAGAGGTTAAAGCGTCTGCCTCCAATGCGGGAAACCCAGGTTTGATCCCTGGGTCGGGAAGATCCCCTGGAGAAGGAAATGGCAACCCACTCCAGTATTCTTGCCTGGAGAATCCCATGGACAGAGGAGCTTCGTAGGCTACAGTCCATGGGGTCACAAAGAGTCAGACACGACTGAGTAACTTCACATGAGTGACTCAGTCACATACTGCATGAAAAATATTTTTATTGTCAATAAAATATGCAGCTCACTTTTTTTCTTCTCTGTAAGAAAGGATCAGGAAGAATTTCTTTAACTCATTTTTAATAGACACTTTGGGAATCCACTCTCAGAGAAAAAAGAAAATCTCTCCTTGGTTTGAGGCTAGCTTTCACCTGTCTCCATGGCTGTCATACTTACATCAATCTCCTCTGTTCCATTTCTTCAGAATACTCCCTAATTCAATTATCCTCTTCCTCCTGTTTCTTAACTTCTCCAGCTGCTGACACTCCCTTCAGCATCCAGTATATTTATGATTCCAAGAATATTTGGACCAAAATCAAGATGTCCTTCCGTGACACATTAACTATTCCCAGTCTCCCTCTCTTTCTGTTCAGGCTCTAAAGGAGAGTCCAGCTATATTGTCTCTATCTGTTTACCTTCTATGATGCCTCCAACCTTTTGTACTCTATCTTCTACCACCCAGTGGCAGCTGTTAAGAGCAGCAGTGAACTCTTAAATACGGAATCAAGAGAACAGGTTTTGAAGTATTGTTTCTTCCTTTATATATTTTGTTTGATTTTTTTTTTTTCCAGTATTGGGCCACTGTGACCACTTTCTCTGTATTTGTACTTGTCTGTCTTGACTTAGCTTTGTGACACAGACTGGGCAGGCACGACAGCATAGTGTTTGAGTTCATGAAACTTGTCAGAAATATCTGGATTTATTATCCCTATTGTACTATTTAATATGTGGGTTACTTTGGGAACATTATCTAATCTCTCTACACTCAGTTTTCTTTTCTTTGAAGTAGATAGTAATCACATCTAACCCATAATGTTGTAAGGATCAATTTTTTTTAATTGTTAAAGAGTCTTTTATCACATTTGATACATGCTGAGCCCTCAGTAGGTGATAGCTATTATTCATATTTTTAAACCATGAGGACACTCCTCTCTCTCCCTTTCCTCTCTGAATCCACTCCTCTATCCTTCCCCTTTTTTCTTTCTCTTCTCTTCCTTTTCCTCGTCCCCTCTTCCTACTTTCTTCCTCCCCACTTCTCAATCTCTTTCTTTAGTCCTTTCAGATGCTCCAGTCACTAGCATGGCTACTGCTACCAGTAAATCCCAATCTGCTCATCCCAGGGCACATTTTTCTCAGGTGCTTCACCTACATATTGAATTTCACACTAAACATTTCCAGCTGGGGATTCCCTCAAGGACAGCATGTTCCAAGCTCAGGTGACCCCACCTCACCACTCGCTCTACTGTGCTCCATTACCTACAGTCCTGTTCCTTGTTACTGATGCCAGTCACTTAGTCCTGGAAGTTCTTTAGTTTCACTGTCTCTTAAATCTGTATCATCTTTTTCCTGCCTGTTCTTCCTTTTCTAGCTGATAGTCTTATTATTGTTCACCTAGATTACTACAGTTGCCTGCTATACAAGCTCACTACCTTTGGTCTTGCACATCTCTCATCCAATATTCAAACTATGCCAGTTTGAAACGTTCAAAGTACAGATCTGATTTTCTTATAATTGTTAAAGTTTTAATTGTTTCTTGTACAATCTCAGGTTTAAAACAACAAGGTATGCACATGAATGCTTTAACTGCTTTATTTTCTATATATTTTTGTTTTGACCATTACTGTCTTATGTATGGCAAATGATACCCTAATGATAGATACATCTTGGCAAATGTTCTAGGTGTGGTTGAAAAATAATTCCTCTTCTGAAGATACTGTGCATAATTTTCTATATATGCCAACTATATCAATTTGGTTAAATATGTATTTCAAATTTTCAATTGTGTTAGTTTTTTTGTCTGTTTATTCTACTAGTTATTAAGACTGGTGCATTAAAGTCTTCTGCTATGATTGTAGATATATATATTTCTCCTTATTCCCCTGTTAAAATTTTGTTTATATACTTTATATCTCATTATCATTAAACAGAAACTAAGGGCTGTTTTCTTATTGGAATTATTTTAAAATTATGGATTATTCCTTTTTTATCTCTAGTGATTATTTTTACCTTCAAGTCATGTTCAGTTCAGTCGCTCAGTCGTGTCTGACTCTGCGACCCCATGAATCGCAGCATGCCAGGCCTCCCTGTCCATCACCAACTCCCAGAGTTCACCCAAACTCATGTGCATCGAGTGGGTGATGCCATCCAGCCATCTCATCCTCTGTCATCCCCTTTTCCTCCTGCCCCCGATCCCTCCCAGCATCAGAGTCTTTTCCAATGACTCAACTCTTCGCATGAAGTGGCCAAAGTATTGGAGTTTTAGCTTTAGCATCATTCCTTCCAAAGAACACCCAGAGCTGATCTTTAGAAAGGACTGGTTGGCTCTCCTTGCACTCCAAGAGACTCTCAAGAGTCTTCTCCAACACAACAGTTCAAAAGCATCAATTCTTCAGTGCTCAGCTTTCTTCACAGTCCAACTCTCACATCAATACTGACTATTGGAAAAACCATAGCTTTGACTAGACGGACCTTTGTTGGCAAAGTAATGTCTCTGCTTTTTAATATGCTATCTAGGTTGGCCATAACTTTCCTTCCAAGGAGCAAGTCATCTTAGTTAAATATTAATATCCCTACACTTCTTTCTTTTAATAAGTATTTTGTGGCATATTTTTCATTGTTTTACTTGCACTTTTCTGTGTGCTCATATTTTAAACATGTTTTTTGTAAACAGCAAGTGGTTTATATTAGTTTCCATCTCTTTTAATGTATTTTTAGTACTTTTAGGTTTGATGCAGTTACTAATATATTTGCTAATATATACTAATGTCATCTTGCTATATATTTTCTATTTCTTCCATGTACTTTTTGCTGTTATTTCTCTCTTCACTTTCTTATAAAGAACTTTAATTATATTTGTATTCATTGTATTATATTTTCTAATTAATTTACTTGTTTATTATTGCTTTTTCTTGTGTTCATTTTAGTGCTTTTCCTTTAGATTTTAATACACAACCTTGATTTATTAGAGTCTTCCTAAGCTAGTGTTATTAGCACTTCCTAAAAATAATGAAGCCACACCTCACTTTAGCTTCATTTAGCCCCTTCTTACCTTTCGTACTGTTGCTCAGACATTTTTCTTTCTGTGATATACATCCACAAGACAGAAATAATATTGTTGTTCTAAAAAGTCAATATTTTTTCTGTATATCAACAAAATCATCTTTGCTAGTGCTTGCTCTTCGTTCATTCCTTCAGTTTCATCTTTCCATCTGAGGTCATATTTTTCTTTCAGCCTGAGAAACTTCCTGTGCATTTTTTTTTATATTGTAACCAATTGTCTCAGCTGGTGACTAATTCTCTTATTATTTCCTTCTCTGGAAATACTTTGATTCCACCATTATCTTTAATGGATATTTCACTGGGTTAAAGTCTAGTCTAGTGTGGAATTTTTTTTTTTAATCTTTCAGAATTTAGCACATTTTCTACTGACTTCTATACTTCTGTTGATAAGTTGGTTATCAGTTTCATGTTACTCCTTTTATAATTTAATCTTTGGGTTTCATCAGCTTACCCTTGTGGTTCGTTACAGTCTTCATATTGTTTACCCTGCTTGTGATGCAATGATCTTAAATATATGGGTTGATAATTGGATCAGTTTTAGAAAATTCTTGGTCATTATCTAATCAAAAATTGATTTTGCTATAATTTCCGTGTCATTTCTTGTGGGTAGTCTAGTTACAAGTATGTTAGACATTTGCTATTTCCTTATGTGTGTTGTACTCTATTTTGTTCTTGCCATGCTTTTTTCCTTCTTACAGTTTACAAATTTTTTATTGACCTGTTTTTTAGTTTACTATAGAAAGTTTCTATTAACCTCATTCAGTGAGCTTTAAATTTCTGATATTGTGCTTGTATAGTTTTTAAATGCCTACTTGATACTTTATAGAAATTTTTAATCTTTTCGTGAAATTTTTCAGTATTTTCCTTAATTATTAATAACACTGATATTTTACTATTCATCTTAGATACTCAGTATCTGAATCATTATTCATCTATCTTACTCATATACTTGTTTTTTTCCTGTTGGTCATGATTTCCTGCTCCTTTGGATGACAATAATTTTTTATTGTATGTCAGACCTTGTATATAAGACAAGTTTTAGCTCTATAATTTATTTGCCAACAGAATAGGTTTACCTCTTAGACTAATCACTTCAATCCTGTCCAGGACTGAGCAGGATCAAGTTTAGGTTGCAATTCGAGTTAACTCTCAGTTTGTCTTTGGTTCTTCCCTATTCCTTGGACATGACCCTGATGAACTTTTCACTGAAAGCCTGGTAGATTTTTGTCTCCTTAGTTGTGAAAGACTGCAGGAGATTTAGCTTTGGCGTTTTGCCACAGAAAGCTTCAGAATATATCAGATGTGCATGTGCGATGGGACTGTGGCTTCTTAGTATTTGCCTCACTAACACAGCAAGACAGAAAAGATTGCACTCTTCCCTTCAGGCCCAGCACCATCCTTGTCCATTTACACCTGATGTGGAAAACCAGCCCCTTACCCTGTGACTTGTCTAGTTTCTGAACAGGTACACTGGATCCACATGCCCACTGATTATTCTGCTGTTGCTGCTAAGTCACTTCAGTCATGTCTGATTCTGTGCGACCCCATGGACGGCAGCCCACCAGGCTCCCCCGTCCCTGGGATTCTCCAGGCAAGAACACTGGAGTGGGTTGCCATTTCCTTCTCCAATGCATGAAAGCGAAAAGTGAAAGTGAAGTCACTCAGTTGTGTCCAACTCCTAGTGACCCCATGGACTGCAGCCCACCAGGCCCCTCCATCTATGGGATTTTCCAGGCAAGAGTACTGGAGTGGGGTGCCATTGCCTTCTCTGGATTATTCTGCTGGTTTCTTCTTATTCCAGTAAGGTCACTTTGTGTGATCATATTCTGATCTGCAGATCATACCCAAATGCCCTAGAGAAGAAAATAGATGGTGATTACCTGTTGAGAAAAGATTCATCACTTTGGTATTTTAGTTTATCTGTTCTTTATTGTTTCCTCAATACTCTGATATACTTTTAAAATGTTTCTTTTTCAAGTTATCTGTTTTACTCATTCTACTAGTTGTTGTAGTGTGAATGTTAGCAACTGATTAGATTCTATGAAGAAATGGAGGCTCCCCACTCTTATCTGGGTCCCTGATGGCTCAGCTGGTAAAGAATCAGCCTGCAATGCAGGAGACCCCAGTTGGATCCCTGGGTCAGGAACATCCCCTGTAGAAGAGATAGGCTACTCGCTCCCGATATTCTTGGGCTTCCCTGGTGGCTCAGACGGTAAAGAATCTGAAGCTGTCTGTTCTTTCCTAGGTTTCTCATAACATCATGATACTCTCTGCTTATCTTTGTCATAATACTTTTCTCGTTTAATAACAATGATCCCCTCTGTGTCTATATGTGTGTGCAGGGGACAGGGGATACTGGTTGTATTTCTCTGTCTCTGTGCCTAGACTGTAGGGTTTCTAGAGTCAATGTCCCCCACATGTGCCTATGAATGATGGAAGGTGGGATAAATCAATGATTGATTGGCAATTATACTCTTTCTAGGACACAGGTTATTAGATGTTTGGAATTAGTTGTTGTCTGAAATATTTAAAATAGCTTGATGTAAAAAGTTCCAGTATCCATAACTATCTCCAATCTGATACGTAATCTTGTGCCAAAAATGTAATTTTTGGCCCTGACAATAGTTTGTCATTTTACCCTGGTAAACATAGAACTTCTAATTTGTATCTTTCACTGGGTTCAGTGAAGTGCTCTGCTCTGAGTAGAAAATGTTTATAGGTAAAACTCTTGCTAAAGTTGCAGTGTTCTTAAATTTTCAAGACTTAATTCTGATAATCAACTGTATAACATTTTTACCTGGAGTACACTATCACAATGTTATTTGTAATTCTGTAGCACAAACTCCTGCCCTTTTCCATCTCTTTACCCTGTGACAGAAGTGTGGAAAACCACAGCAAAGTTTTATATATTTTTGTCCTTATGTAAAGGTAAAAGTGCTTATTTTTCTTGATTTAAAATCACAAACTATGAGTAGCTTTCTAATGTTAACACCTACATAAGGGTTAGTTTTCAGGGTTTTTTAAAAAATATTGTAATTACACAGATTCTAATTAAGTTATTCTTGATCACACATTTCTTATTAAAAATAAACCAGCAATCTGCACTATTGGCATGTTTTTGTTTCTCTGTTTCTTATTTTAGTTAAAATGTGCAGTTATTTGTTGCAAGTTTCAAGACCATGATATTTTTGTTCAGTCTTCCCTTTTATTTTTGCAGCTGTAGATTTTACTGAGAATCTGAGTGAAATTTTCCTAAACCATATGATTATGCATTTTTCTTTTGTTTCATCTATGAAAGCATTTGGTTTGTGCTTTATAAAAACTCTTTATAATTAAATAACAGCAACATTCAGCAGTATCGGTTCTCAGTGATGAAAACGTCTAGATGTGTATAAGAGACAGATATAAAACACAGTTTCAAATTTTAGAATATATAGAATAGACATGTTTGTTAAAAAACACTAATTAATGAAATGGAAAACAGCAAACTATTTTGAGTAGCTCAGTAATACTGAGTTGATACTTTCTTGATATATTGCATTTTATCGTTCAATTAAACATGTTACCTAATTTGCACTCTGACCAGGAACTATTCAAAAATATGTTGCCTATATTTATGGTTTCTACTTCTCTGGATTATAGGTGGTAGGGTAGGGAAAGCAGCTGGTTAAACGTGCTTTTAGTAGATAGTTATTCAAAGAAATATATCAATATTTAAGAGGAAAAATCAAGTCATTTAGTTATAATTTCATATGCATGAATTGTAATTGGTTCAGAAACACTAGTATTTAACCTAATATTTTAACTTGTTTACTATCAAATATGTAATTGGTTCAAATAATCTAAAGGAAGAGGTGGATTAACTAGGGAAGCCAAGATGGGTAATTCCCAGGAGATTCTAAAACGTGGCACTACCCTTGTAAATCTACCATCTCCCAAAGCCTGAGTCCGCTATTCTATTTCATAAATTGTTACTTTCTAGTACGCCAAAGACATGTAAAATTCATGGAAAAACTTAAGTTAACCAAGCTCAGGAGACTGACATATAAAACCCAAATATCAATTTACAATAAGAACTGTAATGTCTAAAGGTACTACTAAATAAGGAAAACTACCTTGCAAAGCCTCATTATAATCAAGGCACCAGTCTATAAATTCATGGTAAGAAATATAGCTATCCAGGGAACTGGACTCTTGAGTCTTCTAGTAAGCACATTTTCTCTCTAGGTATCATGTGAGAAACTATTATAATTGAAAGGTAGTTTGGTGAATATCTAATCAGAACAAGGTAAATTAGCTATGGGATTTGAAATTTGATACTCAATATGCTTCTCAAGGACCATGAGAGTGTCTTACTCATTTTTTTTTTTTTTTGTCTCCTGATTGTGTGGAACATGCTAGAGATTTTTTTTTAAGTGTGTTGAATGCACACTCTGAACCGAAGAACATATGCGTTCCAGATACTAGGAAATATCTCATTTGCTGCACTAAACATATTGTCTTTACCAAGTATATAATTGCTAACAATGATAGGAGAAAATACCCATAAAACTAGTAGCTAGTCAATTTTATATAACAATCTCTTCAAAATGAACATGACTACCTAAGGTAGGATTTGCTCATTACACAACTCCAGGGTCACCGTTCAGTTAAAATGCCACGTGGAGGTGCACAATAGTACTGATCTATGGTTAGCTGATTTTTACATTTTAAGGTGAGCAATAAGAAAAGCAAAGTATATTATTTTAAAATATGTGCAATTATTATAGACAAGGTGCTGCAGTTACATATTCACAACAGATAACGCATGATTAGAACACTACTGTGCGCAGTTTCAACACACAGTTCTCCAAACAGTGCCATCAAGAACTTTGGGCTTTTGCATTATCCAGCATGTAACCAACTCAATCTGCCTTTCTCACCCTAAGGCTTCCCTGGTGGCTCAGAGGTTAAAGTGTCTGCCTCCAATGTGGGTAAACCCAGGTTTGATCCCTGGGTTGGGAAGATCCCCTGGAGAAGGAAATGGCAACCCACTCTAGTATTCTTGCCTGGAGAATCCCGTGGACAGAGGAGCTTCCTAGGCTACAGTCCATGAGGTCACAAAGAGTCGGACACGACTGAGTGACTTCACTTTCACTTTCACTTTCTCACCCTAACCCCTCTGTACCTGAGTCACTCTTTGCTTTTGTTGTCATTTCCCTTTTTTTTTTTTTTTCAACAATTATTCTTTCAATAACTTATCCCCAGAAATCGTATGTCAAGGACTATCAACTTCTATTTTCAACTTCTGGGTTAGATAAGTATCTTGATTACATATTTGCTGTTGCTATTCATTGTAGGGGTGACAGCACACCCCTACAAAAGCAAAGCACACCTGAGGGTGATCATTGTGAAAACAGGAGAAATGCTGTTTAGGGAGAGGGGTCCTTTGCCTGCCTTGAGTTCATCCTGAGTAAATGCTTTGGGCTCTGCTTGGGTTGGTACTTATGTGCTGTCTTGTTTTATTAGCAGCAGTAGACTAAATATTCAACTCAGGTTATCTAAATGAAGACATACCTCTAGAGTATGTCACCATTTGTGACTGTCCTTTTGCATGTAGGCTTCAGACTTCCATTTTTTAGCTGTGCTACTTTGGGCAAGACTAATTCCTATGAATGTTGGCATTGCTTTAACATGTTGACAACAATAACTTTCAGAATTGTAAAAAGCAAAAACATCTTACAATAGCTATTAAATCATTCCTAGGACATAATAGTTTTCTCTGTTGGCATTCAACCATTATTTGAAAGTAAAAGGTTTCTCTTTAAAAACTCAAGCACATTTTTTTCTGTTTATTTTGTTTACATTTTAACGATTCCTTAGGAAATTCCATGTAAGCACTTTCATTACGAATCTGCTGCATTGTACGTGATTTTGATTATTTTCCTCTCCAATGACCAGTGTAGATTGATAAAAGAAAACATTCAGATTTTTAAGATCCTGGAGAATAGAAAATTTAATATTTTTTCTATTTAATGTAATCATTTGTTATGTGTAACATAGCTTAAAATTTTTTAAGATAATTATTTTTTCTCACATTATTTACCATGGGTACTTTTTCAGTTTTTCTCATTTTTCAATAATGTTCTTTTTTTACCCCACCACAAGATTTCTTAAGCTTATTTAAATGCAGAAGTATAATTTTGAACCAAAACCAGAATCTGTTGAATGTAAAATATAGACCAGTTTTACCT
>SJYT01001832.1:214190-248596 GCA_006410635.1 Cephalophus harveyi
GGAGGGATTGGGGGCAGGAGGAGAAGGGGACGACCGAGGATGAGATGGCTGGATGGCATCACTGACTCGATGGATGTGAGTCTGAGTGAACTCCGAGAGATGGTGATCAACAGGGAGGCCTGGCGTGCTGTGATTCATGGGGTCACAAAGAGTCGGACACGACTGAGCGACTGAACTGAACTGAACTGAACTGAACACATAAATATAGAATTTACAAAATGGTATTGATGAACCTATTTGCAGGGAAGGAATGGAAACACAGATGTAGAGAACAGACTTTTGGACACAGTCAGGGAAGGAGAGAGTGGGATGAATGGAGAAAGCATCATCAACACCTATACACTACCATATGTTAAATAGCCTGGCACTGTGTGATGCTCTGTAGAGGTGGGATGTGGGGAGGGGAGGAAGACTCACACAGAAGGGACTTTTGTATGATTATGACTGATTTTGTGATGCTATAAAGCAGAAACCAACACAACATTTTAAAACAATTTTCCTCCAATTAAACATATATTTAAAAATGTAAAAAATATAAACTGAATAATATAAAAATTGAAGCAAATTGAAAATTTTATGGCTGCATCCTGCAGCATATGGAATTTTAGATCCCCAGTAAGGATCGAACCTGTGCCCGTTGCACTGGAAGCTCAGTCATAATCACTGGACTACCAGGGAACCACCACAAATGGACTTTTTATTAAAGCTCTTATAATTAGTGGTGCTGAACATCTTTTCATGTACCTCTTGTCCATCTGTATATCTTCTTTGTATACATGTCTGTTTAGGTCTTCTGCCCATTTTTGGATTGGGTTGTTTAGTATTGTTAAATTTCATGAGCTAATTGTAAATTTTGGAGACTTATCCATTATTGGTCACATCATTTGAAAATATTTTCTACCAATCTGTGGGTTGTCTTTTTATTTTGTTTATTGTTTCCTTTGCTTTGTAAAAGCTTTTGAAATTAGTTCAGTTCAGGAGCTCAGTCATGTCCGACTCTTTGTGACCCCATGGACTGTAGCACACCAGGCCTCCCTGTCCATCACCAACTCCTGGACCTTACTCAAACTCATGTCCATAAGTTGGTGATGCCATACAACCATCTCATCCTCTATTGTCCCCTTCTCCTCCCACCTTGAATCTTTCCCAGCATCAGGGTCTTTTCCAGTGATTCAGTTATTTGCAATAGGTGGCCAAAGTATTGCAGTTTCAGCTTCAACATCAGTCCTTCCAATGAATATTCAGGACTGATTTCCTTTAGGATGGACTGGTTTGATCTCCTTGCAGTCCAAGGGACTCTCAGGAGTCTTCTCCAACACCACAGTTCACAAGCATCAATTCTTCAGCACTCAGCTTTCTTTATAGTCCAACTCTCATATCCATACATAACTGGAAAAACCATAGCAGAAGTAGATATTTTTATGGAACTCTCTTGCTTTTTTGACGATCTAACAGATGTTGGCAATTTGATCTCTGGTTCCTCTGCCTTTTCTAAATCCAGCTTGAGCATCTGGAAGTTCATTGTTCATGAACTGTTGAAGCCTGACTTGGAGAATTTTGAGCAATACTAGGTTGTGAGATGAGTGCAATTGTGCAGTAGTTTGAGCATTCTTTGCCATTGCCTTTCTTTGGGATTGGAATGAAAATGGACCTTTTCCAGTCCTGTGGCCACTGCTGAGTTTTCCAAATTTGCTGGCATATTGAGTGCAGCACTTTCACAGCATCATCTTATAGGATTTGAAATAGTTCAACTGGAATTCCATCACATCCACTAGAGTTGTTTGTAGTGATACTTCCTAAGGCCTACTTGACTTTGCATTCCAGGATGTCTGGCTCTAGGTGAGTGATCACACCATTGTGATGATTTGGGTCATGAAGATCTTTTTTGAACAGTTCTTCTGTGTATTCTTGCTACCTCTTCTTAATATCTTCTCCTTCTGTTAGGTCCATAACATTTCTGTTCTTTATTGTGCCCATCTTTGCATGAAATGTTCCCTTGGTATCTCTAATTTTCTTGAAGAGATCTCTAGGCTTTCCCATTCTATTGTTTTCCTCTATTTCTTTGCACTGATCACTGAGGAAGGCTTTCTTATCTCTCCTTGCTATTCTTTGGAACTCTGCATTCAAATAGTTTTGTCTTTGCTTTTCTCCTTTGCTTTTTGCTTCTCTTCTTTCTACAGCTATTTGTAAGGCCTCTCAGACAGCCATTTTCCTTTTTTGCATTTCTTTTTCTTGGGGATGGTCTTGATCCCTGTCTCCTGTACAATGTCACAAATCTCTGTCCATAGTTCATCAGGCACTCTGTCTATCAGATCTCATCCCTTGAGTCTATTTGTCACTGTATAATTGTAAGGCATTTGATTTACGTTATACCTGAACAGTCTAGTGCTTTTCCATGCTTTCTTGGATGTGGGGTATCTCCTCATGGTTGCTTCAGCACTGTGCAGACATTGCTCTAGCCTTTTAAGAATATTTCAATGGATGAGTTAGGATGTTTACATCTTTATTTTAGCTCCATCCAATTCAGACTTGAGTTTAAGTAGATCCCATTTGTTTATTTTTGCTTTATTTGCATTATTCTAGGAGATGGAGTGAAAAATATATTTCTTCAATTTATGTCAGAGAGAGTGATGCTTGTGTTTTCCTCTAGGAGTAACTACAATGAGATATCCCTTTACACCAGCTAGAATGGTTACCATCAAACATCCACAAAGAGTAAATGTAATGTAATGTAAATTGGTAGAGCCTCTATGGAGAACCGTATAGAGATTCCTTAAGAAACTAAAATTAGAGCTACCATATCAAGTTACAATCCCACTCCTATGCATATATCTGGAGAAAAACATGATCCAAAAGAATATAAGCACCCCAATGTTCATTGCAGCACTGTCTACAATACACAACAAATGGAAGCAACCTAAATGCCTATCAGCAGAGAAATGGATAGAAAGGATGTAGTACATTTGCACAATGGAATATTACTCAGCTGTTAAAAAGGATGAAATAATACCACTTGTAGCAACATGGATGAACCCAGAGATTGTCATACTGAGTGAAGTAAGTCAGACAAAGAAAGAGAAATATTGTATTACATCCCTTATATGTGGAATCTAGAAAGAAATGATAGAAATTAACTTACTAAACAGAAAGGGACTCACAGACTTAGAGGATGAACTTATAGTTGCCTGTACACACTGCTATATTTATAATGGATAACCAGTAAGGACCTACTGTATAGCACATGGAACTCTGCTCAATGTTATGTGGCAGCCTGGATGGAAGGGGAGTTTGGGAGAGAATGGATACGTGTATATGTATGCCTGAGTCCCTTTGCTATTCACTTGAAGCTATCACAACATTTGTTAATCACAACATTTTGTATACCTTGATACAAAATAAAAACCAAAATTCTAAGAGTACTATTAAAAAAACTTAATATCTTACATGAAAATGACATATACCTTCAAAAATACTTCACCCACTGAAGCAACATTGCTCCTTATGAACACATTCTCTGCAATTTAAAAAGTCCACCAGTTAAAGGTGGGGAGCATGGTGTGTTTCAGAAATGAAAACTAGTCTTTGTTTGAGAGTGCTTAGCCCACGGAAGACTCACAAAGACTAAATTGAGAATTTCTTTCTTAAAATTCATTTATATATGAACATATGCCCTTAATTCTATACCCTCGTTTTTAGGAAAGTGAAGAGATCTATCGGATTCTGATTTTTCTCCAGGGTTCATTTAGTAAGTGCTGTCTATAGCTGTTTCTCCCTGTTCTCATTCTAGCACATGGTCAGGAGAACTGGCTCCCAGACTGTTCATTATTAAAATTAAACCTCAGCAATAATAAATTATACTGATGAAAGAGAAATGGAATAAATAACAGAAAATATAGGAATCAGAAAAATATGTACATGATTATGTAAGAAAGCAAAAATTTATAGTGATGGCTTGTCAATTTGTGTTTTCCTTATCAATGTTTTGAAATAATATGCACTTCCCTTACAGACATATCAAACAATGGCATGCTAGCAGTTTTGCCTAAAGAAAACAAAGTAATGGGCCATGGATTCTTAGAGTATTACTGTTTATAGTGCTAAAATATTTTAAAGTTCTAACACAATGTAACAATCTTTTATTAAAGATTCAAAGTAATGAGTATAACATTTGTTGTTAAGTCACTAAGTTGTGTCTGTTTGCAACACCATGAACTGCAGCACGCCAGGCTTCTCTTTCCTTCACCATATCCCTGAGTTTGCTCAAACTCATGTCCATTGTCAGTGATGCCATCCAGCCATCTCATCCTCTGTCACCCCCTTTTCCTTTTGCCCTCTATCTTTCCCAGCATCAGGGTCATTTATAGTGAGTCAGCTCTTTGCATCAGGTGACCAAAGTATTGGAGCTTCAGCATCAGTCCTTCCAATGAATATTCAGTGTTGATTTCCTTTAGGATTGATTGGTTTGATCTCCTTGAGATCAAGAGTCCTCTCCAGCACCACAGTTCAAAAGCATCAATTCTTTAGTGCTCAACCTTCTTTATGGTCTTCAAATTAATTTAACTAGCTAACAAAGAGATTAGCAGAAATGTATGTTTGTTTAAATTGAAGACTTTAAATAAAAGAGGTATATATTTCTCTATTAGATTTTTTTTATAAGTGATTTCTTACAATTTGGAAAACATGATGTGTTAGGAAAGTATTGCTTTTCCTGTTGTATTAGAACTTAACTGGAGCATTTATATGGCTATACATTTTGTTTATTTAACCTGATCAATAATGCTAAATAATTGACATTTAGACGGAGGAGCCTGGTGGGCTGCAGTCCATGGGGTTGCTAAGAGTCGGACACAACTGAGCGACTTCCCTTTCACTTTTCACTTTTCATGCATTGGAGAAGGAAATGGCAACCCACTCCAGTATTCTTGCCTGGAGGATCCCAGGGACAGAGGAGCCTAGTGGGCTGCTGACTATGGGGTCGCACAGAGTCGGACACGACTGAAGCGACTTAGCAGCAGCAGCAGCAGCAATGGAAATAAGTACTACTTCTAAACTGTTTAATAATTTTTATTTTAAATAATGGTTATTTTTTCCTGTATAACTCATCTTAAATAATGCTTCTTTTATCCTATGTAAAACAATGACAAGAACTCCTGCTTTTTTTAAAAAAAAATGGACTTAAACATGAGAAATTTATTTTTCTTAGCATTTTAATATAAATGTTGCTTTCTTTTCTCTCATGGAGTCATGAACTTCTAAACTATAGAGCAGAAAAACAAACAACTTTAAAAAATATATTTAGCAGACAAAATTAATGCCCCATTGTGAGTCTCACCTTTGAAGAAAGTCAAAGAACAACCAAGGTACATTTGTAAGGTATTATTAGATAAGAGAAATGGTCCACACACTGCTGGTATACACATACTGCTCTATGGGAACTTCCTTCAGAGTTAGGATGCTTCTAAGAGAGTGCATGAAACTGTACGGATATCTATATAAGCATAAAGGGTATGTGTATGTCTTTCCAACAGAAAGATCATTTTTCCCCTAACCTAATGTTTTGTTTTTACCTTCCAGATTATGCAGTATATTTCATATAACCATGGCAGTGCAGTAATTCTCTGGTTTAAGCTTTTTCATGCAACAAAGCTTTTTTTTTCTTTCTTTTGTTCTAGCAGCAGGAAACATTTGACTGAAAAGCAAATCACAACCTTTTGAGACTAGATGCATGCTGTGTAATTCGGAGTTCAGCATGTGTCTTGGGGAGGTGTGTTTAATATTTTTTTTCCTGAGGCAGTTTTATTTTGTCTGCCTGGAGATACAAAGACATTCTGTTCAACTGTTAAAGCTCTGCATTAGTATAAGCAAGAGCTTATAGTTGTTAAAATCAAGAGAAAAATTGCAAATTATTTTTAGATTTCTGTTTACAATATATTCTGATTGAGAACACTTTCCTCCTTTTGGGGCTTACAAGTAGGGTTTGGAAGACATTTTCATATTTAGGATAATAAAAGTAGAAAATGACAGTACTGAAAAAAATTGCCTGTATTAATGTTTCTCATGTATAAAACACATTTGGTCCCTCTCTGATTTAACATGTGTATATGTAAATCATTTTCAAGTATTTATTTAATGTGTTCATGAAGTCTTCAGAGAGAATACAAAATAATTCTCTTGTCTCTTAAGAGTGAAACTTAAAAAAAGACCCTGCAAGTATTCAGGTTCATGTGGACAATAACTACTTATAGAAAATGACAGTACTGAAAAAAATTGCCTGTATTAATGTTTCTCATGTATAAAACACATTTGGTCCCTCTCTGATTTAACATGTGTATATGTAAATCATTTTCAAGTATTTATTTAATGTGTTCATGAAGTCTTCAGAGAGAATACAAAATAATTCTCTTGTCTCTTAAGAGTGAAACTTAAAAAAAGACCCTGCAAGTATTCAGGTTCATGTGGACAATAACTACTTATTGATATATACAGATGTTAATAAGCTAAAGAAAATAAATTACTTTATCTTTTCTTTTTTTTTAAACAAAACTCCTCAGATAGAATTCAATGAAATTTGAAATTTTGTTCATTATATTGTTCCCTTGGTTATTTTTTTGTCCTAAACAACTTTTTTCTCAAACATTTAATGTATATAGCTTTATTGCTGGGAGTGAGTTTCTTTGAACATTGTATATACAAAAAAATATATAGTTTTTACCTACATTTACATCATTTTTGAAATCTAAATTATTCTCTTGAAACTGACTGCATTTCTGTCACTCCAAGGAATGAGATAGGATTGCGTATCAGGTTTTATGCCATAGTTTAGAACTAAAAAAAAAGAATGCTGGCAGAAAGTGGAGAGTCTACCCTTCCAGGGGAAAATACAGTATAGTTGTAAAAGATGTCCTCTTTCCCTGCACAGAAGCAGAGCTGCCTGCTGCAGTGCCTAACACACTCTAACAACATATTAGAATGCTTTAGTAAGACATGTACAAAGTTTCAGATAAATAACATTAAATGTGATTTCAGTTACATAGCAAATCACTGCCCATAGGCATTAGTTTCTGTAAAGATCCCCCAGTCAGTAATGTGTTAACAGACATAAATAGAAAAATCAACAGTCACACCAAAATAGTAGGGGACTTGAATACTCCATTTACATCATTGGGCAGATTATCCAGACAGAAAATCAATAAGGAAACACAAGTCTTCAGTGACACATTAGACCAAATAAATTTAATTAATATATAAAACATTCAACCTGAAAGATTCAGACTACATGCACATTCTTTTCATGTACACATGGAACATTCTGTGAGATAGATTACATTCTAGACCACAAAACAAGCCTCAATATGTCAAGTATCTCTTCTGAACACAATGTTGTAAGACTAGAAATTAACTGTAAGTATAAAACTGCAAACACACAAATATATGGAGGCTAAAAAATATGCTACTAAACCACCAATGGATCACTGAATAAATAAGATAGGAACACAAAAAAATATCTAGATACCAAAATGATTGTCCAAAACCTATGGGACACAGAAAAATCAATTCTAAGAAGGAAGTTTCTAGCAATACAAGCTTACCTAAGAAAACAATAGGAAAAAAGTCAAACCTAACTTTTCCCTAAAGCAACTAGAGAAAGAAGAGACAAAACCCAAAGTTAGTAGAAGGTAAGAAGTCATAAAGATCAGAGGAGAAATAAATGAAAGACTAAAAAAGATAGAAAAGAAGCTTAAATCTGATTCTTTGAAAAGATAAAATTGATAAAATATTTAGCCAAACTCAAGAAAAAAAGGAGAGGGCCTAAATCAATCAATCAGAAATGAAAAAGAACTTATAACTGAAATCACAGAAACACAAATGATTTTAAGATACTACTACAAGCTGCTATATGCCAATAAAATGGACAACCAGGAAGAAATGGGCAGACTCTTAGAAAGGTACAATCAGACAGAACCAGGAAAAAACAGAAAATATAAATGGGCCAATTAAAAGTACTAAAATTGAATTTGTGATTTAAAAAAACTTCCAACAAACAAAAGTCCAGGACCAGGTGGCTTCACAGGTAAATTCTATCAAATATTTACAGAATATTTAACACCTATACTCCTGAAAATTCTTCCAAAAATTGCAAAGGAAGGAGCACTTCCAAATTCATTCTATGATACTGCCATCACCCTAACACCAAAAGCAGACAAAGATACCATAAAATAAAATTACAGGTTAGTATCACTGTTGAATATGATAACAAAATTGTCAACAAAATACTAGCAAATCAAATCCAACAATATGTTAAAAGGATCACGCACCATGACCAAGTGGGATGTATCCTAGGGATGCTAGAAATTTTCAATATCTACAAATCAATGAGTATAATATACTACATTAACAAACTGAAGCAAAAAAGTATCATCTCAGTAGATTCAGAAAAAGATTTTGATAAAATTCAACATCCATTTCAGATAAAAAGTCTCCAGAAAGTGGACATAGAAGGAACATACCTCAATATAAAGGCCATATATGACAAACCCAAGCTAACATAGTACTCAAGAGTTAAAAGCTGAAAGCATTCCCTCTAAGATCAAGAACAAGACAAATTTTTCCACTCTTTCCACTTTTACCCAACATAATTTTAGAAGTCCTAATCACAGCAATCAGAGAAGTCAATGGCACCCCACTCCAGCACTCTTGCCTGGAAAATCCCATGGACAGAGGAGCCTCGTTAGGCTGCAGTCCATGGGGTCGCTAAGAGTCGGACGCGTCTGAGCTACTTCACTTTCACTTTTCACTTTCATGCATTGGAGAAGGAAATGGCAACCCACTCCAGTATTCTTGCCTGGAGAATCCCAGGGATGGGGGAGCCTGGTGGGCTGCTGTCTATGGGGTCGCACCGAGTCGGACACGACTGAAGCGATTTAGCAATCACAGCAATCAGAGAAGAAGAAGAAATAAAAGGAATCCAAACTGGAAATGAAAAACTAAAGCGGTCACTTTTCCAGATGACATGATATTATACATAGGAAATCCTAAAATTGCTCCTAGAGAACTACTGGTATTATATCAATATCAATAAAGGCAGTAAAGTTTCAGGGTATGAAATTAATTCACAGAAATTGGTTGCATTTCTGTACATTAACAATGAGAGATCAAAAGGTAAAACTGGGGAAACCATCATACTGAAAAGAATAAAATACCTTGGCGTAAACCTACCTAAGAAGCTAAAAGATCTGTATTCCAAAAACTGTGACACTGATAGAAAAAAAGCAGATGACGTAAAGAGAAGGAAAGATATACCGTGCTCTTGGATTGGTAAAATCAATGTTGTCCAGTGACCACACCACTCAAAGCAATCCACAGATTCAATACAATCCTTATGAAATTATCAATAGCATTTTTCACAGAACTAGAACAGCAACAACAAAAGATTGTTTTGTGTGGAAATACAAAAGGTCTCGAATAGCCAAAACAATTTTGTGAAAGAAGAATAAAGCTGAAGGAATCAGACTCCTGGTAAGTTAGACTATACTACAAAGCTGCACTAATAAAAATGGTATGGTACTGGCACAAAACAGACACATAGATCAATGGAACAGATTAGAAAGCCCAGAAATAAGCCCATGCACTTACAGTTAATTAATCAATATCAAAGGAGACAAGAATATGCAATGGAGGAAAGACAGTCTGTTCAATATGTGGCACTCAGAAAACTGGACAGCCACATGTAAAATAATGAAATCAGAACAGTCTCTAATACTATACACAAAAATAAACCCAAAATGGATTAAACATTTAAATCTAAGACCAGAAGTTATAAAACACCTAAAGGAAAACATAGGCAGAACATCTGCCATCTGACATAAATCACAGCAATATTTGGGGGGATCTGTCTCTTAAAGTAATGGAAAAAAAATCAAAAATAAACAAATAGGACCAAATTAACTGAAAAGCTTTTGCACAGCAGAGGAAGCCATAAACAAAGCCAAATATAACCGATGGAATGACAGAAAATATTTGTAAATGATGCCAGTGACAACGGCTTAATTTCCAAAATACATAAACAGCTCATATAACTCAACAACTAAAAGCAACCCAATCAAAGGATGGGCAGAAGACCTAAAAAGACATTTCTTCAAGGAAGACATACAGATGGCCAACAGGCATATAAAAAGATGCTCCACATTGCTAATTATTAAGATGCAAATCAAAACTACAGTGAGGTATCACTTCACAGCAGTTGAATGTCCATCATCAAAAAGTCTACAAGTAGTAAATGCTATAGAAAGTGTGGAGAAAAGTAAACTCTTCTACAGTATTTTTGGGAATGTAAACTTGTGCAGCCATTATGGAGAACAGTATGGAGGTTACTTTAAAAACTAAAAATAGAGTTACCATATGATCCAGCAGTCTCACTCCTGGGCATATATCCAGAAAAGACAAAAACTCTAATTCAAAAAGATACATGCACCCCAGTATTCATAGCAACACTCTCTACGATAGTCTAGACATGGAAGCAACCTCAGTGTTCACTGAAGATGATATATAAAAAGTGGCACATATACAGTGAAGTATTACTCAGCTATTAAAAAAAGAAGGAAATAATGCCATTTGCACCTATATAAATGGACATAGAGATTATCATATTAAATAAGTCAAAGAGAAAGACATATCATATCACTTATATGAAATCTTAAAAAATGATACAAAATAGTATTTACAAAAGAGAGACTCATGGAAAAGCAACTTATGGTTACCAGTCGGGGGAAGAGAGAAGAAGGATAAATTAGGAGTTTGGGATTAACACTACTATATTTAAATACATAACATCAGCCTCCTGTATGGCACAGGGAGCTATATTCAATATCTTATAATAATCTACAATGGAAAAGAAGCTGAAAAAGAATATGTATCTGAATCACCTTGCTATATACATAAAACTAACACAACATTATAAGTCAATGATACGTCACTAAAAAAAATAAGCGGGGAAAAAATATATGAGATTCAGTCTGGAGGTAAGATATTCAAAGTCTTTAACAGTGAAATATGAATCAAAACAATGGGCTACTGTCTTCACAATATGTTTGGCCCAAGTAGAGAACAATCAAAATATCTAGTATTACAACATTTTTTAGAAACAGTATGTATTTGCCCCACCAGATTCCAATTTTAGAAAACATCCTTTAAAAATAATTATATAAAGATTTATTTCTAAAGATGGCTATTCAATATTTTTGTAGGCAACAAACTCAAAGCAAATTTCATGTCTATCTATAGCAATCTCATGTCTATCATTTATCTGAATAAATGATAGAAGTATCTATACTACAAATATGACAAAACAGAGAATTAATAGTGAATTGATGCTGTTTTAACTGTCTTATAGAAATATCATGATACATTAAGTAACAAGCAATTAAGATATGTTATGTAATGCCATATGTTATGAGAAATCTGTATGTGCATAATTTGTTTCAGCAAAGAGAAAATTATGGATGGATCCACATGTAAAAGGTATTTGTTACCTGCTGGGAGAGGGTTAGTTGTTTTTACTTTTAAAAAATACAATTTATTCAAAAACTTTGATATCATAAAAGGGAAATTCATGATAGATATTAACTGAGCCTTTTCTTTGAAACTCAAAGTCTTCTGATCCACTGGTGAGACTTTCTCCTCTTTAAACATGTTTCAAGTTTCTGGTGTACCAAAAGGAAGGGTGGTAGGAAAAGTTTGTCTTACATGCAAGTAATAAGAAAGTATATTGAAAAAAATCTAAAGATAATAATCACACCCACTAAAAGTTAGTTGGATTTTTATTATCACTATGAGCTGGCAATTCTAAATAACATCAGTGATACTACCTCTCCCTGCCAGAGTGTCCACTATCACTCTCCCTCCACAATTTTTCCATTTTCCACTTTTAGTTAAGAAATTAATATAATATTATATTTCAGTTATATCTAAATAGAAAAACAAATGTTTGTCTGGGTAACTAATTACCAAACCTTTAACTTCTCTCATAGTTTAATTTTAGACTCTCTACTTAATTCTTTGCCATTAACAAAGAATATGTGTGTGCCTTTGTGTGTTTGTAGCACATACTGAGCTTTTTTGGGTGTGTATATATATATGTGTGTGTATATGTATGTGTGTATGCTCTGGGAGTGGCAGTAAGTATTATAAACACCATTTTTCTTTTGTTAAATCTACTTTCATCACAATAGAAATATATATTCATAAAAATGAAATATTCAAGAAAGTTAATAGAATGTTGAATTCTATCTCAAAAAGGACAACCAATGTTAAACCCCTGGTGTATATCATTCAATAAGCAGATATTTCTTCCTTCTGATCTTTTTAGATTAAACATAAACAAATTGAACCATTTCAAAATTCAGTTACATGGCTTTCTAAATGTTAAATATGCATTATCCTCTGTTGTGCTATTTATCAAATTATGTAACTTGACTTCATATGTATTCCAAATAGCCTGAGTTTTATACATGGTGCATACACTCAATATAAGCATAAGTATTCTCAAATAAGCCAGTTTGAAATTTTGCATGATGTATATTTTATGCATATCTAATTTGAGAGTTCAAAAGGAAGAAAGAAATCTTTTATTTACCAATTAGATCTGCTTGCCTTATAAAAGTTGGCTTTGCATTATATGTGAAACTGAAGAAATAACAATGCTTAGATAAATCAATAAACACTCAGAAATTGTTTTCTTCAAATTCAAGTGGTATTCTGTTTACAGTATTAAGCTTTAACTGCTATGAACCTTTTCTTGGAATATTAGTTTTCATTTTTTCCCCAACAGTGAAACACTGTCTTAAAATTACTTTTTTTAAATAAACCAAATAGGATAAACAGATACAACTGCAATTGTTACAGGGAATGACTGGGTGGCTACCCTGCCCTGCTTGCTTTTTTTCCCTAGACCCACATCCAAAAGAGTCCCTGAGGCACGTTCTCAGAATCTCTATGGGTCTCCTGGGCAGTATTTTAGTATTTTACTGTGGATGCGATGTATGCCATAGAAAGGAATCACTTCAGTGACCTGTATAATTCTGAAGATTGTTTGAAAAACATCAAAATAATACAAATAGCATATTATTTTAATAATGTGACTATTACTATTTCCTTTTATTGTTCCAACTAGAGACTATGGTCAGGAGACACTTGTGGTTAGGAAACACAGATAAATCAGACTAAAGTTTAGACTTTGTGATAATCAGTATATTCTACATGATATAATTGTTGTTGTTGTTTAGTCACTAAGTCATGTCTGACTCTACGACCCTATAGCCTATATCCTACCAGGCTCTTGTGTCCATGGGATTTCCCAGGCAAGAATACTAGAGTGGGTTGCCATTTCCTTCTCCAGGAGGTCTTCCCAACCCAGGGATTGAAACTGTGGCTCCTGCATTGGCAGGTGGATTCTTACTGCTGAGCCCCTGGAGAAGCCCATGCTGCTGCTGCTGCTGCTGCTAAGTTGCATCAGTCGTGTCCAACTCTGTGCGAACTACCAGGCTTCGCTGTCTCTGGGATTCTCCAGGCAAGAACACCAGAGTGGGTTGCAAGTTCCTTCTCCAATGCATGAAAGTGAAAAGTGAAAGTGAAGTCACTCAGTCATGTCTGACTCAGGGACCCCATGGACTGCAGCCTACCAGGCTCCTCCATCCAGGCGATTTTCCAGGCAAGAGTACTGGAGTGGGTTGCCATTGCCTTCTCTGGAGAAGCCCATAATAGTGTATAAAAATTCTATAAAGATGCATTTTGTATCATACATCATATATTTTAAGAATTACCTTTCTTAATGTACACTGATGGACTATAAAGAAAGCTGAGTGCCGAAGAATTGATGCTTTTGAATTGTGTTGGAGAAGAGTCTTGAGAGTCCCTTGGACTGCAAGGAGATACAACCAGTCCTGGGTGTTCGTTGGAAGGACTGATGCTGAGGCTGAAACTCCAATACTTTGGCCACCTTATGCGAACAACTGACTCATTAGAAAAGACCCTGATGCTGGGAGGGATTGGGGGCATGAGGAGGAGGGGAAAATAGAGGATGAGATGGTTGGATGGCATCACCGACTCAATGGACATGGGTTTGAATAAGCTCCAGGAGTTGATGATGGACAGGGAAGCCTGGGGTGCTGTAGTCCATGGAGTTGCAAAGAGTTGGACATGACTGAGCTACTGAACTGAACTAAATGTACACTGAAAAATACTGTTATATATAAAACATATGAAGTTCTCCTTTGCAAAATTATGGAATTTTTCCTCATTATAAATCACAGAATATTTGATGAAAAACTTTGACAAAGCAGCACATATCAGCAAAGCAAATATGTGTCAGATCTCAATCAGGTGTTTGTGGAATTACATAGCTCCCATTAAAGAGTGCATCCACAATATTTCCCTAATCTTCTTGCTTCAATTAAAAAAAAAAAATTATTGCTAATTCTCTGTCTCCTGAGAGACAACTTGAATCCAAATCACAAAATAATTGTCTCAAACTTTAAGTTTATTTTATAAAATGAAAACATGTATTGTATAAGCTGAAAGCTCCCATAATCATAGCTTATTAAATATAGTGGTTCTACTCACATGTTAATTTCCACTTCTTTATGCTCATAGCTTTTAGAAATGATGCATGCTCAAAGTATTCTTGTCTGTTCATTTGGTTACTGGTCCTTTAAATTCTGTCTGATCATTCCCTCACAATGCCCTGACCAGGACATAAAAGGAGGCAAGGAATAACAAAACCTTTTCTAGGCACTTGCACCCCATCACCTTGCTGAGTTCCTGACAGAGGTTTCTGTCTCAATATTTTAGCTTCTGTACTCTCTATGTGTACATTTCTCCAGTCTTCTTTTTGGCTATTTAAGCTTGGTCTTTCAATTCAGTTTTGCCTTTTTTTTTTTTTTGGTCTTCTTTGTAGTCATGGGCTAGAAACAACTAATTTGATCCCTCCCATCCTGAGTGATAGACTCAACGGGCAGCTGCCTCCCACCTTCATTGTCCTAGCTCTCCCTCAGATGTCTCAGACCCCAGGTGTCTAGAACTAAACTTAGTATCTTTCTCTTTGATGCTGCTCTCCCACTATACCTTCTCTAATGGTGAGCTATCGCAACATCCCACCGGTTATTTTTAACTCTTTCCTGTACATCACTACCATATTTAACTGGAGAACTCATCCAGTATTTCCAATGAATCACCAACTCTCTATTCCAGATGTTATTATTGAATATCTTGATTCAGTAATATAATTTCAGGTTTTATTTCATTTTATTCAAAAAGTAGTAAAAAAAAAATGACCACAGTAATTCCAAATCCAAAGTGAACTCAGTTTTTACTATAAGGTATTAAGATATATATATTTTTAATTATGAACATTATTGGGTTGTTATTATAGATAACTGAGCACTCTGTTAAGCCAGTAAGTGGGCAAATTTTAATACTACATGAATTTTATGATTATATATATATTTTTTTTTGCCTGAGTTTTAAGCTTCTTGACATGTGGGTGTATTTCCAATCTTTGTTTTTTCTGACCCATATTTTCTAGAAAAGTGGCAACACATTTAAGTGTCTGACCCAAATACCATAAAGTTTTGAATGTACTAAACTGTGGTTGTGTGTGTTTTTTGTTTAAGTTTTGCTATCATTTTAGTTCATTTGCACAGTCATGTCCAACTCTGCAACCCCATGGACTGCAGCCAGAAAAGCTAGATGATAGAAGAAGTGAAGTGAAGTGAAGTGAAATTGCTCAGTCGTGTCCGACTCTTTGCGGCCCCATGGGCTGTAGCTTACCAGGCTCCTCTGTCCATGGGATTTTCCAGGCAATAATCCTGGAGTGGATTGCCATTTCCTTCTCCAGGGGATCTTCCCAACCCAGGGATTGAACCTGGGTCTTCCGCATTGCAGACAGATGCTTTACCGTCTGAGCCACCAGGGAAGTAGTTTACAATTTGTAGTCATCTGTGAGAAATCTGAAAGCAGATTGACTAATAAAATACATTTCTCAAATATCTTTTTCTTCATTTTCCAGTTCCACTGCATAGGCCAAATTATTGCAAGACTATTTGACATGGTGCAAGAACTTTCTTTGCCTAAAGGGAAGGAAATGGGATTCAGTTGAAACCTGTGGGGGGTGGGGGGAATGGGGTGGGGAGTAGGTTTGCTACTCATAGTGTTTACAGGTGGAGAAGGAAATGGCAACCCACTCCAGTGTTCTTGCCTGGAGAATCCCACGGACGGGGGAGCCTGGTGGGCTGCTGTCTATGGGGTTGCACAGAGTCGGAGACGACTGAAGAAACTTAGCAGCAGTGTTTACAGGGCAAAGAAAGAAATTTAGTAGTTTAGGGGTCAGGTTTATCATGACCACCTCCAGAGAAACTTTGAACTATTTTTTACCACTTTAAAATATCTCTTCTTATAAAAAGCTCAAAGTCTCCAGACAGAACTTTATGTAGAAGTGCATGTTATATATTTAGGAATTTAAGGGAGAGAATGGTGCACAGCATGGAAGGAGAAAAGACTGAAAATTTTAAATCACTTTTCCTTATTACTTTCAAATTTTAATAATACACATTTGTCATATCACATATTTTTAAATAAATCATTAAATGAGGAAAATGTGTAACAAATATTTTATGCACTAATTTATTAACATCATAAACATTTATTTCTTTTAGCTTTCATGGTTTATACAATGGTAGGCTTTAAAGTATAATTTAGTCACAGGATTTAGTTTTAAGAGGATATATAGTAACATCCTTTAAATACGCTAGTGCATCTTTTTCCTATCACCTTACTTTCTTCTATTAGAGACATTACAGTCTACAGTTTTCCAGAGAGAAGCCTTATCAAGTAGAGAATCCATTCTTACTGCAGTATACCGAGTTCTATCTTAAAAAGAGAAAAAAAAATCCAAAGTAGTTTCAATAAAGTTCATCAACCATATTCTTATGTCATAGGATGGCTTTTATTTATTGTCCAGCTCCTGGCAGTGTTCCCACAATTTATTTTGCATTTGTCTACTGAGTTTACAAATATTTCCTGAACCCAGTCATCAAAATGGTTTAAATTTTTTAACCTGTTTACCAGCTTTCTCATTTTTTCCTCTCCAATTTACATTTTTAATATAATTGATTAACAGACTAGTGTCCTTTCCATAGGTTTCAAAATTACTTTGTTATTAATATGCTTTATAGTTCATATACCATACCATATGACTGTAAAATGAATTTTTGAATATATTATACATGTAATTTATTATTCTTTTCTGTATAAATAAAAGAAGAGTAATTACAATAATATATAATTAAGAATTTGCATGCTTTTATCCAATTTAAAATATTTAATATTCTTTTAATCCTATACTTTTTAACATTTTAATTAAAAAAAATTCTTTTAGAGGGATCATGAAAACCAAAAATGGTTATTTTAGAAGACTTTGAATGTATTCAGTGAATCTGGTTTCTAACTTCCATCTAAAATAATGTCAAAGCACTGCCTGGTTAAAACTCTCCCATAAGATGGGGTTAAATTGAGTGGCTATGCAATTCTCATGACCTTTTTCAGATACTAGAGATAACTTAGTCATTTTCCATTTCTCAGCTATAATATTTCTTTTGAATGTTGTGAACTTTTAAAAAATGTCACAAAAATGTTAACTATTTTTTTTTTCTTCACACATTTGTACGTTTTGACTATACTAACATGGGTGTGAAAAAGTCTATTGCAAATATGTTTAACAAACTCTGTATTTCTCAACTTATAGATAATCTTATTTCACACTTCAATGCATGATTTATGGCATTGAATAATCTATTATCTAGTCTTCTGAAAGGACATGGAAAAAGATCTCCAGTTTCTTTTTTTATTCATTTTAACATTTTTTTACTATGTTCTTCATATACTTTCAGGATGATTTCATTAAACTCTAGGAGAGTGTGAATAATGTAACCATAAAATGGAAGAAACCAACAAAAGACAAATGTGATCAATTTATCCATCTAGAGAGTAAAAACTTTTGGATGAAAAATAAATAAGCATCTAAAATCCTCAGAAAAATTAAAATTATCAAATATTACAGATATCTAACAGATGTGGATCATTTATTATGTGCCCACTTCCCTTCTACAAACTACTCATTCCCATCAATAGAAAATTAAACCAATCACCAATTCCCACTATTCATTACCATCAATGGAAAATTAAACCAATCACTGATTCCCATTCACAGAACTATTAAGAGGCAATGCCTGGTTCTAAGTCTAGAAAAGTATAGCTTGAGAGAACATGCTGTTAACCTCTCTACTAAGAATTAAAAGAAATATAATTATTTCCATTATGAGTGAATGAGTTCAGAACATGCCACCCTAACATAAGCCACTCTGAAGTACTCTCTATTTTGAGTTAAAGGCACTTGAAAAATGGCAAAGACAATAAACAACAAAAAGAAGAACACCGCAACTTTCCAGGCAGGAGATGAAATTTCCGTGTGAAAGATATCCTCCCTATACCAGAAGAAAAGTAACACTCCCATCATTAAGGATGAGAAGCTAAGACTAAGAGAATTCTGTACAAGTAGACCTTGTTACGGAGAAGGCAATGGCACCCCAGTCCAGTACTCTTGCCTGGAAAATCCCATGGATGGAGGAGCCTGATAGGCTGCAGTCCATGGGGTCACTAAGAGTTGGATACGACTGAGCGACTTCACTTTCACTTTTCACTTTCATGCATTGGAGAAGGAAATGGCAACCCACTCCAGCGTTCTTGCCTGGAGAATCCCAGGGACGCGGGAGCCTGGTGGGCTGCTGTCTATGGGGTTGCACAGAGTCGGACATGACTGAAGTGACTTAGCAGCAGCCTTGTTAAAATAATTCTTATCTCCCTTTGGTCTCTCCACATGGGTTAGTTACTTTTTCCAAATTGTCTCTTTTCTCAACCTAATACAGAAAACCTAGATTTTGCCATTTCTTTGACTCCTCACTCATGAAGGCTTACATGCCATGTAAAATTTGTGTTAGATAAACTTGTATGTTTTTTTCCTGTTTATCTGTCTTAAGTCAATTTAATTCGAAGGTCCAGTTAAAAATAACTAACTGGGTAAAAGTAGAATTTAGACTCCCCTGTACTATCAACCAAAAAAATTAAAAAGAACTAGATGACTGCATATCAATTAAGATACCAAAGACTTTTTATTCAAAAAGATACACAATGACAATAAAAATCTGATGAAAAAGACAGTAGTATGAATTGGGCCTTTTTAAAAAATCAAAATATGGTTCCCTCTGGCTAAGTAATTCTGTATCTAATCATCTACCTTAAAAGTGAAAAACTGAAAACTGTATAAATTATATCTATGTATTAAAGTGTAGAAGTAAATGTGACATAACAGCACAGTGTATTATGCAGCCCTAAAATATGTCCTTAAGCACTGAATAGCCTTTTGAAAATCCTGACATTGTATAAACAGTATAACTACTCCTACATAATACAAAATGAGCAAGCAGCAATCAGCAACAGTAACAAATCCCATAAAGGAATGCATAGAACAGTGACTAGGAAACATCTAGATATTTTAAAACTAAACTAATGTAGAAGATGAATCCCCACTTCTGTCAATTACATTTCAGAATGGCTGTATAAACTGAAAGTTTAGAGGCTCTCTGTCCTTGGCACAAGAGGTTGGGTGTGGCTGGGTATTAAATAGGAGAAATCTAAGCCATAAGCCTCCCATTAATCATAGGTGTGGGTCTACTTTTATTACCTTTTGGTATAATGATAGAGAATTATTTTAAAACTCCAGAATCTTGTAAAAGCAAATACAACACTTCTTCATAGGATTATTTTCAGTTTTGAACACATTTTTCTTTCCTAGTCCCTAAAAATGAGCTATAAATGAAACATTATAAACCCCTATCAGGAAGAATGCTGCTGCTGCTGCTGCTGCTAAGTCACTTCTGTCGTGTCCAACTCTGTGCGACCCCATAGACGGCAGCCCACCAGGCTCCCCTGTCCCTGGGATTCTCCGGGCAAGAACACTGGAGTGGGCTGCCATTTCCTTCTCCAATGCATGAAAGTGAAGTCACTCAGTCGTGTCCGACCCTAAACATATGTAAATAAAAGGAAAATTAGCACACTCAAAAACAATATATTATAAAGCAATTTGATGCAACTCTAAAAATACATAAATCAGACTATAAGAAAAAACAAAAGATTTAATATAAACCAGAATGAAAAATCTGGGAAGCACAGAAACACAAAGATTTTAAAGATTTTTAAAGATTTCTAAAATACTCATAGATTCCTGATTTCAGCTGTAACACATACAGAACATGGAAATCATCACTGGTTTCTGCACAACAAAAAACTGGACAATGTGAAAATCAATGACTTTTCTTAGTCCCGTCTGAAAACTGAAGTTGCAGGGACAACCACCACTCTGAAATCTGAAGAGACAGGCACATTCAGAGAGACACAGGACTGAGATCATCTCACCTGAAGCAGGAGCCGCTAGAGCTGTAAACTGGTAGGGATACCTACATGGAAAATTGGACAGTTCTGGAGGCTGAGCATGGACTAGTCTAAAGATGAGAAAATCATGGGGGCTGCAGGCTTAAGGGGACCTCCATTCCAAATCCTTCACCACTAGGTTCTTCTGGTGAGGATCCTAGAAAGATCCCCTTATAAACCCAGCAGAGAGTGTAACCATTGTGAAACAAGCCCAGAGCCTTCTCTGTAATAAAGGTCTACTCTCCAGGAGAAAGGACTTTGCCTGATGTAATTCTGAAACTTTATCCTAGCTGAAGAAAACTGAGTTCCAGAAAATTATCGGTGATTTTTTTTTAAAAGAGTGCAATAATTATTGGAGCAAGGCTTCCCTGTTGGCAGTAAAGAATCTGCCACAGGGTAGGAGACCTGGCTTAGATCCCTGGGTTGGGATGATCCCCTGGAGAAGGGAATGGCAACCCATTCCAGTATTCTTGCCTGGATAATCCCAGGGACAGAGGAGCCTGGAGGGTTACAGTCCATGGGGTCACAAAGAGTCAGGCACGACTGAGTGACTAAGCACATCACAGCACAATTATTGGAGCAGGCATAAATGTGACCTTTGGGTTATTAATGTATGCTTACATGATAATGCATTTCAATTCCTCACAGATAATCTTTGAAATAATTCCGTTCACCCACTATTCATCACTACTATAATATAGTGATACATGTCAGACACAGTGACAGGGCAAATAAGCATATAAAATTTATCAATATTATTTATCATTAGGAAATGCAAATTAAAAGAGCCTAGATCCCACCATAAACTGATTAAAATTACTAAAATCTAAACAACTGTCAATAAAAATTGCTGATGAGGATGTGGAACTATAGGGGCAGGAAGAAAATTCATTATTGTTGGGAATGGAAAATAGTTTGGAAAATAATTTTACACTTTCTTACAAAGCTATACAGTCTTACCAGGCAATCCAGAAATTATGTTCCTAGGATTTACCCAACTGATTTTAAACTAATGTCTACATAAAAGCCTGTATATAAATATTTATAGAAGCTTTATGCTTCACTTCTAAAGACTGGGAGAAACCAAGATGTCATTCAACAGGTGAGTGAAAAACAAACTGTGATACGTTTATACAATGAAATAAAATTTAGTGATAAAAAGGAATGAGCTCTATGTACTCAAAGTTATGACACACAAAGACGTGACTACTAAAAGTATAGATACGTTATGACCTAACAGTTACTCTTTTAGGTATATAACCAACAGAAACATGTACATATGTACATCAAAAGACATGCATAATGATGCGTAGCAGCACTATTTATAATTGTTAAAATCTGGGGGAAAAAACCCTCTGAATAGTCCTTAGAAGTAGAATGGATTAAATACATTGTTTATATAATAGAATGCAAAAGAAAAGAGAATGAACTACAAAACTACATGAATCCATATCACAAACATACTGTTGAATGAATGAAGCCAGGTACAAAAGTAGATTCTCTCTGTGATTCTACTTAGGTAAAGTTCAAATTCAGGCAAAACTTACCTAATACGGTCTTAGAAGTCAGGATACTTTTGACTCTTACAGGCCCTGAAGTGGATTTGGGGAGTTATGACTACATATAGGAACCTTTGGGAGGACTGGTAATATTTCTTGACCTATGTCTGTTTTACACAACAATATTTACTTTTTGGAGATTCATTATATGTATTTCTCAATTTTTCTTTGTGCATATTTAGCAAACACTTAAACAAATGAATAATGTTTAAGAGGATTAAACAATGTCTAATAGTAGTTCCAGAAAAAGGAAATAAAATGGAGAAGAGATACACATATAATTTAGCTGAGAATTTTCCAGAAATGAAGATCTAAAGTCCTCAGAGTGTTAAAGAAACATAAAACTTCTCAGGTCTCTGGGTCAGGAATAGTTATTACTACACAGCAAAAGGCAAAAACTACTTCAAGTAAGCTAGATAAGAAGTAAAGCAAGACACAAAATATATAATATGTAAATTAGTAGTAAGTAGAAAACATAAAGCAGAGAAAGTCTATGAAATATTGGGCTTGGGAAGCAATGGTGAAATCTTAAATGGAGTAGGGATGCTGCTGCTGCTAAGTTGCTTCAGTCGTGTCCGACTCTGTGCGACCCCATAGACCGCAGCCCAACTGGCTCCACTGTCCCTGGGATTCTCCAGACAAGAACACTGGAGTGGGTTGCCATTGCCTTCTCTGGAGTAGGGATAGCTTTACTGAATGTGAAGAGATATACAGATATAGGTAGGTGGGTAGATGTGATTGTGGGGGTTGATAGAAGAGATAAAGTCAGATATCCATTTACAAATACTGTAGCTAATTCTCTGTAGTTAAATCATAATTCAGTTACTATTAGCCAGTTGTGAGGAATATTTCATGGTGTTTTATAAGGACCATGTAGAATGACTATATATATCAAATGTTAATGTATCATTTGCGTCTCCCTCTCCCTCTCTGTGCCCCTTCTACTCCATACACTTAGTAAATGATGCCTAATGTTGTTTCTCTAAGCCTCTCGGAATATCACTCTATTTGAAAGAGAAAAAGATCAAACGGTCATACTGTTTGAGAAGAATAACAGAAATATAGTAGAAAAAACGTATTTATCTTTAGTACACATAAAGATGGGTTTCCCTTATAGCTCAGTTGGGAAAGAATCTGCCTGCAATACAGGAGACCCAGGTTCAATTCCTAGGTTGGGAAGATCCCCTGGAGAAGGAAATAGCAACCCACTCCCGTATTCTTGCCTGGAGAATCTCATAGACAGACGAGCCTGGTGGGCTACAGTCCATAGGGTCGCAAGAGTCGGACACAGCTTAGAGACTAAACCACCAACCACCACCACTCATAAGGGTGATAGATGGAGTTCATGCAAATAGACTTGTTGACTAGCAGAACTCAAACCAGCCCAATAATATAGATTTTTACAAATTTTTAGGAGAAAAATAAATCTGAGGCTAACACCAAAGCTTGTATTGTTTAAAAGAGGCATCCTTTGAACTGCATAGTATAAGACTAAGTAGCAGGCAGAGGGTTTCTTGTTCCCTGGAAAGAGAAATTTTAACCATAATATTAGCTAACAGCCACTAAATACTTGAAGTCCTGAAGAGAGCATGTTTTGAATTTAAATTTTGTTTCATCATTTATTTTGAAAAAATTCAAGCTTTAATGCACCAGTGGAAGCATTTTGTATTATTTGCACTTTCTCTGATCTTTTTATCTTTGTCTGTCTTACACACTGACTCTCACACATGTATATGCATATATTTCATGTTATTATTGTTATTGTGGAACTAAGGACTGTGTAATGGAGAAGGCGATGGGACCCCAGTCCAGTACTCTTGCCGGGAAAATCCCATGGACAGAGGAGCCTGATAGGCTGCAGTCCACGGGGTCGCTAAGGGTCGGACACGACTGAGCAACTTCACTTTCACTTTTCACTTTCATGCATTGGAGAAGGAAATGGCAACCCACTCCAGTGTTCTTGCCTGAATCCCAGGGACGGGGGAGCCCGGTGGGCTGCCGTCCATGGGGTCGCACAGAGTCGAACACGACTGAAGCGACTTAGCAGCAGCAGCAGCAGCAGCAGCACTGTGTAATCATTAGAATATACCAATGTGATACCAAGTATCACAATGTTTCATCTTTAAATAATTCAACATGTGTCTTCTGACAGTGAAGATGATCTCTATGACAACAAAATAGTGATCAAATCCTGGGATTTTACATTACTACAGTCCTTATGCTAATTTTCTGAATTAATCTAACAATATTCTATATCCAGGATCATCTAATGCCTTTGATCATCATGTTCCTTTACTTTCTTTTAATCTATAACTGTTGCTCAGTCTGTCTTGTCTTTCAGGACACTGACCTTGCTGAAGCTCTTTAGTAAACTGAGTTTCAATATTTGTTCATTCTCTCTTCTAAATGCATACTCCTTATCAGTAGTACAAAAGTTATCCAGTAATTGTCCTTTGACCCTTTTCTGACAGGGAACAATGTAATTTTTTTTTTTTTTTTAAATATTCCACAGTGGCATGCAAAGACATTCATCGTGCCAGGATATAGAATAGTTGTTATCCTACCAAACATATGAATATAAATATCCTAATGATTTGTTGGGACTAAAATGTCTTAGGCAATGTGTTGTATTTCACATAACAAATACTATACTATATTATTTATAATTTCAATGAAAACTGTAATACGGCAAATTAGAATGTAGGCATTTTAGCTTTTATTTCATTATGAGTTTGAAAAAGAAAACATAACTTTGAACACTGTATTGATTTTACTTCAATTGTAATTCAAATTTCAAATGCACTTACCATAATTTCAATGAAATGGTACATATAAATTGTTCTTTAGTTCACATTAATCTTAAATCAGTTTTATAAACCATAGAGCTCAGAATATAAAAAGTCTAAGTGGACATTAGATGACTCTTTGCTGCAGACAAATAGTTTCAGATATTTTTGTATTCTGAAAGCTACAATCTGAACATGATTTCTGTGCAGATCAAATACACTTAAGAGCCATCTCATATTTATTCTAACTCCATGTGGAAAATGCTTGGCATACAAAATAAAGGTTTTTATCTCCACATAGCAAGGATAGCAGTCTTTCTACTTTTCCTACTTGGATGTGGTTTAAAAAAACCAAATTGTTAATTAGAAGATGTTTTGCATAGTTAAGAACTCATGATTATGTGCTACCATTCATATGACTTCATTGTCACTGGTAAGGAAGCTGCCTGCCAAACAGGAGAGGCGGGTTTGATCCCTGGATCAGGAAGATTTCTTGGAGAAGGAAATAGCAATCCTTTCCAGTATTCTTGCCTGGGAAATCCAATGGACAGAGGAGCCTGGTAGGCTACAGTCCAGGGGGTTGCAGAGTCAGACATTACTTGGTAACCAAACAACAAAATTAGAAGATGTTTTTGAATAATTTAGAACTCATGATTATGTGGTGTCATGCATACAGCATGTTGTTTGTTTGCCTAACAGTATAACGAATGTTAAAAATTAGTTATTAGGATATTGTTACTTTGTCATCATGTAGTTTAGTTTTTTCCAAACCTAAGCTCTCTCTTCTTATATTTGTTTATTGTCCTTTTGCAATTTATTTGCAGTATAATAACTTTTAACCCTTTAATTTATGTTGCATACCATCCTCAGATTCTAAGTTTATATCTTCAGTCATAACAATAGATGTATTCTTGAACAATTACTATGAATGCCTTATGTTTAACCTATGTTAAAGAAAATTACATTAAATTACATTTAAAAATTGTCCAAGAGGATGAATTAATGTTTGACAAGAAGTTGTTAAAAAGGTAGGACACTGTAACATCTGATTTTGATAAAATTTGTTTCCACAAAAATAGCATAAATTATTTAAAGCAGGACAAGATTATTCTCCTTATTATTCTTTTTAAAAATTACTATTCTTTTTGTCTATTCTTTCAGATAAATATCATGATTACTCCACATTTTTAATAGACTATTTTTATAGCAGTTTTCGGAGAAAGCACTGGCACCCCACTCCAGTACTCTTATCTGGAAAATCCCATGGACAGAGGAGCCTGGAAGGCTGCAGTCCATGGGGTCTCTAAGAGTCAGACACGACTGGGTGACTTCACTTTCACTTTTCACTTTCATGCATTGGAGAAGGAAATGGCAACCCACTCCAGTGTTCTTGCCTGGAGAATCCCAGGGACGGGGGAGCCTGGTGGGCTGCCGTCTATGGGGTCGCACAGAGTCGGACACGACTGAAGTGACTTAGCAGCAGCAGCAGCAGAGCAGTTTTAGGTTCATAGTAAAATTGAGTGAAAAATACAGGAAGTTCCTGCATGCAACCTTCCCCACCCAGCCTCCATCACTGTTAACATCCACACCACAGTGGTACATATATTATAATTGGTGGAACACTGACACATCATTATCTCTTGAAGTCCATGGTTTACATTAGTGTTCACTCTTGGTGTTACATGTTCTGTGGGTTTGGATAAATGTATAATAACTTGTATCCAGAGGGGAGTGATCAAGATAGTGGTGTAGCAGAACATGGCAATCATCTCCTGCCACAAATACATCAAAAATACAACTATACCAAAAAATACATTAGTGGAACCATTCTCAAAGAATCCATACTGAACACTGGCAGAAGTCCTTGGACTTCTGAAAGGGCAAGAAGAATCCCTATGTAACTGTGTAGGACAAAATAAAAAAGAGAGAGAGTCAGGATGGGACCTGTGCCCCTTGGAGGGAACTGTGAGAAAAGAAAGATTCCTGAGCCTGGGGGAGTCTCCCCCTTCATCACTGGTGGGGAGCCTCAGAGGATGGCACGGCAGCCAGTTTACAGAGTGGACAGACCTGCATCCTGCATGGATGGTCCATGCCAGCACCCTGTATTCCCCAGACTGAGACACGTGTCTACTTGGTGCTAAAGCTCAGGCTTCAGACATCAAGCCCAGCTAAAGGACTGGGGTTAGCTGCACAGAGCCAGCTTGAAGGGGCTGGAGTGTGGTGTAGGTGCCACTGAAGGCATATGTGGAGGGAGCCTGGGCCTGCCATAGAGGTGGGCATTGGGCACTGCATCTGCACAGCACCCACAAGGGGATAATGGCTGGCACATACTGAAAAAGAGGAGGCAGGCATCCATATTAGAAACAGCTCTTGCACCAAAAATATTAAACCTACACAGGCTATAATTGGATGCTCTCACATAAAATAGACCTCTAAGACCATGGTAGGTGATTTTATTCCTAAACTTGCAGAATAAGAGAAATGTAAAAAATAATAATAATAATAATAATAACAAAGCAGGGAAACCATTTGCCCATTTGCAGTGAAAAGACCAAGAAATTCATTCCTCTGAAAGAACAATGAAACAGGCCTCTTTGGTTTAATAGATATCAAGTTCAAAAAGAAGATAATGAAAATACTGAAGGAATTAAGACAAGCTACCAACAGAAATACAGCTTACTGTTAAAAAAAAAAGTAACCAGAAACTATAAGAAGGAGTAAAGAAAGATTAGAAATTTCATTTGCTGAGACAAAAGCTGAGCTAAAGGCAATAAGTAGCAGAAGGAATAATGCAGAATAATGAATAAGTGATTTGGAATATAGAATAATGGAACTCATTATATTGTCACCCTGCTTATTTAACTTATATGCAGAGTACAGCATGAGAAATGCTGGGCTGGATGAAGCACAAGCTGGAATCAAGACTCCTGGGAGAAATATCAATAACCTCAGATACGCAGATGACACCACCCGATGGCAGAAAGTGAAGAACTAAAGAGCCTCTTGATGAAAGTGAAAGAGGAAAGTGAAAAATTTGGCTTAAAACTCAACAGTCAGAAAACTAAGTTCATGGCATCTGGTCCCATCAGTTCATGGCAAATAGATAGGGAAACAATGGAAACAGTGAAAGACTTTATTTTCGGGGGGCTTCAAAATCACTGCAGATGGTGATTGCAGCCATGAAATTAAAAGACACTCCTTGGAAGGAAAGTTATGACCAACCTAGACAGCATATTAAAGAGCAGAGACACTACTTTGCCAACAAAGGTCTATCTAGTCAAGGCTATGGTTTTTCCAGTGGTCATGTATGGATGTGGGAGTTGGACTATAAAGAAAGCTGAGTGCTGAAGAATTGATGCTTTTGAACTGTGGTATTGGAGAAGACTTGAGAGTCCCTTGGACTGCAAGGAGATACAACCAGTCCATTCTAAAGGAAATCAGTCCTAAATATTCATTGAAAGGACTGATGTTGAAGCTGAAACTCCAATACATTGGCCACCTGATGCGAAGAACTGACTTATTGGAAAAGACCCTGATGCTGGGAAAGATTGAAGGCAAGAGAAGAAGGGGACGACAGAGAATGAGATAGTTGGATGGCATCACTGACTCAGTGGACATGAGTTTGAGTAAGCTCTGGGAGTTGGTGATGGACAGGGAGGCCTGGCGTGCTGGAGTCCATGTGGTTGCAAAGAGTTGGACATGACTGAGCAACTGAACTGACCTGAACTAAGCCCCCCTCCTTTTTTTAAAAAAGCACCTAAGAGTGCTTTTCTAATACATAGATTAGCATCTATGCTAATGTATGCTAATAGGGATTCCAGAAGAAGAAGAAAGAGATAAAGGGATTGAAAATATATTTAAGACAATTATGGCTGAAAACTTCCCCAGTCTGAAGAAGGGAACAGATATTCCAGTATAGGAAGCACAGAGGGTTCCAAACAAGATGAATCCAAATAGACCTATACCAAACATATTATAATTAAAGTGAAAAAAATTGAAGAGGGGACACTAAAGCCAGCAAGATAAAATAGAGTTAATTACAAAAGAACTCCCACAGGGCTATCAGCTGATTTCTCTACAGAATCATTGCAGACCAGAGGATGTGGCAAATACATTCAAAGTCCTGAAAGAGAAAAATCTGTAACCTAGAACACTCTACCAGCAAGATTATCATTTACAATAAAAAGAGAGAGAGAGAATTTCTCAGACAAGCAAACTCTAAAAGAATACAGCAATACTGAACCTATCCTTAAATGTTGAAAGATCTTCTCTAAATGGAAAAGAAATGAGAAGCTATATGAAAATCACAATTGGAAAGTATCACTTAAGTAACTCAGTATATGGTAAAAAAAAAAAAAAATTAATTTTTTGACTGCATTATGCAGCATGCAGGAGATCCTCAACCAGGGATCAAGCCTGAGGCCCCTGCATTGCAAATTCAAAGTCCTAACCACTGGACCACCAGGGAAGTCCCCCCAAATTTTTTAATTAAAAAAATGCTCTTAAAACGATGACAACCAGAATTAACAACAAAATGATAAACATAAAGATGTAAAAGCATGGACATCCAAAATCATAAAATGTATGGGAGGAGAGGAAGAAAATGAAAGAATTCTTCTGTTTACAATGTGTTTGAACCTATATGACTATTGGTCTACAGGAAATAGATATAGGAGGGGGTTACATATTTGAAAAACAGGGTAACCACAAGTGAAAAAATATACAATAGATTTACAAAAATAAAAGAGAACACAAGCATAAAATAAAAGGAAATCATCAAACTACAAAGGGAAAACCAATAAGAAAGGTACAAAGAAGAAACAGAATCAACTATAAAACAAGCTTTAAAATGGCAGTAGATATTTATCTATCAGTAATTACATTAGATGTCAATGGACTAAATGCTGCAATCAAAAGACAGAGTGGCAGTTTGGATAATAATAATAAAACAAGAGCCTATAATATTCTGCCTATAAAAGTCCACTTAGGACAGAGGACACACATAGACTGAAAGTAAGAGGATGGAAAAAGATATTTTATGCAAAGGGAGATTTTGGAAAAGAGGGGAATCACAGTATTCATACAAGACAAAATAGTGTTTGACACAAAGGCCATAAAGATAAAGACACAATATAATGTTTAAAAAAAATCAATACAAGAAGAGGATATTACTCTTATCAACATGTATGCATCTAACATAGGAGCACCCAAACACATAAAAGAAATACTAATAAACAGGGAGAAATTCACATGAATACAATAATAGCAGGGACTTTAACACCCAACTTACATCAATGGAATGGTCTTCTAGATAGAAAACCAATAAGGAAACATATCCTAAATAATACAACAGAAAAGCTAGACTTAATATTTTCAAGACATTACATCCCCTAGAATGAATGCACTCCTTTCAAGTGCACATGGAAGATTCTCTCAGATTGACCACATACTAGGGCACAAAACTATGACAAACCTTGCTGCTGCTAAGTAGCTTCAGTCGTGTCTGACTCTGTGCGACCCCATAGATGACAGCCCACTAGGCTCCCCCATCCCTGGGATTCTCCAGGCAAAAACACTGGAGTGGGTTACCATTTCCTTCTCCAATGCATGAAAGTGAAAAGTCAAAGTGAAGTCACTCAGTCTTGACAAAACTTGACAGTGTATTAAAAAGCAGAGACATCACTTCGCCAACAAAGGTCCATATAGTCAAAGCTACACTTTTCCAGTAGTCATAAATGGATGTGAAAGTTGGACCATAGAGAAGTCTGAGCACAAAAGAATTAATGCTTTTAAATTGTAGTGCTGAGGAAGACTTTTGAGAGTCCCTTGGACAGCAAGGAAATCAATCCTAAAGGAAATCAACACTGAATATTCATTGGAAGGACTGATGCTGGGAAAGACTGAGGGCAGGAGGAGAAGGGGATGACAGAGGTTGAGATGCTTGGATGGCATCACTGACTCAATGGACATGAGCTTGAGCAAGTTCCAGGATTTTGGTGATGGACAGGGAAGCCTGGAGTGCTGTAGTCTATGGGATTGCAAAGAGTTGGACATGACTGAGAAACTGAAGTGAACTGAGCCAAAGCAAAATTTAAAAAACGAAGATGGAGGAATGAGGCTGACTGTTTGCAGACTATCCTGCAAAGCTACAGTAATCAAAACAATTTGGTTCAGGCACAAACATGGAATTCAGTGGAACAGGATAGAAATCCCAGAATTAAACCTATGCACATATGGTCAGTTAACCTCAGACAAAGGAGGTAATTGGAGAAAGGACAGTCTCTTCAATAATTGTTTATGGACAACTGGGCAGCTGCATATGAAACAATGGAATTAGAATGTTCTCTAACACCATACACAAAAATAAACTAAAAATCCATTAAAGACCTGACAAAGACTTAATTTCCAAAGTACATTAACAGCTCATACAACTCAACAACATAAAACAATCCAATCAAAAAATGGGTACCAGACCTTAATGGATATTTCTCCTAAGACAACAAGAGATGCCAGTAGATGTATGAAAAGATGCTAAACATCACTAATTATTAGAAAAGTGAAAATAAAAGCTACCATGAGGTACCATCTTAAACTGGTCAGAATGGCCATCATTAAAAAGTCTAAATATAACAAATGCTGGAGAAGCTATGGAGAAAAGGGAATCCTCCCTACACTTTTGATGAGAATGTAAGTTGGCACAACCACTATGGAAATAGAATGGAGGTTCCTCATGATACTAAAAATAAAGTGCCGTATGATCTGGAAATCCCACCCTGAGCATATATCCAGACAGACCTGTAATTCAAAAAGATACATGCACCCTTGTGTTCATAGCAGCACTATTCACAATAACCAAGACGTTGCAGTAACATAAATGTCCACAGACAGGTGGGTGGATAAAGAAGGTATGGTATCTATGTGCGTGTGTGCACACACACACACACATACACAATGGTATACTATTTAGCCATAAAAAGAATGAATCAATGCCAATTGCCACAACATAGATGGAACTAGAGATCATTATACTAAATAAGAAAGAAAAAGACAAATACCATATGATATCACTTACATGTGGAATCTAAAATATGACACCAATGAACTTATGGAACAGAAAGACTCAGACTTACAGTCATATAGAGAACAGACATGTGGCGTGCAAGGGGGTGGGAGGAGTTAGAGTGGGGGTTTGATAAGCATCAAGATTCTACTGTATAGCACAGCAAAGTATATTCAGTATCAAGTAATAAACCATAATGGAAAATTGTGTGTGTGTGTGTGTGTGTATATGTGTAACTGAAACACTTTGCTGTAGAGCAGAAATTAACACAACATTGTAAATCAACTATACTTTGGTTAATAATAAAACATCCACCCAGTGTTCTAAGATCATAATTGTTTTCCTATTCTAAAAAGTCCTTTATATTTCAACTGTTTATCCTTCATGCCCCAATAATCCTAGGTAACCCCTCATCTTTTTACTGTTTCCATGGTTTTGCCTTTTCAGAATGCCATAGTTGAACCATACAGTATGATGTCTTTTGAACTTCTCTTCTTTTGTAGTATGCATTTAAGGTTCCTCAGTAGGTTTTATGGCTTGGTAACTCATTTCTTTTTGGCACTGAATAAAATCTCATTGTCTAGGTGGACCACAATATATTTATGCATATACCTACTGAAGCTTATTTTGGTTGCTTCCATGTTTTGGTAATTATGAATAAAACTGCTATAAATGTCTGTGTTGAAGTTTTTGTAGACAAAAGTTTTCAAATCATTTGGGTAAATATTAATACAAATCATGTGGCCTATCTAGTAAGAATAAGTTTAGTTTTGTAAGAAGTCACCAAAGTGTCCCAAAGTAGGTGTACCATTTTATCTTCTGATCAGCAATGAATGAGTTTTTGTTCCACATCCCCACCAGTATTTGGTGTCAGTGTTTGAGATTTTGGCCATTCCAATAGATGTGTAGTGGTATAATTGGTTTAATTTTTAATTCCCCACTGACATTTGGAGCTGCACGTCTTTTCATATGCCTATTTGATGTGTGCATATCTTTGCTGAAATATCTCTTTAGATGTGCCCATTTAAAAATCAGATTATTCAGTTTTAAGAGTTCTTTGTATGTTTTGATAATGTTCCTTTATCAGATATGTCTCTTGCAAATGTTTTCTCCCAGTCTGTTACTTGCCTTCTCATTTTCTTGACCAGTAGACAGCATATTTAAAAGCAGAGACATTACTTTGCCGACTAAGGTCCGTCTAGTCAAGGCTATGGTGTCTCCTGTGGTCATGTATGGATGTGAGAGTTGGACCGTGAAGAAGGGTGAGTGCTGAAGAATTGATGCTTTTGAACTGTGGTGTTGGAGAAGACTCTTGAGAGTCCCTTGGACTGCAAGGAGATCCAACCAATCCATTCTGAAGGAGATCAACCCTGGGATTTCTTTGGAAGGAATGATGCTAAAGCTGAAACTCTGGTACTTTGGCCACCTCATGAGAAGAGTTGACTCACTGGAAAAGATTTTGATGCTGGGAGGGATTGGGGGCAGGAGGAGAAGGGGACGACAGAGGATGAGATGGCTGGATGGCATCACTGACTTGATGGATGTGAGTCTGAGTGAACTCCAGGAGTTGGTGATGGACAGGGAGGCCTGGCATGCTGCGATTCATGGGGTCACAAAGAGTCAGACACGACTGAAAGACTAAACTGAACTGAGCATTGGTAGAACAGAAGCTTTCAATTTTAATGAAGGCTTGTTAATCCAGTATTTCTTTTACAGGTTATGCCTTTGACATTATACCTAAAAAGTTATCTCCAAACACAAGATCATCTAGTTTTTCTACTATGTTATCCTCTGAGTTTCTTGGTTTAGCATTTTACATTTAGGTCAATTTAGATAATTTTTATGAAGGGTGTAATATGTGTTTTCAGATCTGTTTTGTGCGTTTGGATGTTCAGTTGTTACAGCACTGTTTGTTGAAAAGACAGTCTTTGTTCTGTTGTATTGTCTTTATTTCTTTGTCAAAGACCAGTTGACTACCAGAGGATTGGAATGAGAAGGGGTGGGTGGAGAGAGGCTTAAGAAGAAGACGATATATGTATACAGATAGCTTATTCATGTTGCTGTACAGCAGAAACTAACACAACATTGTAAAGAAAATATACTCCAATAAAAAAAAATTAAAAAGATGAGTTGACTGCATTTGTGTGGGTCATTTTGGGTTTTTTTTTTTAATTCTATTCAAGTTATCTCTTGGTCTGTTCGTTCACCAGTACCACATTATCTTAATTACTGCATAGAATGTATCATAGAGTAAATCTTGAAGTAGATATTTTTATAAGCATAGTAGACATTTTAGAATCATATAACTAATTTTATAAAATGACCATTCTATTTTGCTATATTGGGAATAATCTATAGCATTATCAGAAGTTCTTTTTAGAATATGTAGAAGATTATTAGCATACTTATTAAATAAAACAATGCAATAAATGTCATCTCATATACTAATTTGTGAAGAACCAGGAT
>SJYT01001832.1:249351-299408 GCA_006410635.1 Cephalophus harveyi
AAATAAAACAATGCAATAAATGTCATCTCATATACTAATTTGTGAAGAACCAGGATGATTTCTTAAAGTAAAATCCTAGACCTGATATACACTTTTGTTTTCTTCTACTTATTCTAATGTTCCATTTTAAAAAGTTAAACATTTAAATTTGCATGAACCCATAATGTGAAGATATGATATATAGTCATTTACAAATCTCATTATTCTAGTACCAATGAACTTTGAGTATATTCTTTTCCTGTTGACTTGAAATGCCAATTTTACCATATGCTAAATCATATGTTTAAACACAGCAGGCTACTTTTCCACTGACTTTCCCCATCTATATTGGGGTTTAAGCCATTGTTTTAAATATTATAGACATATTATTTTATAAAGACTGGTTTTATAATCTTCCATACCTCCCCAAATCCTTCTCAGATGGACATTAAATTTCACACCCTTTCAGATCCAAAAGCCTTTGGGGAAAGATATAGAGAGAACTGGCACAATGAATAGCCTCTGGAAGACTTTCTTTTTTTTTCTCTGCTCTAGATAAAGCCTGATATACCTCCACTCCACTTCTATATCTTTGCTTCCCAGATACAGACGTGCTAGTGCCTCAGTTTTGTCTTGCTCCTATTGTCGGAAGCAAAGTTGACCCTGTGCATGTCTAAGACTGTTTAGTGTGTGGTGCCATGATTAAAACTAGAGGGCTCACAAAATTATACTGAATCCAGAGGAAAGAAGACAAGTTGGCAGAGTAGGAGACCTTGAACTCACGTCCTCTCATGAGAACAACAGTATCACAACTAATTGCTGAATAACCAACAATAAAAAAGACTGGAACCTACCAAAAAAGATACTCTGTATTGAAAGACAAAGATGAAATCACAATGAGATGGTAGGAGGGGTGTACTCAAGATATAGTCAAATCCCATAATCACCAGGTGGGCAACCCACAAACTGGAGAATAATTATATCACAGAAGTTCTCACACAGGAGTGAGCCCCGAATCAGGCTTTGTAGTCTGAGAGCCCCAGAGCATTTGGCTTTGAAGGCCAGTGGAGCTTGATCGCAGCAGCTTCACAGGACTGGGTGGAACAAAAACTCTACTCTTGGAGGATACACACAATATCTCCATGTGCCCTAGGATCCAGGGCAGAAGCAGTGACTTCATGTAATACTGAGCCAGACCTACCTGCTGGTCTTGGAGGGTCTCATTGGGAGGTGGGGGGGGTGTGTGTGACTAAGACTCTCTCTTGAGATATAAAAGCTGGAGGTAAATATATCAAGGAGCACTTGTCTGAATACTGACATCTTACTTGGGACATTAACACCAAGACCTGGTCCCACCAAACAGCCTGTAGATTCCAGTGCTGCAATGACTCAGGCCAAACAACCAACAGCACAGGAACACAGTCCCACCCATCATCGGAAGGTCAATGACCAACACCAACCAGTATGCAGGGCTGAGCCCCTCCCACCACTAATTTCTAGACCAACCTCACCCACGAGGGAGCAGAAACCAGAAGCAAAAAATATGCATCCCCACAGCCTGTGGAACTGAGCCCACAGACATAGTTGTAGGCTAGCCCAGCCTATAGCTGGACAGGTCTCCGTCCAGTGGGTGACAGGAGGGGAGTGTACTGCTGGGACACATAAGACATACCCTACAGTGGACAGCTTTGCTAAGGTAAAGGAGTGCACTAACTTTGTACATACATAAAATTACAAATAGAAGTTTAGACAAAATTAGATGACTTAGAAACATGTTCACAATGAAGAGACAAGATAAAACCCCCTAAGAATAACCAAGTGGTGTGCATTCTACCCAAGAAAGAGTCCAAAGATGATCAAAGAACTCAGGAAAAGAATGTGATATAATTATTCTCCAGTTTGTGGGTTGCCAACCTGGTTTTGATTATATCTTGAGTATGCCTCTCCTACCAACTCACTGTGATTTCTTTGTCTTTGGATATACAGTGTCTTTTTTTGATAGGCTCCAGTCTTTTTTTTACTGTTGATGAACTGATCAAGAGGTTATGAGAAATTTTTAACAATTACAAAAAATAGAAAAACAACCAAACAGTTGAATACAGTGAAATGAAAAATATAGTAAAAGGAATTGATAACATAATAAATCAGACAGGAAAACAAATAAGTGAGCTGGATGACAGAGTGGTAGAAATCACTACAGAACAGAATAAAGGAAAAAGAATTAAAAGAAACAAGGACAGGGCTTTCCTTGTGATTCAGTGGTAAAGACTTCATCTGCCAATGCCAGAGACACAGCTCTGATCCCCGATCTGGGAAGTTCCCGCATGCTGTGGAGTGACTAAGCCGGTATGCCACAATTACTGAGGCTGTGCTTTAGAGCCCAGGACACACAATTATTGACGCCCACATGTCCTAGAACACATGCTCTAGGCACCATAAGAGAAGGCACCACAATAAGAAGCCTGCCCACCATAACTAGAGAGTAGCCCCTGCAACTAGAGAAAAGACCACACAGCAACAAAGACCCAGCACAGCCAAAAATAAATAAAATCATTAAAAATAAAAAGAAGCCAGGACAGTTTAAGAGACCTCTTGAACAATGTAGAAATGCACCAACATTTGCATTATAGGGGTCCTAGAAGGATAAGAGAGGAAAACGGCTTGGGAAAATGTTTGAAGACAAAATGCAGAAACTTCCCTAATATGGAAAGGAAGCAGTCACACAGGTCCATGGAGCAGAGAGATTACCATAATGAATCAATCCAAGGAGAAACACACTGAGATACATAGTAATCAAATTGACAAACATTAGAGATAAAGAGAAAATATTAAAAAGAAGTGAGGGAAAATTTACAAATTATATGCAGAGGAACCCCCATAAAGTTATCAGCTGATTTTTCAGCAGAATATCTGCAGGCCAGAATGGAGTGGCACAAAATATTTTTAGAAGGGAATAAATAAAAGAACAAAATCTTTCCTTTTCACAGAAAGGGAAAACCTACATCCAAGAATACTCTACCCAGCAAGGCTTTCACTCAGATTTGATGGAAAATCAGCTTTACAGATGAGCGAAACCTCTGAGAATTCAGCACCACCAAACCAGCTTTACAACAAATGCTAAAGGAACTTCTCCAAACAGAAAAAGGAAAGAACACAACTAGAAACAAGCAAATTACAAATGGGAAATCTCACCCATAAAGGCAAACATATGGTAAAGGTAGGAAATCATCCACACACAAACCTGATATCTAAACCAATAATATGATTATACAGTGGAAGTGACAAATAGATTGAAGGGATTAAACCTGATAGATAGAGTGCCTGAAGAACTATGGACAGAGGTTGGTAACATTGTACAGGAGGTGGTAACCAAAACCATCTCCAAGGAAAAGAAATTCAACAAGGCAAAATGGTTGTCTGAGGAGTCCTTACAACTAGCTGACAAAAGAAGAGAAGTGAAAGTTAAAGGAGAAAAGGAAAGATATGCCTATCTGAATGTAGAGTTCCAAAGAATAGCAAGGAGAGATAAGTAAGCCTTCTTAAGTGAACAATGCAAAGAAATAGAGGAAAACAATAGAATGAGAAAGACTGGAGATCTCTTTAAGAAAACTGGATAAAAACAAAAAATAAAAAAAAAAAAGAAAACTGGAGATACCAAGGGAAAATTTCAAACCAAGACAGGCACAATAAAGGACAGAAAGGGTAAGGACCTAACAGAAGCAGAAGAGATAAAGAAGAGGTGGAAAGAATACACAGAGGAACTATACAAAAAAGGCCCTCATGATTCAGATAATGATGATGGTGTGGTCACTCAACTAGAGCCAGACCTCCTGGAATGTGAAGTCAAGTGAGCCATAGAAAACAATAGTATGAACAAAGCTAGAGGAGATGATGGAATTCCAGCCGAGCTATTTCAGATCCTAGAAGATGGTGCTGTTAAAGTGCTGCACTCAAAATGACAGCAAATTTGGAAAACTCAGCAGTGGCCACAGGACTGAAAAAAAGGTTATTTTTCATTCCAATCAAAAAGAAGGACACTGACAAAGAATGTTCAAACTACCACACAATTGCACTCATTTCACATGTTAGCAAGGTAATGCTGACAATCCTCCAAGCTAGGCTACAGCAGTTTGTGAACCAAGAACTTCCAGATGTACAACTTGGATTTAGAAAAGGCAGAGGAACCAGAGATCAGATTACCAACTTTTGTTGGATCATAGAAAAAGCAAGGGAATTCCAGAAAAAAAAAAACATCTGCTTCTGCTTCATTGACTACCCTAAAGCCTTTGACTGTGTGGATCACAACAAATTGTGGAAAATTCTTAAAGAGATAGGAATACCAGAGCACTTTACCTGCCTCCTGAGAAACCTATATGCAGGTCAAGAAGCAAGAGTTAGAACCAGACATGGAACAATGGACTGGTTCAAAATTAGAAAATGAGTACATTAAGACTGCATATTGTTGCCCTAATTATTTAACTTATATGCAGAGTACATCATGCAAAATGCTGGGCTGGATCACTCAAAGCTAGAACATGATTGCAGGGAGAAATATCAATAACTTCAGATATGCATTGACACCACCCTAATGGCATAAAGCAAAGAGGAACTAAAGAGTCACTTGATGAGGGTGAAAGAGAATAGCAAAAATGTTGGTTTAAAACTCAACATTCAAAAAACTTTAAGATCATGGCATCTTGTCCCATCACTTCATGGCAGACAGATGAAGAAAAGTGGAAACAGTGACAGACTTTATTTTCTTGGGCCCCAAAATCACTGCAGAAGTTGACTAAAGTCATGAAATTAAAAGACTATTGCTCTTTGAAAGAAAAGCTATGACAAACCTAGACAATGCATTAAAAAGCAGAGACATCACCTTGCCAACAAAGGTCCATCTAGTCAAAGGTATGATTTTTCCAGTAGACATGTATGGATATGAGAGTTGGACCATAAAGAAGGCTGAGCACCAAAGAGTTGATGCTTTCTAACTGTTGTGTTGGAGAAGACTCTTGAGAGTCCCTTGGAGTGCGAGGAGATCAAACCAAGCAATCCTCCAGGAAATCAACCCTGAATATTTATTGGATGGACTGATGCTGAAGCTGAGGCTCCAATACTTTGGCTACCTGATGGGAAGAGCCAATTCACTGGAAAAGACCCTGATGCTGGGCAAAATTGAAAGTAGGAGAAGGGGACGACAGAGGATGAGATGACTGGATGCTATCATTGACTCGATATGAATATGAGCAAACTCTTGGAGACAGTGAAGGAGAGAAATCTGGCGTGCTGCAGTCCATGGTACTGCAAAGAGTGGGGCAAGACTGAGTGACTGAACAATGAACAAAAAAACAATAATTTTGTGGTGAGTACAAATGCAGTTTATTTGAAATGGATTTGAAATTAAGAGATCAGCAACTTAAAACAATCATGTATATTTAAACAGGTAGCAAGAGAGTGCTATATCAAAACCTCATGATAACCACAAATCAAAAATGTGCATTAGATATACACAAAAATAAGAAAACAATGCAAATACAAAACTAAAGAAAGCCATTAAATCATATGAAAAGAGAATAAAAGAGGGAGGACATAAAAAAGAGCTATAAAAACAAATCCAAACAATTTAAAAATGACAATGAGAACATGCATATTGATAATCGTCTTAAATATGAATGGATTAAATGCTCCAACCAAAAGACAGGGACCAGCTGAATGGATACAAAAACAAGACCCATATATATGCTACCTATAAGAGACCAACTTCAGATCTAGGGACACATGTAGACTGAACATGAGGGGTTGATAAAAGGTATTCCATTCAAAAGGAAATCAAAAGAAATATGGAGTAGCAATACTTTTATGAGACAAAATAAATTTTAAAATAGACAAAGAAGGACACTACATAACGATCAAGGGATCTAGCCAAGAGAAAGATAAAATAATTGTAAATATATATGCATCCAACATAGGGGCATGTTAATATGTAAGATAAATATTAACAGCCTTATAAGGAGAAATTGACAGTAACAAAATAATAGTGTGGGGCTTCCCTGGTGACTCAGATGGTAAAGCGTCTGCCTGCAGTGCAGGAGACCCGGGTTCGATCCCTGGGTTGGGAAGATCCCCTGGAGAAGGAAATGACAACCCACTCTAGTACTCTTGCCTGGAAAATTCCGTGGACTGAGGAGCCTGGTAGGCTACAGTCCATGGGGTCGCAAAGAGTCAGACATGACTGAGTGACTTCACTTTCACTTCCACGTCCCACTTAAATCATTGGACAGATCATCCAGACAGAAAATCAATAAGGTAATACAGGTCTTAAGTGATGCATTAGACCAAATGAACTTAATATTTATAGAGCATTCCATATGAAAGAAGCAGAATATACATCCTTTTCAAGTGCACATGGAACATTCTCTAGGATAGATCACATGCTGGACCAAAGCAAATCTTGGTAAATTTAAGAAAACTGAAATCTTATCAAGCATCTTTTCTGACTATAACACTTTGAAATTAGAAATCAACTGCAAGAAAAAAAAATGCAAAAAGCATGAATACATGGAGGCTAAACAATATGCTGAAAACAACCAATAATCAAATAATCAAAGAGGAAATAAAAAGAATACCCAAAGACAGATGAAAATGGAGACACAGTGATCTAAAACCTATGGGATGCAGCAAAAGCAGTTTTAAGAGGGAAGTTTATAGTGATCCAAGCTTACCCCAGGAAACAAGAAACATTTCAAGGAAATAACCTAAGGAAACTAGAGAAACAAAACCAAACAAAACTCAAAGTTAGAAGGAAAGAAATGCTAAAGATTAGAGAAGAAATAAATGAAATAGAAATTAAAAAACAATAGAAAAGATCAATGAAAAAAAATTGGTTCTCTGAAAAAATAAAATTGACGAACCTTTAGCCAAACAAGAAAAAAGGAGAGAAGGTCCAAATCAGTATAGTCAGAAATGAAAAAGGAGAAGTTACAACTTACACCATACAAATACAAAGGAACAAAAAGGCTGCTACAAGCAACTGTATATATATGCCAATAAAATGGACAACCTATAAGAATTTGTCCATTTCTTAAAAAGATGCAACCTTTCAAAACAGAACCTGGAAGAAATAAAAAAAATGTGGGCAGACCAATCACAAGTACTTAAATTGAAACTGTGATTTAAAAATTCCAAAGATCTAAAAGTCCAGGGTCAATCAAACATTTCGAGACAAATTAGCATCTATACTTCTGAAAACTATTCCAAAACTAGCAAAGGGAAGGAACACTTATAAACTCATTATTTGAAGCCTCTATGACAGCCAAACAAAGATACTACAAAAAAAAGAAAATCACAGGCCAATATTTCTGATAAATATATATGAAAAATCCAACAAAATACTAGTGAACCAAATCCAACAATATATTGAAAGGATCATTCACCAATGCTTAAGTGGGATTTATCCTAGGGATGGAAGTATTTTTCAATATCTACAAATAGATCATTATGATATAACACATTATCAAATTGAGAAATAAAAACAATATGATCATCTCAATGGATACATAAAAAGCTTTTGATAAAATTCAACATCCATTTATGACAAAATCTCTCCAGAAACTGTCCATAGAGGGAAACCACCTCAACATAATAAAGGTCATTTATGACAGACTCACAGCTAGCGTCATACTTAATGGTGAAGAAATGAAAGCATTTCCTCTAAGCCATGAATAGGACAAGGATTTCCACTCTCAGCAGTTTTATTCTATATAGTTTTGGAAGTCCTAGCCATGAGCAATAAGAGGAAAAATATAAAGAATCCAAATTTGAAAAGAAGTAAAACTGTCACTGTTTGAAGATGGCATAATGCTATACACAGAAAATCCTAAAGACACTACCAGAAAACTACTAGAGCTCACCGATGAATTCAGTAAATTTGTAAGATATAAAAGTAATACATAGAAATCTGTTACATTTCTATACACTAACAATGAAATAGCAAAATGCAAAGTTATGGAAACAATCCCATTTACCCTTGCATCAAAAAGAATAAACCCTAGGAATACATCTACCTAAAGATATATACTCCAAACTGTAAGATGCTGATTAAAGAAATTAAATATAACACAAGCAAATGGAAAGATATACCATGTTTTTGGATTGGAAAAATCAATACTGTTTTTTTTAAAAAAACACATACTATCCAAGGCAATATACTTCCAAGGCAATATACAATGTACAATCTATAGATTCAGGGCAATTTGTATCAACTTACCAATGACAATTGTTCACTGAACTAGAACAACTTTTTTTTTTTAACTTGTGTGGAAATGGCACCCCACTCCAGTACTCTTGCCTGGAAAATCCCACGTACAGAGAAGCCTGGTAGGCTGCAGTCCATGGGGTCGCTAAAAGTCGGACACGACGGAGCGACTTCACTTTCACTTTTCACTTTACTGCATTGGAGAAGGAAATGGCAACCCACTCCAGTGTTCTTGCCTGGAGAATCCCAGGGAAGGCGGAGCCTGGTGGGCTGCTGTCTATGGAGTCACACAGAGTCGGACAGGACTGAAGCGACTTAGCAGCAGCAGCAGCAGGAAACACAAAAGACCCATAATAGCCAAAACAATTGCCAACATCCATTGAATCTTAGAAAAAGCAAGTGAGTTCCAGAAAAACATCTACTTCTGTTTCATTGACTACCCTAAAGTCTTTGACTGTGTGGATCACAGCAAACTATGGAAAATTCTTCAAGAAATGGCAACACCAGACCACCTTACCTGCCTCCTGAGAAATCTGTATGCAGGTCAAGAAGCAACAGGTAAAACTGGACACAGAACAATGGACTGGTTCCAAATTGGGAAAGGCATATATCAAGGATGTACATTGTCACCTTGCTTATTTAACTTATATGCAGAATACATCATGTGTAATGCTGAGCTGGATGAAGCCCAAGCTGGAATCAAGATTGCTGGGAGAAATATCAATAACCTCAGATATGCAAATTATACCACCTTTATGGCAAAAAGCAAAAAGGAAATAAAGAGCCTCTTGATGAAGGTGAAAGAGGAGAGTGAGAACCTGGCTTAAATCTCAACATTCAAAAAACGAATATCATGGCATCTGGTCCCATCACTTCATGACAAATAGATGAAGAAACAGTGGAAACAGTGAGATACTTTATATTTTGAGGCTCTGAAATCACTGCAGATGGTGACTACTGCCATTAAATTAAAAGACATTTGCTCCTTGGAAGAAAAGCTGTGACTAACCTAGACAGCATATTACAAAGCAGAGACATTACTTTGCCAACAAGGGTCCATCTAGTTAAAGCTATGGTTTTTCTAGTAGTCCTGATGAATGTGAGAGTTGGACCAAAAAGAATGCTGAGTGCTGAAGAACTGATGCTTTTGAACTGTGGTGTTGGAGAAGACTCTTGAGAGTCCCTTCGACTACAAGATCCAACCAGTCAATCCTAAAGGAAATCAATTCTGAATATTCATTGGAAGGACTAATGCTAAAGCTGAAGCTCCAGTATTTTTGCCACTTGATTTGAAGAACTGACTCCTTGGAGAAGACCCTGATGCAGGGAAAGATTGAGGGCAGGAGGAGAAGGGGATGACAGAGGATGAGATGGTTGGATAGCATCACTGACTCAATGGGCATGAGTTTGAGCAAGCTCCAGGGTTTTGGTGATGGACAGGGAATCCTGGAGTGCTCCAGTCTATGGGATTGCAAAGAGTTGGACATGACTGAGAAACTGAACTGAACTGAGCCAAAGCAAAATTTAAAAAATGAAGATGGAGGAATGAGGCTGACTGACTGCAGACTATCCTGCAAAGCTACAGTAATCAAAAGAGTTTGTTTCAGGCACAAACAAACTGGGCAGCTGCATGTGAAACAATGGAATTAGAATGTTCTCTAACACCAAACACAAAAATAATCTAAAAATGCATTAAAGACCTAAATATAAGACTGGATACTATTAAACTGTATTTCCCCAGTGTCTTAGTGCAGGAGTCTCAGGAGATACAGCTTGGATTACTGGGTCAGGAAGATCCTCTGTAGAGAAGAATGGCAACCCACTCCAGTAAGCTTGCCTGGAAAATCCCATGAACAGAGGAGCCTGGTGGGTGACAGTCCATGGGGTTGAAGAGTCAAACACAACAAAAAGAAACAAATGGGACCTAATTAAACTTAAAAGCCTTTGCACAGCAAAAGAAACCATTAACAGAACAAAAAGGCAATCTATAGACTGGGAAAAAATATTTGCAAATGATGCAACTGACAAGGGATTAATCTTTAAACTATGCAAATAGCTCCTACAGCTCAATATAAAAACAAAGAAACAAAACAACCTAATCAAAAAATGGCATAATATCTAAAAAGACATTTCTCTAAAAAGACATACAGATGGTCAAAAGACACATGAAGATACTCAACATCGCTATGTATTAGAGAAATGCAAATCAAAATTATAATGAGTTATCATCTCATGGATCAGAATGGTTAATATCAAAAAGTCTACAAATAATGTGATTTAGAGGGTGTGGAGGAAAAGGAATTATTGATGGGAATGTACATTTGTATATCCAGTATGGAGAATAGCATGGGGTTTCCTTATGAAAATAAAAATATAACTTCCATATGATACTGAAATCCAACTCCTGGGCATACATTTAGAAAAAAATCCATAATTTGAAAAGATACATGCACCCCAATGTTCTTTGCAGCACTGTTTTCAATATCCAAGCCATTGAAGCTATCTATGTGTCCATTGACAGATGAATGGATAATGAAGATACCACTTATATGTTGAATCTTAAAAAATGATACAAAGGAACTTACAAAACAGAAAGAGACTCACAGTTAGCAAAGAGGAGGGGAGGAGGAATTAATTATAAGTTAAAATATGCATTTTGCTCTATATAAATAGATAACCAACAAGGACCGTACTGTATATCACAGGGTACTATACTTGATATCTTATTATAAAATGGAAGTGAATGTTAAAAATGAATATATATATATATATAACAGATTCACTGTCTTACAGCTGAAACTGATACAACATTGTAAAATCAATTATATTTCAATGAAAATTAAAAAATAAAAATGCAAAAATTTTAAAAACATCGACTGACTCCAGTATTTTGCCCTCAATGACACTACACTACTTTGATCATCTCTAGATTGAGAATGACAAAATTTCAACTTCCTGAAGTGAATATTTTTGCTTGGAAATCAGTTCAGGATAGGGGACAGGAAGCCCTGTCCCCTCTAAATCTCCTTCAATCCGTTCTTATCACTATTATATCTGCCTGTATTTCCTTGAAACTTTCAGCATAAAAATGTTCTATCCCTGTTTTTCCTTAACGTATAGAGTTTTTCCTAATCATATATCTTTTTAGCCATTTCCATGGGAATTTGAATAGGAGGAACACTCGATGCCAACTATAGAGAAAAACAAACCAACAAAAATACATCAGATGGAAAGTAATTTATATTGTATTTAATTTATAAATGTATACATATATAGATTTATCTCATAATCATTCCCCAAGTGCTATAACAGAAGCTCACTCATTTTTTCTAATACTAACAACTCCAAATACGGATTTTATTCTCTTTCTGTATTTTGTGGCACATTTTACTATCAGTTATGCCCCCTTATTCTCACCAATAGTTTCAAATATCCCCTGTTAAACAAAAAATAAAAACAGAAGTTATAAGCCCGTATTTCCAGACTCTATGTATCTCTGGTTCATTTTTTTCTATCTTTGACAATAAGTTCTTGAAAAAGTTTTTCATTACTGCTGTACTTTCTTCTCAGTTTCCTCCGTAACCATTATGGCTTATATTCACTTTAATTTACCACAGCTGCATTAATTAGTGTACTTCTTTTCTTTCAAGTGAAGAATGTTTTCATCCACCTATTATTCGACTTCTCAGCAGTGTTAAAATCTTGGTAGACGCTCTTCTCTTGGCTTTGCTGCCATGCTACTGCTATTCCTCCTCCCTCTCTACCTGCTGCATTATTGTGTCTTTCATAACTTCTTTCCCCATATATGGCCCTGGATTTGGTTCCATAAACTTGACCTTGGGTTCTTCTCTTGTCCTGTTATTTCTCCAAAGTCTATTCACAGACAATCTGCATTATTTTCATCTTTAACCCATTCTTCTCCTCTGAGCCTCAGACTATACACTCTTCCCTGGTTCTAGAAGATAATTTTGAACCTGAAAAACTTCTTCCTGAGGTAGTCTCATTTAAGGAATAAATAAAAATAAATAATTCCCATTTAAATCAGTGATACATGATTCTTTCAGTAATGTGATAAATGTACATATGCTATTCAACGTTTTCAAAATAAAACCACTAATGAAAAATATAGTAATGAATGATCTTTCTAAAAAACAACCAGAAAATCATCTCTCACCCTCTTTTTAATAAACTTCAGTGGTCTCTAATCACTTTTATCATAAAGACTCCTTAGCTTGGCCTGTTTACCCTCAAAGCAACATCTTTTATAAGTGTTTCTTTATTCCACTGCAAGCCCACTAATCTTATTTTAGTTACTAGAACATGTTTCAGAGTCTTTGTGTCTCTCAGCCTGGAGTACATCTTTCCATCCCCCATCACAACTGCCTAGCTGAGTTCTATCCTTTCTTCAGATTTCAGTTCATTCATCATTTCTTTGATGAAGCCTCTGATTGCCCTTCCTTAGTCAAATCTTCCTATTTGTCTTTATGTACCTCTTAAGAGTTATCACTCTTTGATTTTACACTTATTTCATGATTATCTGATTATTGGTAGTGGATTTCACAAGGCCTGATATTTTGTCTTATTTCTTGAAAATTTTATCATTACACCCTAGTGTATTGCCTGGTATGTTGTAAGCACTTCATATCCACTTGTGGAATAAATAAGAGGAAGTGGGAATAAATAGTATTTATCCAGTTTTCCTTCTTTAAATTATAAAAATTTTGGATTGAGACTATAGTTTTGGAAGTAATTCTATAAACGTTCAGTTCAGCTGCTCAGTCGTGTCCAACTCTTTGTGACCCCATAGACTGCAGCACTCCAGGCCTCCCTGTCCATCACCAACTCCCGGAGTTCACTCAGACTCACGTCCATCGAGTCAGTGATGCCATCCAGCCATCTTATCCTCTGTCGTCCCCTTCTCCTCCTGCCCCCAATCCCTCCCAGCATCAGAGTCTTTTCCACTGAGTCAGTTATTCTCATGAGGTGGCCAAAGTACTGGAGTTTCAGCTTCATCATCATTCCCTCCAAAGAAATCCCAGGGATGATCTCCTTTAGAATGGACTGTTTGGATCTCCCTGCGGTCCAAGGGACTCCCAAGAGTCTTCTCCAATACCACAGTTCAAAAGCATCAATTCTTCGGTCCTCGGCTTTCTTTATAGTCCAACTCTCACATCCATACATGACCACTGGAAAAACCATAGCCTTGGCTAGAGGGACCTTTGTTGAAAGTAATGTCTCTGCTTTTCAATATGCTATCTAGGTTGGTCATAGCTTTTCTTTCAAAGAGTAAGCGTCTTTTAACTTCATGGCTGAAATCACCATCTGCAGTGATTTTGGAGCCCAAAAAAATGAAGTCTGACACTGTTTCCACTGTTTCCCCATCTATTTCCCATGAAGTGATGGGACCAGATGCCATGATCTTCATTTTCTGAATGTTGAGCTTTAAGCCAACTTTTTCACTCTCCTCTTTCACTTTCATCAAGAGGCTTTTTAGTTCCTCTTCACTTTCTGCCATAAGGGTGGTGTCATCTGCATATCTGAGGTGATAAAAATAAAGTCTGACACTGTTTCCACTGTTTCCCCATCTATTTGCCGTGAAGTGATGGGACCGGATGCCACGATCTTCATTTTCTGAATGTTGAGCTTTAAGCCAACTTTTTCACTCTCCCCTTTCACTTTCATCAAGAGGCTTTTTAGTTCCTCTTCACTTTCTGCCATAAGGGCAGAAATCAGAAGGAAGAAAGAATTCACCTTGAAAACTGGGAAAAGAAAACACAATAAGATAAAACATAATAATAATAATGATGAAAAGGCAGAGAAATACTACACAAATGAAGGAACAAACTAGAAAGAATGAAGAGGAAATAGGCAAACTGCCTGGAAAATAATTCAGAATAATGATAGTAAAGATGATCAAAAACCTTGAAAACAAAATGGAGAAAATGCAAGAATAAATTTCAAAAGACCTAGAAGAATTAAAGAATAAACATACAGTGACAACACAATTACTGAAATTAAAAATACTCTAGAAGGAATCAATAGCATAATACTTGAAGCAGAAGAACGAACCAGTGTGCTAGAAGATAAAATGATGGAAATAACTTCTGAAGAGCAGAATAAAGTAAAAAGAATGAAAAGAACTGAGGATTGTCTCAGAGACCTCTGGGACAATATCAAATGCACCAACATTTGAATTATACGGGTCCCAAGAGAAGAGAAAAAGAAAGAGTATCAGAAAAAAATTTTTAAGAGATTACAATGGAAAATTTCCCCAACATGGAAAAGGAAATAGTCACTCAAGTCCAAGAGGCATGAAGAGTCCCATATAGGATAAACCCAAGGAGAAACATGTCAAAAACATACTAATCAAACTAACAAAGACTAAACACAAAGAAAGAATATTAAAAACAGCAAGAGAAAAGCAACAAGTAACGTACAAGGGAAACCCCTTTTGCTTAACAGCTGATCTTTCAGCAGAAACTCTGCAGGACAGAAGGGAATAGCAGGATATATTTAAAGTAATGAAAGGGAAAAAGCTACAACCAAGATTACTGTACCCGGCAAGGATATTATCCAAAATTGATGAAAAAATAAAAAGCTTTTCAGACAAGAAAAAGCTAAGAGAATTCAGTACCACCAAACCAACTTTACAACAAATGTTAAAGGGACTTATATAGCCAAGAAATACAAAAGAAGAAAATGGATCTACAAAATCAACCCCAAACAGTTAAAAAAATGAAAATAGGAACGTATATATCAATAATTACTTTAAATGTAAATGGATTAAATGCTTCAATCAAAAGACACAGACTGGCTGAATGGATACAAAAACAAGACCCATATATATGCTGTCTATAAGAAACCCACTTCAGACCTCAAAACACATATACACTGAAAGTGAGAGGATGGAAAAATATATTCCATGGAAATGGGATGCAAAAGAAAGCTGGAGTAGCAATCCTCATAAAAGACAAAATAGACCTTAAAAATAAAGAAGATTACAAGAGAAAAGGAAGGACACTACACAATGATCAAGGGATGAATCCAAGAGGAAGACATAACAATTATAAGTATCTATGCACCCAACATAGGAGCACCTCAATACATAGGACAAACACGAACAGACATAAAATGAGAAATTGACAGTAACACAATAATAGTAGGAGTCTTTAACACCCCACTCACACGAATGGACAGATCATCAAAACAGAAAATTAATAAGGAAACACAAGTTTAAATGAGACATTAGATTAGATGAATCTCATTGATAACTTCAGGACATTCCATCCAAATGCAGAAGAATACACTTTCTTCTCAAGTGCACATGGAACATTCTCCAGGATAGACCACATCTTGTGTCACAAACCAAACCACAGTAAATTTAAGAAAACTGAATTCATATCAAGCATCTTCTCTGACCACAATGCTATGAGACTAGATATCAATTACAAGAAAAAAAAAAACTAAAAAACCCACAAACACATGGAGATTAAACAACACATTTCTAAATAACCAACAGGTTATTGAAGAAATCAAATGAGAAATCAAAAAATTTCTAGAAACAAATGACAATGAAAACACAACTCAAAACCTATGGGATGCAGGAAAAGCAGTTGTAAGAGGGAAGTTTATAGCAATACAATCCTACCTCAAGAGACAAGAAAAGCATCGAATAGACAACCTAAATTTACACCTAAAACAACTGAAAAAAGAAGACCAAAAAACCCTCAACTTAGTAGAAAGAAAGAAATAATAAAGATCTGAGCAGAAATAAATGAAAAATAAATGAAACAAACAGTAGTAAAGATTAATAAAACTAAAAGCTGATTCTTTGAGAAGATAAACAAAACTGACAAGCCTTTAGCCACACTCAGAGAGAGAAAAAGAGAGAAGAATCAAAACAACATAGTTAGAAATGAAAAAGGAGAGGATACAACAGACAGTGTTGAAACACAGAAGATTATAAGAGACTATTATGAGCAACTCTGTGGCAATAAAATGGATAACCTGGAAGAAATGGACAGATTCTTAGAAAAGTTCAATATTCCAATACTGAACCAGGGAGAAATAGAAATTATCAGGAACCAAATTACAAGCACTGAAATTGAAGCTGTGATCATAAATCTCCCACAAGACAAAAGCCCAGGACCAGATGACTTCATAGGAGAATTCTATCAAACATTTACAGAAGAGCTAATGGCTATCCTTCTAAAACTCTTTCAAAAAATTTCAGAGGAAGGAACACTTCCAAACTCATTCTACGAGGCTGGCATCACCCTGATACCAAAACCAGACAAAGATAACATGAAAAAAGAAAACTATAGGCTAATATCACTGATGAACATAGATGCAAAAATCCTCAACAAAATTTTAGAAAAACAGAATTCAGCAGCACATCAAAAAGCTCATACACCTTGATCAAGTTGGGTTTATTCCAGGGATGCAAGGATTCTTCAATACATGCAAATCAATCAATGTGATACACGATATTAACAAATTAAAAGATAAAAACCATATGATCATCTCATTAGATGCAGAAAAAGCCTTTGACGAAATCAGCACCCATTTATGATTAAAACTCTTCAAAAAATGGGCATAGAAGGAACCTACATATGATAGCCTATATATGAAAGCTATCATATATAGCCTTCAACTGTTGAAGGCTATATATGATAAGCCTATAGCAAAAATTATTCTCAATGGTGAGAAACTGAGCGCATTCCCCCTAAGATCAGGAACAAGACAAGGGTGTCCACTATCACCACTATTATTCAACATAGTTATGGAAGTCCTAGCTACAGCCATCAGAGAAGAAAAAGAAATAAAAGAAATCCAGATTGGAAAAAAAGAAGTAAAGGTCTCACTGTTTGCAGATGACATGATACTGTACATAGAAAACACTAAAGATAGTATCAGAAAATCAATAGAGCTAATCAGTGAATTTAGCAAAGTTGCAGGATACAAAATCAATACACAGAAATCATGTGCATTTATATATGCTAACAAAGAAAAATCAGAAAGAGAAATTAAGGAATCAATCCCATTCACCATTGCAACTAAAAGAATTAAATATCTAGGTATAAACTTACCTAAAGAGACAAAAGAACTATACACAGAAAATTATAAGACACTGCACTGATGAAAGAAATTGAAGAAATTTGGGGAAACCACTAGACCATTCAGTTCAGTTCAGTTCAGTAGCTCAGTCGTGTCCGACTCTTTGCAGCCTCATGAATTGCAGCACGCCAGGCCTCCCTGTCCATCACCAACTCCCGGAGTTCACTCAGACTCAGATGATGGCAATGAAAGGAGGGAAAGTTGGAGAAATATTCAAATGATAAAAGCAGCAGGATTGGTGATGGGTTATATATGCAGGTGGAAGTAAATATTAAGGACAGTGTGGGTTTTCCAGTCGTGGGAATGGTCAGATGTGTGACTATTACTGGGATAAGGAATATTGGAGTTGGTAGTTTTTGTAGGAAGATTCTAAGTACTCCATACTTCGGATTTGGAACATTGTTACAATCTCGATAGTTATATTATACCTCTGCTAGAAAATATGAATTTAAAAAAGCCTGTCACTTCTACTAGTTATTAGACTAAAGACCAGAGAAAAGGAGAAAAATAATGCTTTAGAATAAAACAAAAGAAAGCCACCTTGGTCACTTCCTTTTACAAATAGGAAGAAAAAAGATACAACTGAGAAAATAATTTATAATCTATTAGGACTCAACAAACTTTTCCTAGATAAATAATACAAATGAAATTTATGAAAAATAAAAAAAAAGTTATTGTTTTAAGATTTAGGGGATAAAAGCAGATGCATGTCTCAACAAATAGATTAAAAATAATACCACTTAAGTACTGATGTGTTCTATCTCATCTTCACAACAGATATTCAGTGTGAAACTCTTCTAGATGTGAGTGAAATCTATGCTGCAGACAGCATAGATAGGCTCAGAAAAGCTTTTGTGGCATTTATGCCCAAATTGAATGACAACTCCTATAAAGCACTACTGATTAGAAGTAGGCATACCACTTTATGTTACTGTTGTTAATACACAATAGTTTATGCCTCTTCCTAGTTTATCAATCCTGGCTTCTTCATCTTAATTGATGGTTTTTCTGGTTCTTTGCCCCCATAAATTTGAATTTCTCAATGATGAGACTGAATTACGGTTTTCACATCTGGCTTGTAAGGTATGGGAAACCATTTCTGTGTCTGAGATCAAGGAAAAGAGAAAATTTGGGGAGGAGGGCTTGAGGGATTTGTGGAGTGCAAAAAGTTCTGGAATAACGGAAAGATATAGGAAGGAAGGGGGCTTACCTGGTGGCTCATGTGGTGAAGAATCCGCCTGCAATGCAGCAGACCTGGGTTCAATCCCTAGTTTGGGAAGATCCCCTGGAGAAGGGAACAGCTACCCACTCTGGTGTTCTGGCCTGGAGAATTTCATGGACTATTAGCCCATGGGGTTGCAAAGAGTCAGACACTACTGAGCAACTTTCACCTCTATAGGAAGGTCTTCCTTAGGAAGGTAAGGAAGGTAACAGAAGTGAAAGTGAAAGAGTTAGTCATTTAGTCATGTCTGAGTCTTTGTGATCCTATGGACTGTAGGCCTCCAGGCTCCCCTGTCCATGGAACTCTACAGTCAAGACCCATGGTGGATTCATGTCAATATATGGCAAAACCAATATGGTATTGTAAAGTAAAATAAAGTAAAAATAAAATTTAAAAAAATAAAATAAAATAAAAAAAGAATACTTGTGTGGGTAGCCATTTTCTTCTCAAGGGGATCTTCCCAACCCAAGGATCAAACCTGGGTCTCCTGCATTGCAGGCAAATTCTTTACTGTCTGAGCCACCAGGGAAGCCCCAGGAAGGCAACAAAATATGGTTTAAAGTTTTGTCAACCTATGCTCAGGGCTGGAATGTGTAGTCAGAACCCCACAGATACCAAGGGATGACTGTTTACATATGTGTAAGAAGAATCAGAAGAAATCATCAACTGAACATGACCCTCAAAATTTAAATGGTAAAATAAAGAAAGCTCCCAGGTAGTGAAGGATAGAAACTGATAGGATTTCTTTCACATTCACCGAGGGTACAGCATTAATTGATTTCAGAAAAATTAAAGACTTTTCTTTATAAAAGTTACTCAGGGAAGAGTTTGCCTGAACAGTAATGTTTAGCTAAGATTATTTATTAATCGCTGTAGCCTTCAATCCAGCTTTGTCATGTCTGTTGTTTGCTTCATAGCGCAGTGATCTTTCATACTAAAATTTAGTCTAAAACAAGACAATCATTTCCGTTTAGCGGAAATGGCAACCCACTCCAGTGTTCTTGCCGGGAGAATCCCAGGGATGGCGGAGCCCAATGGGCTGCCATCTGTGGGGTTGCACAGAGTCGGACACGACTGAAGCGACTTAGCAGTAGCAGCAGCAGCAACTACATAAAAGTGCCACCAAAGTAGCCCATACCTCAAACTCCATTATGATACTGTAACTTTCTATTCTTCCTGCTGAACCAGGGTATATTTTAACTAGCATGGTCCAGGAGACTGACATAATCAGAGTGCTTTTTGAACGTTATTTGTGAGCAGGCCGTAAGATGGAGTGAGACCAGTGACGGGGTACTTTGCAATAGTCCAATTATGAGGTAAAACCATCTAAACCCAGGTGGTAGTGGCAACAATGTAAAAGATATTGTAGAAAAAAAAATTCTAAGAAGAGGAATTAGAAAAAAAAACAACTGACTTATTTATCATGGGTGTTAGGGATAAGGACGAAGTCAAAGGTGATACAATTAGAACCTAATATGTGATCGTGAGGGTACCATTGGTGGGAGGAGAACCTGGATCAGATGTGCCTTGAAAGGTGTTGGAATAATGAGACAAGTTTAGACAAATTGTTTTCCTCATTTGATCTCACTTTCTGACTTTCTACATACCTTTCAACTTCTCAAGGTTAACAGACAAAACTTTTTTCATCCTTACATTTTATATATCTCATAAATGTGTGAAATCTAGTATCTCACTAATTAAAACATGTTCTTATAAGCTGAAAACCCCATTTATATGGATCCAATGGAATCATTTTTACCACAGAAACTAACAGCAAAATATTCTTGAATATACTGAACTTGTCACATGGAACTTATTACCTCCTGCCCTGTTTCACATGTTTTTCAAAATTTCTTATCTCTGTCTATATAGAAGCCAATTCTGTATCTTTCTACTTCCTACTCTCCAAATCATTACATCCTACACCGGTAGTAACATTTAGCTGGCATTTGTAAAGTCAGGACTAAATTAGATGAGAGAAGTCAGAATAAGTTTTTAAGGCTCATTTGCATTATTGTGTTAGTCAATTGGGAAGATACTGAATTGAAAAGAGAGGATATAAGTGCACAAAGTGTGAGAAAAAGTTAAGGATGAAACTCTGAAGAACACTCACACTTGGTGACACTGAAGAGAGGAGTAAGACTCATTTTCATCCATTTTAGTTCACTGAATCCTACAATGTTGATATTTAATCTTGCCATCTCCTGCTTGACCACGTCCAATGTACCTTGATTCATGGACCTAACATTCCAGGTTCCTATGCAATATTGTTCTTTAGAGCATCAGATTTTGCTTTCACCACCAGACACATCCACAGCTAAGCATCATTTCCACTTTGGCCCAGCCACTTCATTCTTTCTGGAGCTATTAGTAATTGCCCTGTGCTCTCCCCTAGTAGCATATTGTATACCTTCCAACCTGGGGGTTCATCTTCAGGCTTCATATATTTTGCCTTTTCATGCTGTCCATGAGGTTCTCCAGGCAAGATTCCTGGAGTTGATTGGCATTTCTTTCTCTTTAGATAAGAGAAAAATCTAAAGTTTTGTGTTTTTTTTTTTAAGGAAAAAAAAATCATTGATAACTTTTGATAAAGCAATTTTAGTGGAGTGCAGTGGGAAAAAACCACATTGTAAGGGGTTAAGGGATGAATCATTGGTAAACAATTAGAGACATTCTTTTGATATTTTGTAAAAACTCATAGATCAGCTGTGGAAACCTCACAGACTACATTGATATGCTCTTTTATCACAGAGAATAATTTGAAACTCTTCATGCAACATTAGTCAGGAAACTGAGTTCCGTTTTATTACCGTCAATCTATTCACAAGCTAAGGTAAGCTATGTAAAGTGCTTCCACTTTCTTACCTAAACTTAACCCCAGTACCTAATTAAACTAAAATTAAGATGATGTTTATGTACCAGTGAAAGAAAAGGCTTTCAACTACCACTTAATGGATATTTAAAATGTTTTTAGTAAATTTAGAAGTAAATATAATTTTTTTTTAATTCCTGAGACTTTTGTGTAAATTTTAAGTAATCAAAAAATTCTTAATCAGATGGTGATAGCAGAATTTTTATTTTAGAAAACATGCTTATTTTCAGGTTACTGTGAAAAATGCTGTCAAGAAACTCAGATAAGACATATTCCTGCTTACAAGGACGTTATAATAAACTAAGAATATAAAGTCAGACTGCTAAATATGTATTATTAGAGAAATGATAAATTTGTCTGAATATCCTCATACACCCTTTATTCAACATACAGTAAATGGTGTGAGAATGTTTTACCTAAGGATTATATCAATCCTTTAGTAAAAGATAAAGCAATTCTTAAGCTTTTGCTAGTGCTTATTGTTGCCAAAAATGGTCATTAAAGGCTGACAGATCTATTGCTTAAAAGGGTAATTGTAATGAGCTTCTCATTTCCTATGCACAGAAAAAACAGTCTGAGTCAAGGCTAGAAGCAGAAGGATGTCCTAATTGAGAACTGGCACCATTCACGTTATAATGTAAAGCTGTTTCTCCACTCTGAAAGGAGTATTCAGAGTAAATTATTGTTTTGAGAAAATATTTCTCTTTTTAAATATGCCTCTAGGATGTAATTACTGAAGATTAATGTTTGTCCTCAGATGATGTCCATGTATGGGTGTGTGAGTGTGAGTCAAGTATAAGGTAGGGGTGTGTATGTGTGTGTGTGTGTGTGTGTGTGTCTTTTTGGTTCAATACTTGATGACCAGGAAGAATAAGAAGACAGAACCACTGTCTGAGGGACGTTGGTTTGCCAACACCCACCCTAGAATGTTCTTCTTTTTTAGCCCTCTTTTTCCCAAACTCAGTAATATTATTAATACACACTTAATAATTTAGATTCTAAGAAAGCTATTACACAAATTAGCATGTGTGTGGTTCACATTGTTGAGAGAGTGGGAAAGGCAAGAAGACATATTTTGCTTAAGAATTTCTAAACTAACTTTGAAGCTAATTTCTTTCTCACAGCCCTTATGGACAGTGCAGAGGGGAATTTTAAAAAGGTTTCACTGTTCTTATACTACTCTTTCCCTCACAGGGTCACCCAAAGGCTATCTGGTGATTGCTGACATCTTGGTGGCTTATTAAATGAAATCACAATGTAGGAAGAAACAAGATCATAAACTAAATATGATATTATCCATAGTTTCCCAAAAGTCTATGATTTCACAGAAAGTCTGTTCACAGGCCACATCTAGTTTAAGAAACATTATTTTCCTGTGTCGAAGTCAGTTATTTTATCTTTCTTTTTCTCAAATAAAGAGAAAGAATGGGCAGAGACGCATCAAGAAATAATAGTGCCTATGGGCAAAAAAGGAAATACTATGCATGCTGAGGAAGTTAAGAGGATGATTTGGGAATCGAAGACTGTCTGAAATTCTAGCTAAGGATGATTATTATGGAATGAATGCTTGTGCCCCTAAATATATTTAGGGGTTGATGCTTCAGCCCCTAATGTGACTATGCTAGGGGATTTATGTAGGTAATTAACAGCAAATTAATTTATAAGAGTGAGATCCTCATAGGATTAGTGTCCCTTAGAAGAAAAGACAGGAAGAGATGGTCACTTATGCATGCCTTTTCTCTTAGCCATGTGAAGACACAATGAGAAGGTGACCACTTACAAACCAGGAAAGAGGGGTTTACTAGGAGTCAAATAAGCTGATAATTTGATCTGGGACTTCTAGTTTCTAGAACTGCGGGAAAATATGTTTCTATTGCTTAAGCCACCCAGTTTGTGGTATTTTGTTATGGTTTCAAGCTGACTAAGATAAGGATCTTCAACTCAGAAAACCAGAAACCATTCTGGAAGGCCTTACAAAAGGTAGGACTAGTCTGGTATTGGGGCATCCACATTGTTCAGTCTTTCCATGTAGTTCCACTTTTATAAATGTGCTTTCTGTGAAAGTGTAAACATGCTGGATTTAGAAAACAAGCATCAACTGTCCTTGTCAAAGGACCTTCCAGATAATTTGCTTTGACATTTATTAGTACCTGAGACCACAATTTTCTCCATTTCTCTGTTATCCTCTCCCATGTCTATAATAGTATGTATATATCCATCTCTATCTCTAAAAGTCAAACCATACTTTGATTTGTAAAGCTAGTGAATTAAAAAAAATTACTCATTTTACCTTATGTATACTTTGAAAAATTCTTATTCACAGAATAAATTAAATGTTAACCTTGTAAATCAGATAAAAGATTTGAATGAAGTAAATTTTCCTTTTTTTTTGGAAAGAAAATTCCTAGAAGTATATTATTGTTTTCAACTGTGAGAATATTAATGTTGACATAGTAATTTCAGCAAGAGAACTTAAATATAAAGAGATAAATTATGTAGTTTAAAATGCATGAAGTATATTTAAGCTTTTATAGAAAAGAAAAGGGTTTTTCCCCCCACATGCATTAAGCATGCACATACATAGTATTTGGAAGTGGCCATTTTTAACAATTAATATTCTGTTCTGTCATATATAGTTCCAGGAAGAATCCACTAACTATATTACTTCACTAATCTTAGTTTTTGCTTCATTCAGTGAAGGTCAAATTCATTACCGTAATGTTGATTTAATGTAGATGAAAAATTTACAACTAATGAGCACCAAGGATTTTATAGTACCTGCGCTCTACCTGAAGCCTTTGGGGAAAGAGTAAGGATGGGGATAAGGGATATATGAGAGGCCATCCTGCATTACAAGAGAGTGCACTGTCACTTTAGGGATTATAACTAAATAGAGGGATTACAGTCACGTTCGTTCATGTTTCTTTTTTTATTTCAAGGAAAAGGAGACTGATTATGAGGAAAATCTTTTATCTATTAAAATTTTACTCAGCATACTTATAAAATTCACCCTGCTTTTTAATATTAGTTTCTTATATGAACATATATTTTTCAGTCCCTTTTAAAATGTTTAATCAAATTTTTATTTTTATCTTTTACTGTTTAATTGAATCAAAATGCAACAAAAGTTAATACCAAAATATATTTCTGTGCTATTTTTTCCTGCTTAAAATCAGTTCCTCTACCACTGAAGATTGTTTAAAAGTTATTTTGGTAAGTTACATACACATAAATGGATATTTGTTCTTTTAAACACTTTTTCTCATCTTTTGTGGTATATGTGAATGCTGCAATTAAAACAGGTTCTCAATACAGAGACAATGTAAAGTGTTTAGGGATTTAGTCTCTAGAGATACATTGTCTAGATTTTCATTTCATCTCAATTGTGTTACTTCTCAGATAATTGGCATGTATCTCAGTTTTCACATTCATAAAATGGGGATACAATTGTGTGTATCTCATAGTTTGTTTGAGGTTTACATGAATTAACAATTGGAAAACACTTATAATAAAAAAATGCTTTATCAATGTTTTCTCTTATCATTTCCTTAAATATAGGCATAGAAGAATTATCCTTTAACCTATGAATTCTTAACAACTACATTAATGAGTAAATGAATAAAGGTGATTTAAGGTTACCTTTTATGCATTTTGAAAGAGTCTATGTATGATGACATTTGTGGTTCCATCGAAAATTGAAAGTTTCAGGAAAATTGTTCTAAAAATTAATCTTTGGTGAATGAAATCCTCGCCACTTCCCAATTTTATTCATAGTTGTTTGTTGAGCTCTCTTCTTTCTCACATCAGTTTTTGCCATTTAACTTATTTTAGAAAAAAAAATACAGTCAATTTCAATCAGAGTATTAGTGCTTGGGCTGCCATAAGTACTATAAACTGAATGAATTAAACAACAGAATTTTTTTCTTTCACCGTTCTGAAAGTTAAGGATCTGAAGTCAAAATGTAAGCAGGGTTGGTTCCTTCTGAGGATCATACAGGAAAGGTCTATTCCAGGTCTCTCTCCTTGACTTATAAATGGCTATTTTCTCCCTGTTTCTTTTCACACTGCTGTCCCTCTGTGCCTGTCTCCCTCTCTTCATGTGGCATTCTATTTATAAGCATACGCTGTATGTTCTTACCTTAACTAATTATATCTGCAAAAACTCTATTTCCATATAAGTTCACATTCTGAGATACTGGGGCTTTCCTAACATATGATTTGGTGGGGGAAAGGGTAAAGTTCAACCCACAATGATTAGTATTTCCAAGTCATTTTTTGGTGTGTTTTAAATAGTATTTTATTCCTAGAAAGTTTTTCTTATTTTTATTTGCTTTTATGCTCTAATTCCTTTAATATATTTGTAAACATTTTCTCATAGGATATTTCAAATGTATGCATAAGTAGAAGGAATAGTATAGGGAATCCCTATGTACCTATCAGCCAGTTTGAATGATTTATCAACTCATGGCCAATCCTCTTATGTTTATACCCTAACTCTTCCCCAGTCATATGCATTTTTTGAAGTAAATCTCAGATGTAATGTCATTTAATCTGATACTGTTTTTTTTTATATTTCTACAAAGAAAAAAAGAACTTTAAAAACATAGTCACAATATTAATATTAAACAAGTATTTGTTGAAGAGATTGGTTATTTGGCCTGTAGAATTCACTAGACTGGAATTTGGTGATTAATATTAATTGGGTCACTTAATATGTTCCTTTGCTGCCTACTAGGCCCTGAAGCCAATAATTATATCTAGAGATTGGTTTGAAATTTAGAGATTTAACCATATTTAGTTTGGAATTTTGAGGAGAAATTCTTTATGTGTGATGTTGTGATATTTCCATCCATCAACATTGTAGAAGATGCTTCTAGTGCTCAGTATCACATTGATTTAACCTACATTTCATCTCAGCCACTGATGCAGTGGAGAGTTCCATGGGAAATCAAGCTTATTTGCACTGATGGCATTCTTGCTCAGGCACAGTGGATGACTTTTCTCCCGCCATCAGGACCGTCCCTAAAGCAACGAGAAAGTGAGCAAGAGGTACAAATAGGCTAAACTCTTAATTTTCCTCGCTGAGTGGGAGTTTATTTATGTTTGCTCCTAAGTCATTTTTAAAAACATTTTAAAATCAAATTTATTGAGACATTATTTGCATGGGGGAGTATGCTCACATTTTACCTCTCCAGTTTGATGAGCTTGGTCTCATCAAACCCAAATAACTACTACCTCAGGCATGATTGAGCACATTTTTATCATCCCAGGAAGTTTCCTTTTGCATCTTAGGAACAGGTCTGCTCCCTCAAACAGCTATTAATGTGATTTCTAAGTCTATATTTTTTCCATTCTAGAAATTCTTATAAATGGTATTTTATAAAGTGTATGTTTTTGAGTCTGCCCTCTTTCACTTTGTATAAAATTTTGATATTCAACCATAATATCTGCAGATAGCTCATTCCCCTTTTATTTTATGAATATGTCAAAGTTGGCTGCATATCACTTGGTGACCCATAATCAGGCATTCACTACCAGATCCTAGTAGTATATCTAAAGGTACTTTTCAAAAGGTCTATAATTCTCTGCTGCATTTAGCATGGTCGTGCTCTAGGGTTCTTGTGATCTGAGTTATGATTCTCCCATCGGGACCAGTCATAAAGTCCACATTGTGTCTTTTCTCATCAATGATACCTCCAATATGATCTGCAGGGAGGCTTACACCACAGCCTGAAACATTTTTAATAGCATTTATTTTGACATAATTGTAGGTTCACATGTGATAACAAATAATTCAGAGACCCTGTGTACCAGCTATCATTCCTCCTAATGATAACTCCTTGCAAAGTTTTAGTTAAATATATCAAACATGATATTGACATTGATTCAGTCAAAATAGTAAATATTTCCATCACCTCAAGGATCACTCATGTTGCCCATCCACTTCCCCCTCACTTCAATCTCCTCCCTAAGCCCTAGAAATCACTAACCTAGTCTCCATCTCAACAATTTTGTCATTTCAATAATATATAAATGGAAATATACAGTATGAAACCATTTAAAATAAGCTTTTTTCACTCTACATAATTCCTTCCCTGGCAGTTCATCCAGGTGGTTGTGTGTATCAATGGTTTGTATTTTTTAATTGCTGAGTAGTATTTATGGTATGGCTATACCACAGTTTGTTTAACTCTGTTGAAGGATATCTGAATTGTTTCCAAATTGAATATTATGAATAAGGAATCATAAGCATTTATTCACATTTCATTTTTGTTTTTTTGTGAACTTAAGTTTTCATTTCTTTGGAATAAATGCTTAAGGGTGCAGCTGATGAAACATACGATAGGTATATACTTGTTTTTTTAAAGAAACTGCTAAAATGCTTTCCAGAGTAACTGTATCATTTTATATGTCAGATTTCCACATCCTTGTCAGCATTTGGTGTTGCCACTATTTTTATTTTAGCCATTCTGATAGTTGTGTAGTGATATTTCATTGTTGTTTAATCTGAATTTTTGTCATTATTGAATCTGCTAATGATGTTGATCAGCTTTTCAAGTGCTTATTTGCCATCAGTTTATCCTGTTCTATTAAATGTCTAATCATATATTTTGATGAAAGGAGTATTGTTTCAATAGTCTTTGAAATGGTCGAGTATTTTTCTTTCCCCAGTGTACAGTTACCAAATTAAGTAGCTGTAGGTTCCTTCAGGAAAAGATTGGGAAATTCATGACCATTTGTACCTGCCTTGATTTTCAAGGGTCCTTCCTTCTAGGGATCCCCCTTTCTTTTATCAATTTTGAGTCCAAAAACTAACAAGGGGCCATGACTTTTTATTGGAATAACTATCCTCAGACTTCTGATTATTCCTAAAATCTTTCAGTTTTATAGCTTATATTGTATCCTTGTTCATTGTTCATCTTATTTGCACCTAGGGAAGCTGTGTTGTAACCCTTTCCATAAATCTCTACTTGTCAGGCTTCCCTTGCTGTACTTCTGACCGCACCACTCATAATAATTACATCCATCTGGCTCTGTTTTTTCTTGGTGTTGGCCTCTATTTTTCTGAGTTATATCATAACTGTTGCTATTATTTTACCCTGTTCTGTAGGGTTATCTTCTAGTATTAGCCCTAGCCTACAGTGGAGATGCTCACCAAACTTTTAAATGATTCAGGTACCCTTCTCACTAGCATATTCCTTATAATTTCGGTAAACATGGTGAGTTTTCTGGCCCTATGTGTTAAATTCGTTCTAGCACACTCACTTCTGTTAGCTTTTAAATACCTTTTGCCACTATCTCATATGATAGTTCAGACAGTTCCATTCACTTAATGTGGGCCATTATATATTTTGCAAATTTTAGGAGCCATCCTAGTGGGTTGTTTGTACTATTCCATTGACAGAGAATTATATCCTGTATCCCAAGAGAGGATACATTGATAATGTTTTCATGTCCACCTTCTTGTTCTGGCATTCCTGATAAACATCCCTCAGGGGCTAGTATCCAAATACACCCTACTGACTCCTCTTGCCACACAGTGGACAAGTCCTGTGGATCTTTTGAGATGCAGGGCCTTTCCTTCCTTATTTGAGTCAACATGTTCTTCTAGGTCAGGACAGGTTTTTTTAAGGTTTGTTTTGTGCCGGGGTCCAGCCCCGGTGGATCCAGGGTGATTCGAAGGGTGGACGGCGTCGGCGAGGAAAACTTATTTATTTATTAATATAAGAGTAGATTAGAAAGAGATAGTATAGTAGGAAAATTAAGTGGAGAAAAGAGGCTGAATAACTTGGTTTACGAGCTGAACTAATAAAACTTCAGACAAGAAGTTTGCATCATCTACGTGAGGCCACCGGCGTCCGTTCGAATTTTGGAAAGTTCCCCGTCTTGGACACTTTATCTCACAGTACTTGAAAGCCGGGGCAGGTAAGTAGACATGATGAGTCGCCCGCTCCAGATGGGAATTCAGCCTGAAATTAAAGTAGAAAGAGGAGACACGGTGGAAACCAGTCCAGCGACTGATTCCATCCTCTATTGTCTAGATTCTCCTTATATACCTTTGATTGTACATAGAGATCAATGGGCAATACAAAATTATGTGGCGTCAGCAGCCCTGACTCTTATCAAAACCAGGCTTTTTTCTCTGCATACCTAATTGTATACACAAGTCTTAGGTGATTTACATGTCCTCTAGCCAAAAGGTCAATTAACATTTTACAGCCTTTTTCCTGATAAGGGTTTGTCAACCAGAAGACTTATTTGTGCTAATCTTCCCAAAGTCTGGTGCCACTCTCAGAAAGCACTAAATAAAGTTACATTCTTACATAGCAAGGACACAAGAGGAGTGCAGTGATATGTAACAAAGAAAAGTAATTAACTCAAAAGTCTAGTGTTGCTAACATCAAAACTACTATCTATCCTTTTCCATATCCCGTTTACATTGATTAACATCCTCCCAGGTGCCTAAAAGATAAAGAATATGGAGGTCTGGCAGCAGTCATTGAGTCAACAGTGAAAACCTTCACCAATGTAATTTTTAACTCCTTAGAAAAGGCTCTGTTTCTTTAAGATGCTTTTAAGCTTTGTGCTTCTCACGGTTGGGGGCTGTAAGAATTCACAAGCTGTAAGAGGTCTAGGGAACCTGTTAGGCAAGCAAGCTAGAGAGTTATCAGAGGGCATTTACCTGAAACATCCCTTTCAAATGCAGAAGACTAAAGCCTTGAATTGACTTTTCCAGAGAATATCAGAAGAGTGGAAAAGCAGAGTACAAAGGCCGGCAGATTCTTATTTTTTGAGGGGTGGATGCTCGGGAAATTCCAGGGGGAACCCCTGAAACCTGAACACGCCTTGCGTTTGCCAGGCTTCCTACCGCATGACCTTGTCACAGGCGGGATTCCTCACACTGGCTCCCGGCAGTTTTGTTGGAGAGCAAGGGGGAAAGGCCTCTGCATCTTCTTTAAGCAAGAGAGATGTTTCATCTTTTTTTTTTTTTTTAAACAGAGATGTGGGCCACTTCTGCAGGCTCAACAGTTTGGAGGACTTTGATCAACCAGATATATGCACTCCATGTGTGAGGGTCCTATTATTTTTCCCACAATAGTTTTGACCTTAGCATAACAGTTCTGCCTTAGCTGGAAGTTTAACCTTTGGAGTTTGGCTAATCTCAGGATTAATTTCTGAGATTGATCCTCAGTTTTCTCACTGTATTGATTCAAGAGATAACAGCTCCTTGAAAGCTGCCAGAAAGGCACTTGACCTTTCATCCTTAGGTTTTAATTCCTAATTAATGACCTCAACTATATATTTTCTTATTCAGAATGATCAAATTTAGCAAAAGGCATTCAGTTGCACTGTTCTTATAGTTGTGTTTTTCCCTATGTTTCTTAAGTAGCACATACACTGCACCAGCTTTCCCATCCTTCAGTATGCCACCCCAGTACAAAACTAGCAACAACTGCAGCTTTAACAATTGTCCTACCATGTTGTGCCAGGGACTATCTATATTCCATTCATGGTTTACCATCTGGCAGGGTAAGTTATCCAGCTTAAAACTCCCACTCAAGTTTAGCTCTCTAATCTATTCCTGGCACCAACTATCACAGATTGGATTTCCTAGGAGGCAGACTCTAGGATGAAGATTAGTGTGCAAGTGGTTATTGTATGTTTATAAGTTTACTGAGATCAACCTTAAAGAGGAAGGGAAGGTAATGGGGTTTCTTGGGATTTCAACTAAATCCAGTCTTAGTTGAAGCTTCAAGCAATACTGGTGGAGATGTGAAGATGGGTTGACCATGCAGAGATTCTGCTGTTAAGATTCCTCTCTTAACAGTTCCGGGTAAGGAAATGGCAACCCACTCCAGTATTCTTGCCTGGAGAATCCCAGGACAGAGAAGCCTGGTGGGCTGCCGTCTATGGGCTCACACAGCATCGGACATGACTGAAGCGACTTAGCAGCAGCAGCTTAATAGTTCATTTAGCAAGATACAAAGGATATTATTTATAGTGATATAGATATTTCTTACTCCGTTTTAAAGTTGCATAATACACTATTATATGGATATACTAGGGTTTATCGAATTCATTCTCTTTCAGTATATACTTTCCAATTAACAGGTATTAACAAGTTGTTGTTCAGTCAATCAGTCATGTCCAACTCTCTGGGACCCCATGGACAGCAACACACCAGACTTCCCTGTCCTTCCCAGAGTTTGCTCAAACTCCTGTCAATTGAGTTGATGATGCCATACAGCCATCTTGTCCTCTGTCATCCCCTTCTCCTCCTGCCCTCAATCTTTCCCAGCATCAGGGTCTTTTCCAGTGTATTGTTTCTTCACATCAGATGGCCAAAGTATTGGAGTTTCAGCTTCAGTGTAAGTCCTTCCAATGAATATTCAGGGTTGATTTCCTTTAGGATTGACTGGTTTGATCTCCTTGCTGTCCAAGAGATTCTCCAGAGTCTTTCCAGCACCACAGTTAGAAAGCATCCATTCTTTGGCACTCAGTCTTCTTTCTGGTCCAGTTCTCATATCCATACATTACTACTGGAAAAAGCATAGCTTTGACTATACAAACCTTTGTTGGCAAAATGATGTCTCTACTTTTTAATATTCTGTAACAACTTTTCTTCTAAGGAGCAAGCATCTTTTGATTTCATGGCTGCATTCACCATCCACAGTGATTTTGGAGCCCAAGAAAATAAAATCTGTCAGTTTCCATTTCTTCCCCTTCTATTTGCCATGAAGTGATGGGACCAGATACCATGATCTTTGTTTTCTGAATGTTGAGTTTTAAGTCACCTTTTGCACTCTCCTCTTTCATCTTCATCAAGAGGCTCTTTTTCATTTCCTCTTCACTTTGCCATTAGGGTGGTGTCATCTGCATATCTGAAGTTATTGATATTTATCCCAGCAATCTTGATTCCAGCTTGAGCTTTATCCAGACAGCATTTCAAATGATGTACTCTGAATACAAGTTAAATAAGCAGGGTGACAGTATTCAGTCTTGATGTACACATTTCCCAATTTTGAACCAGTCCATTGTTCCATGTCTGGTTCTAGCTGTTGCTTCTTGACCTGCATACAGGTTTCTCAGGATAAAGGCAAGGTGGTCTGATAATCCTATTTCTTTCAGAATTTCCCACATTTTGTTGTGATTCACACAATCAAAGGCTTTAGTGTAGTCAATGAAGCAGAAGTAAATGTTTTCTGGAATCTCCTTGCTTTTTCTATGATCCAGGGGATATTGACAATTTGATTTCTGGCTCCTCTGCCTTTTCCAAATCCAACTAGTACAGCTGGAACTTCTTGGTTCACCTACTGTTGGAGCTTAGCTTGAAGGAGTTTGGGCATTACCTTGCTAGCATGTGAAATGAGTGCAGTTGTGTAGTAGTTTAAACATTCTTTGGCATTTCCCATCTTTGAGATTGGAATGAAAACTGACCTTTTCTAGTCCTGTGGCCACTGCTGAGCTTTCCAAATTTGCTGGCATATTGAATGCAGCACTTTCACAACATCATCTTTTAGGATTTGAAATAGCTCAGCTGGAATCCTATCACCTCCACTAGCTTTGTTTGTAATAATGCTTCCTAAGCACTTGACTTGACACTCTGGGATGTCCAGTTCTAGTTGAGTGATCACACCATTGTGGTTATCCAGGTCATTAATACCTTTTTTTGGTACAGTTCTTAAGGGTATTCTTGCCACCTCTTCTTAATATCTTCTGCTTCTGTTAGGTCCATACCATTTCTGTCTTTTATTATGCCCATTGTTGCATGAAATGTTCCCTTGGCATCTCTAATTTTCTTGAAGAGATCTCTAGTCTTTCCTATTATATTGCTTTCCTCTATTTCTTTGCATTGTTCACTTAAGAAGTTTTTCTTTTCTCTCTTTGCTATTCTTTTTGCTGTTATAAGTACTACTACAGATAGCCCAATACCCTTATGAAGGTCTGAAGGTGAAGGTGAAGTCGTTCAGTCATGTCCGACTCTTTGCGACCCCGTGGACTGTAGCCTACCAGGCTCCTCTGTCCGTGGGATTCTCCAGGCAAAATACTGGAGTGGGTTGCCATTTCCTTCTCCAGGGGATCTTCCCTACCCAGGGATCAAACCCAGGTCTCCCGCATTGGAGGCAGACGCTTTAACCTCTGAGCCACCAGGGAAGCCAGTACCCTTATGCTTATATCTTTCTGTATTTTTGCTAGTGTAACTTTTGGATAGACTTATAGAAGTGGAATTGCCAGTCAAAGGGTAAATATATATATATATAATATATATATAATTTATATAAGTATATATATATAAATTATATATATATTATATATATATAATATTGCTCTGCTGCTAAGTCACTTCAGTCATGTCCGACTCTGTGTGACCCCATAGACGGCAGCCCACCAGGCTCCCTGGTCCCTGGGATTCTCCAGGCAAGAACACTGGAGTGGGTTGCCATTTCCTTCTCCAATGCATGAAAGTGAAAAGTGAAATGAAGGTGCTCAGTCGTGTCTGACTCTTTGCGACCCCATGGACCGCAGCCTACCAGGCTCCTCTGTCCATGGGATTTTCCAGGCAAGAGTACTGGAGTGGGGTGCCATCGCCTTCTAGGTATTTCAAATACTTTCATAGGCATTTTCCCATCTTGTAGCTCCAACAGCAATTAATAAAAGTGACTACTTATTCACAATCTCACCATCAGACTGTATTGTTAAACTTATGATTTTCCAATCTGACATATGAGAAATGGTATCATAATATAGTTTTAGTTTGCATTTTCCTACAGTGAATGATACTGAACATATTTTCATATTGTTAAGAGTCATTTGTATTTTTACTGTATCTTCCTATTTCTAGATCATTTTCATATGGGGTTGATGATCTTTTTGTGTCTTTGTTTTGTAGAAGTCTGGTATACATTGTAGATAGTAACCCTTTGAGACATAAATTGCAAATCCTTTTTAAATTTTTTATCTGTCCTTTAACTTTGTTTGCTGTATATTTTGCTATGTAAAGTTTTATTTTTATATAATCATATGTGTCCATCTTTTCTTATATTGCTTCTCAATTTTGGTTAGAAAATATTTCCTCACTTTCAGCTTATAGGGTAATTCACACTTCATGATTTTTGACAAGTTTAGCTCTGGATTGATCTTTTAGACCCAAACATAAGCAATTATAAGGCCTTCCCTGGTAGCTCAGCTGTAAAGAATCTGCTTGCAACATAGGAGAGGAGGGTTTGATTCCTGGGTGGGAAAGATTTCCTGGAAGAAGAGATGGCAATCCACTTCAGGAGTATCCCATGGACAGAGGAGCCTCGAAGGCTACAGTCCATTGTGTCACAAAGAGTCAGACAGGACTGAGCAGCAGAGCACACATGTAGACAATTATAAAACCTTTACCTGGCAGGTCTTGTGAGGGGAAGCTGCCTTCCTCACTCCAGACTTGGTGCACAGCCCAGAAGGAGATGCAGTTAAGGCCTCAGCACCGCTATGCCTCTAGCCTCCATTGTTCTTAAGTGAGCCCAAATACCTCCATTTAGGACCTCCTTGGTTGAGGGAGGGGCCAGGCACAAGTCTTTCACAGGTACCTCTGTCACCCATATCAGAGGGTATTAAAGATGTTTTTCTCCATTCTGACACATTGTTCAGTATTTTCCACTCCTAGCTCTTTATCATCTTCCCCCACTGTTCCCCTAAGTCTCTATAAAGAGAGAAGGCTTTTGTTTGGTGTTCCCTTAGTACTGAGATTTTGCCCAGTCTCTGTACATCTCATCCTCACCCTGCACAGTAGCTAGGGAGAAAATATAACTTTGGGGAAACTAGCACTTTTTCCTGTTTGGCAACTTGCTTAAAATATCTGATAAATATCTTATCTCTTTCATTTTGACTTGTCCTAATTGTTATGCTCAAAACGTGGTAGCTCTGCTCTCTCCAGCTCAACTATTGACAATTTTAAATAAGTACTTCAATTTTTGCATTTGTATCTTTGATCCACTTGTAATTTTACCTAATTTTTAGCAGGAAGAATGGATCCAATATTATCTTTTTCTGTAAAACCGTCTTGCCACTCCATCATCACTTATTTAAAAGAATGTTTTTTTTCTATTAATGTGAAATATAATCTTTAAGCCAATCATTTGTTGGTGCTTAGATGTTTTGCTTAGAAATGAAAAATATTATTTCCAATCACAATTTATTGGCCAAAGCAATTCACATGATGAAGTCTGTTAACAATAAGATAGGAACTTATAATCCTATTCCAGAGAGGAATAGTAAATATTTATAAACAATCATAGAATCTACCACACTCCCCATCTCGATCTGTGCAGACGTCCCCCCTCATCCAAAATAATAAATGAAGAAATTGCCGTTAGTTTTCCATGTATTCTTCTAGATGTTTTTATGCTTAATCAATGATAAATATTAGTGACAACAGTGGTCATCCTCTTGTTTTTGAATTTAGTAAACATTCTTCTCCCATATTTAGTGGAGATTTCTAAACTCTTAAGTGAAGACTTTTCCATGTGGCATAGTACTGGGTTTGACACTGAAATAGATATATTTTATCATTCTTATTTCACTGAATAATCAATACTGCCAAATTCTAAATTTTTCATATTAATGGAAATTAATGATTTTTCTCAAGATCTACTAAGAAAATGAAAATATTAACCTATTTCCTAATGTTGACGCCTTCTTTTATGTCTTATGTAGTCTTTATCAATTCATAATTTATTGTTACTTTAACATGCTTCTGAATATTTGTAAAAAATGCACTATATATTTAAATTATTTGCCACGGAATCTGGCAGAAAGTAAGATTCAGACAATACTAGGTGCTACTATTTGTTTATATATTCTCCTCTATTTCTATATTTCCTTTGTTTTAAAATTTAATTTTAAATCATCCAGACTTTAATTTAGCTTAACATGGAAGAGATGTTCAATTTTCATTCTCCCTTCTTCCATCTATCCCTCTCTCCTTTCTTTCTTCTTCCTTTCTTGGCTGTCTGCCTTTGGGTAGTTGAATGTTTTAACACCTATACTGACTATTCACTCATTTGTCCCTTAATGTGAAATGCTGTCATCATCATTTATGAATATACTTGGTTCTGTTTAATTGATTGGCTCTTGTCACAATGCCATATTAATGTATACTAACTCAAGCTCTTCCTATTTTTCTCTTATTTCAGTGCTGTTCCTTGTGCCACATTCCATCTCATGGTGAAACACACCACTTTTCACCACTCTCTGTCTCTACTGTTGCTGGTATTTGCACTGTCAGTATGATTGTTTAAAAAGTAATTAAATTTGTGGGGGTAAAGGGTGGGAATCAACATGAAGAGATAGGGAGTAGAAACAACGAGGAGAAGAATTTTAGTCTATTTCCATGCCATGGTGTAGGGGTTGGCTCCTTTACATTCCTCACATACCCTGGGCCCTGAAGCCAGGATCGGGCAGTTGGGCAGTTGTTTAAGTAAAAGGCTTACTCTACCTTTCTTAGAACTACTATTAATCTAGTTAAGAGCTTGCAACATATGAAATTCCAGAATACATTTGAAAACTTCATCACAATTAGTGATACATTTAGGCACACGCTCTTTGGGACATGATCTGTTAGCATGTTCAAGTCCAAATTGTAGCTCTCAGTTACTCTCTTTTTATGAATTTTTATAGGTATTTTAATTGAAAGTTGAACGAGTTTGAATTATTATAACTGCCATCACTGTAACTTGAAAATTCCATTACTTGTTTATAATGATAGAAATTAATGAACTGTTAAGGCTTGCCTAAAGCTTCTTATCAAATGGTACTTTAAGTTTTATTGGAATCTTTGCCTCAAAGATCCAAAGGGTCAAACCCTTTGACTCAGTTTGCTCACATATATATATATATACCTGATGTGTTAATGCACAAGATATATACATATTTAAATAATCATTGAATAAACTAATAATTTAGTTCATTATATACAAAATAAAATACTTTGAAAATATGTGAAATGTTTTGTACATTGTTGTTCTCTAAACAAAAATTTTAATTGTTTCCTCCTTAATGTCATTCGCTAAGTCAACACATCCTCAGAGCACTAATCCTCTCATTCCAAGGGACCAGTGTGCATGTGGGACAAGATGGGCAGCATGTCACTTGTGATAATATGCTGAGGAGTGTGCATACCAAAGTAAACATCAGAGTGCATAGCCCTGATTCCCATTTCACGGGGTTTCTTTTCTAAATAAAATTATCTTAGCACAAGGAACAAATTTATGTGTATGTTAATAGTGTGATCTATTTCAAAAAGTTTTCCTCAACTATTCCTTCAATTTAGAGGCTTTCAGTATTGCTCAGTGTAATAAATTCTGAGTGACACTGGAGGAGAATTGGGGGAGAAAACAGGAATATTCAGTTATACTACATACCCTTTCATTACTCACTGTTTTAGTTTTGGAGCCAGGCTCAACATAATTAATTACTGTCGCAGTGGATTTGTAATGCTTCAATAGCTCTTGATTCCTTTCATGCATCTTTTCATAAAATGTTATGATCTTTTAAAAAGTATTCTAAAAAAATAGAACTAAAAGCATGCTGAATCATAAAAATTTCAAGTGGCAATATGAAGTGAAAAAAATAAAATTGAAAACTATTTTTAAAAGTTACAGTCTTTAAGAAGGATTTTATATAGCCTACTTGTTGATTATAACTTTTGCCTTTATCATTGTGTTTTCAGTGTTTGAATTAGTTTTCCATATTTAAATTAATTGAGGACTTTACTAAATTGTGCCATATAAAATGTTTTAATGTTATGAGAACAATTTTTTCTCATTCCAATGTAAGACTATTTTCACTTTTCCCCACTTTTGAGGTTTTCAGTGTTTTAAGAAATTATCATAATCAAAGTCACAGAGAAATATTTGCACTTGTGACAGTATATTTGAGTCTAACGTTGATTTAGATATTCAAAATTACACCCAGTGTTTTCATACATATGGTGACTTTAATATACAATAGCAGATTTAAGTCAGAGATCTATTTACAGTGGCAGAAATGTGATGCTAAAACTAGGGTGACAAATTGACCTTTGCCTTTTTGCTGGTGAAGATTCTGACATCTATAGCAGGGATGCCGTCTTAAAAATACAAAGACATGGAAAACAGACTTGTAGACACAGCAGGGGAAGAAGAGGGTATAACAAATTGAGAAAGTATCACTGACATATATACACTATTATCTGTAAAATAGATTGCTAGTTGGAAGCTGCTATAAAGCACAGGGAACCCAGCCTGGCACTCTGTGATGACCTAGAGATGTGGGATGGGAGAAGGGAGGGAGGCTCAAGAGGGAGAGAATATATATAATTATGGCTGATTTGCACTGTTTTATGGCAGAAACCAATACAATATTGTGAAGCAATTATCTTCCAATTGAAAAATAAATTTTTTAAATGGGCCGGCTTTTCCATTTTGTTTTCTCTGTAAAGTCTGATCAGTGTTAGTCAAATCATTAGCAGAGATGCGTGTGTGTGTGTGTGTGTGTGTGTGTGTGTGCGCGCGCGCGTGCGCTCAGTTGCTCAGTCATGTCCTACTCTTTGCAATCCTATGGACTGTAACTCGCCAGGCTCCTCTGTCCCTGGGATTTTCCAGACAAGAATATTGGAGTAGGTTGCCATTTCCTCTTCCAGAGGACCTTCACTACCCAGGGATCAAACCTGCATCTGCTGTGTCTCCTACATTGACAGGCAGATTCTTTACCACTGAGCCACCTGGGAAGTCAAATAGCAGAGATATGTACCATCAGTTTTATAGAACAGAATTTGGGCTGCTATGGTTAAAACTGCAAAACTGCAGTTTCTTTTTCTTTAGTCGTGTATACAATTTTTCTTCCTTAATTTTCAACTTTTCTTTTTCAAGTTAATATCTTCCATAATTAAATTTATAAACAATTTGGGACCAAAAAGATAGTTAAAGTAATAAATTATGTTAAACTACCTGATTTTCCTTTTTATCAAACAACATTCTACATAACAAGCAAGCAGAAAACAAAATCTGATTCCTAAACTTTGTACTGGTTGTGATCTCACTGGGCAGCTGCAAATTTGGAGGGAAAACTTCTTACTATAAGAAAATAAAATACCAATGGGATAATTAATCTAAAAATATTTTCTTATTACATTCCACTGCCTGTTGAACATTTAGTCCTAGGGGCTCTCCTGGCAACTCAGATTCACTTTAATATATCATTTTTCATCTTACTTCATTAATTCTTCAATAAACTTCAAGCAACGTAAGGGAAAAAACTATGCCCTATTTATCTTTTTATCCACGGTGTCTAACTTAATGCCTAGTACCTAGTAAGGGCTCAATAAACATCACTGAATGAATACACTTGACTCTTCTCCTGGTGTTGGTAAATTAAGTTTAATATACTGTCACTCAGACTTCTAAACTCTTTATAATCTTTGCCTCCTAAATTCAATCAGTTCCCAAATTGAATATCTCCAAATATCTCCAAATATCCCAAATTGAATAACTCCAAATGAGCAATATCTTTCAAATATAACTTTTTATCCATTCACACAGATAGTTCACTAGTTCAAGATTCTATGGCTTCTCTTACACTAAAGAATTGGTTTTCTGTTTTCCCCATTTGCAAACTCTCTCTTTCTGAATTTCTTCTAAACACTTTGGCTAGATAAATTATTTGATAACCACAACATTTAAATATCAGTTCCTTACATGGATGCTTTTAAGCCTCTTTAGATGGGGGAGCCTGGTGGGCTGCCATCTATGGGGTCACGCAGAGTCGGACACAACTGAAGCAACTTAGCAGCAGCAGCAGCAACAGTCTCTGTAGAAAAAAGTTTAACCCAGTTTGCATTTAGAGATTTCTGTAATGTGGTCTCAATCTCTCTCTCCCTCTTTTATTTATTTATTTTTTTTTTTTGTAGTGGTTATACCTTCATTTACTGTTACTCTGTTGGTACAGTGTGAAATGCCACATGCTTGTAAGTTCTGAGATTTTTTTTTTTTCTGAAAAGGATACCAAATTGCTATGATTTATTCAGTAATTCTGGATAAATACTTTGGTATTATGTAGGAACTTGGATGATCCTTTCAGATTTATTCAGTACTGTTATTTTTTAGAGATCCATGTACATTTCAGATCATCAGCAGTAATGTAGCAGATAGGTGAATTTCTGTTTTAGAGAGGATTGCCAGGTATTATACTCTCACAGGTTCTTAGGAAATTTTGTGGAATGTTTAAGAGTTAATGAAATTCATTTATGGAATATTTTCATGGAGAAGGAAATGGCAACCCACTCCAATGTTCTTGCCTGGAGAATCCCAGGGACGGGGGAGCCTGGTGGGCTGCCGTCTATGGGGTCGCACAGAGTCGGACACGACTGAAGTGACTTAGCTTAGCTACAAAGGGACCCAGAAATTGTCTATTATTCTTTCCATCTCTCTGCAACTGTATATGACACATGTGGTTTAGGAACAGCAGAATGACCTTCCCCAAGCTAATGGCTGACTTTGATTTATTTTAACATAATTTTGGTTAATCTCAACGTACCTGGTAACAGATACTGGCACATACCTTCTCATATTCTGAGATAAATATATGTCATTCATTTAAAAAAGATAACTTAAATTTCACTATGACTGAGAATTTGCTGGTGTAATATAACCACCCTTTGTATTAGTTCTTTTCAGACTGGGAAAAATGTAGCTCCACTGTCAGTCGAAGTTGCTTTTTCCAAGTTGTTCACATCTTGGAGGTTTACATGACTTATAGTTCTTGAACTGTTCTTCACCTTACTGTAAACTCAATAACTTGATCAAATCCTCTCTTTCACCTTCTTCATATCTTCAAAGATGTCCAAGACCTTTGCTGTAGCAATACAGTGCTTCATGGAATCCTACACTGATTGTGTCTATGAATTCACTGCACAAGGTGTTCTTTAACTTTTGATTTTTCAAATATGTTATGTTGTGCTTGAGGAAGATTGTTAATATTTATGGAAACAACTCTATGACAGCTTTTTTTTTTTTTTTTTCATAAAAAGCAAAACAACATAGATAAGTAGATGTCCTAACCCTATAACTTTTATTATTTATCTCTTAAAATATTCTTTATCAATTCCATCTTTTTCTTAATTTAAAGGCTTTTAAAGATCTCATACACTTACCTACTTTTTTCAGAGACTTTTTCACTTTATTGGAAGACATTTTCACTCAACAGTATGGGGAAGATGATATGATGATGAATCATGAGTTAATCAATATGATTGTGAAGACTGAGCCTAACTAAGAAATAGTTTAGTCATAACTGCTTCATTGTATTTGCAAATTTATAATAGCAAGCTTTCCTATTCAGCTGTCAAGTCCTGAGTAAAATTTTGTAAGCTATTATAGTAAATATTTGGGTAGTGATGGTTCAGACTGTGAGTTATTTTAAGCTGCATGTTTCATCACCAATTATTCACCATATTCTTAACTGTTTCCTCTCTGTGGAGTCTCTGTTTCAACAGTTTCCTTTCCATTGTGTTTCATATGTCCAAAAACCACTTGATTTTATGGTCATGTGCTATTGCTGTATTAAATTTCTTTGTTTCCTCCAACTGGAAGAGAACAGTTTTCTTTGAATTTTCCTGACTTACTAATTCATTCATTCAACAGTTATTATCATATGTTATATGATAACCATGATCAATTTCAGGCTACTAATATAAAGTCTCTGAATGTGGAATATGATGACATAGGATGTAATTCAGCTCCAAGAATACCATAGAATTTACCAAGCACTACAAATTAGAACTATTTCCCAAAAAGCCAGTTTATTGAAATAAGATTATGGTTGTTGCAGTTTGGTCACTAAATTGTGTCTGACTCTTTTGCCTCCCCATGGACTGTTGCCCACCAGGCTCCTCTGCCCTTGGGATTTCCCAGGCAAGAATACTGGAGTGGGTTGCCATTCTGTCTCCCAGGGACCTTCCTAGCCAGGAACTGAACTCATGTCTCCTGCTTGGCAGGCAGATTCTTTACCACTGAGCCCACTGGTGTAAGGTACATACACATATACATATGGGTCAGGGAGATCCCCTGGAGAAGGAAATGGCAATTCCACTTTAGTATTCTTGCCTGGAAAAATTCCATGGACAGGAACCTGGTGGGCTACAGTCCGTGGGGCCACAAAGAGTCGGACACGACTGAGCACACACAGTAAATGTATATGCACACACATATACATGTATGTATGTACATATGTGAGATCTGTAAGTAAGAAGAGTGTGAGATAGTACCCTGTCTGCCTATCTGCTGTGATCGAAAAATAGTAAAAATGACATTACAGCTGAAACAGAGAGAGAGCCAGCAGAGAGTTGATGATAAGGTTAAAAATGTAAAAGTATGCTTCATCTAAGGCCTTGTACAACATAGAGCATGTTTCATCACCAATTATTCACCATATTCTTAACTGTTTCCTCTCTGTGGAGTCTCTGTTTCAACAGTTTCCTTTCCATTGTGTTTCATATGTCCAAAAACCACTTGATTTTATGGTCATGTGCTATTGCTGTATTAAATTTCTTTGTTTCCTCCAACTGGAAGAGAACAGTTTTCTTTGAATTTTCCTGACTTACTAATTCATTCATTCAACAGTTATTATCATATGTTATATGATAACCATGATCAATTTCAGGCTACTAATATAAAGTCTCTGAATGTGGAATATGATGACATAGGATGTAATTCAGCTCCAAGAATACCATAGAATTTACCAAGCACTACAAATTAGAACTATTTCCCAAAAAGCCAGTTTATTGAAATAAGATTATGGTTGTTGCAGTTTGGTCACTAAATTGTGTCTGACTCTTTTGCCTCCCCATGGACTGTTGCCCACCAGGCTCCTCTGCCCTTGGGATTTCCCAGGCAAGAATACTGGAGTGGGTTGCCATTCTGTCTCCCAGGGACCTTCCTAGCCAGGAACTGAACTCATGTCTCCTGCTTGGCAGGCAGATTCTTTACCACTGAGCCCACTGGTGTAAGGTACATACACATATACATATGGGTCAGGAAGATCCCCTGGAGAAGGAAATGGCAATTCCACTTTAGTATTCTTGCCTGGAAAAATTCCATGGACAGGAACCTGGTGGGCTACAGTCCGTGGGGCCACAAAGAGTCGGACACGACTGAGCACACACAGTAAATGTATATGCACACACATATACATGTATGTATGTACATATGTGAGATCTGTAAGTAAGAAGAGTGTGAGATAGTACCCTGTCTGCCTATCTGCTGTGATCGAAAAATAGTAAAAATGACATTACAGCTGAAACAGAGAGAGAGCCAGCAGAGAGTTGATGATAAGGTTAAAAATGTAAAAGTATGCTTCATCTAAGGCCTTGTACAACATAGAAGAACTTTTTTCTTTTTTACAGAGTGACTAGGGGAAATCACTGCATGATGTTGAGCAGAGGGGTGACCTGCTTTTGCTGCTATGTGAGAAATAGATTGACATAGAGCAAAGCAGAAGCAAGGGGACCAATAAGTAGGGCATGGATTCAGGCAAGATATCACATTGGCTTGGAACAAGCTGGCAGGAGTACAGGTATAAGAATTGGCCTGTTTTTACAATACTTTTTAAGATGGAATTGCAGAATTTGTCAATGGATTATTTGTAGGGTGGAGGAAAAAAAAAGGATTTTAAAGGTAGATTCAAGGGTTTGGGGATGAGCAACTGGAAGTATGAAATGGGAAAGATTTTAAGTACACATTATGGGGAATGTGGAATACCAGGAGTGTTAGGTGCTCATTTCACATATGTGAAGTTATGCAAAAGCCTGACTGGATTGAGTTCAAGAGAGAATTAGGAAAATAATTGTTTAGAGAAAGTATAGCTAACTCTAGTATGAAAGCCTGTGTTGTCTGGGAATTGCATACTTTACTTATGAACAGCAGTGAAGCTCTCCTTCATTTAAAAGTCATAATGTGAAGTGAGGTCAGTGAGCTTCTGTGTTTTTCATTAGTTCTGTCCAGCTGTGTGGATGCAGGCAGAGAGCAAAGGCATGTAATAACACCTGGAGAAAATTTTCTGTGTAAATATTGCAGAATTTGAAGTTTTTTCTTAGATCAATAACCATGTCCAGAAGGGCTTTTCAAGAGGAAGTATGGCTCATTTAGGGATGGATAAGATATGTAGAGTCTTCCTAAAAGAGAGATCAGTATGCATATTTTGCTAATGAGAAAAAATAATTGTGTTAATCATAGAAACTTTTTACAAATAACAGCTATTGTATCCCTGAGGTGTTTAAGCAGTCTCTTTCTCCTTTTGGATTTGTACATAAATTGTTTTCTTTTCATCTGGTTTTATCTCAGTTCATTACTTTTAGTTTACATTTCATAAAACCAAAGAAAGGTTCAATATAGTGTTATGAATTTCAATGGGGCTATGATTCAGTGACCGTATTTTGTTCTTATAGCTCCAAGTTATATCCCATTGAGGGGCTTAACCTAAAATAAAATAATGTTTGTACAAGCAAGAAGATTGTGATTTCAAATCATCTCATTCACTAGCATTCACTACCATTCAATGCAAAAAATTCCTATTTAAAGAAATAATATGTATTAAAATACAAACTATGTAGTCATTTTAATCACAAATGGCTTAGAATACACCAGTTTTAGCTTATTAAGACCTTTTATTATTTTAAATACAAAGTACATGTGTGCATGCTGTCACTTCAGTCATGTCCAATTCTTTGCGACCCCACAGACTGTAGCCCACCAGGCTTCTCTGTCCATGGGATTCTCCAGGCAAGAGTATTCGAGTGGGTTGCCATGCCCTCCTCCAGGGAATCTTCCCAACCTAGGGACTGAACCCACCTCTCTTACATCTCCTGCATTGGCAGGTGGGTTCTTACTAGCGCCACCTGGGAAGCCCAAAATATATAGTACCACTTCAAGTTAGCACAATTAACAAGGGTATTTGAACTAGGCAATAGTTTCTGACAACTATCCAGAAGCAATTATTTAAGACAAACCAATTATCCAATGATCTTTCTTTGTCTAGTATGGATGGATCAAAGAGAGCACGCTCTCAGAAATCAGTTTACAACTATTTTGTTTTTCAATTAGAACAGTTTCCAATTTAACAAACGAAGAGTCTTCCCTTTCATAGTGGTTATGTACTACATTACTCAGAAGACATTTAATTACTCCTGCTGCTGCTGCTAAGTTGCTTCAGTCATGTCCGACTGTGTGCGACCCCGTAGACGGCAGCCCACCAGGCTCCCCCATCCCTGGGATTCTCCAGGCAAGAACACTGGAGTGGGTTGCCATTTCCTTCTCCAATGCGTGAAAGTGAAGTCGCTCAGTCGTGTCCGACTCTTAGCGACCCTATGGACTGTGGCCCACCAGGCTCATTCGTCCATGGGATTTTCCAGGCAAGAGTACTGAAGTGGGGTGCCATGGCCTTCTCCAAATTACTCCTGAGGCCTTGGGTAATTAAAGCAATTTCAGAAGTTGAAAATAGTCTGCTTTATTTATCTATGTATTTAAACAATATTTATTTAGAACCTAGTATGATCAAATATTGATGGTTTCCCATGTTAAAATTAGAGTACTCTCAAAATAAATTAAAATTTGTTAGGAGAGAAACACAAAAGCAATTCAAGGGAGTAAACCAGACAGCAAGGGGAGTGTGGATGAGGTTCAGAGTTGGAATGCACGTGTTGAGTGAGGGCAGATCTTTTTCTAAAAATCTGTCACATCAGCATGCTTATGTTGGGAGGATTTATTACAAGCTCACCAGATATGTTCTATATATCTTCTTTCAATGCTATGTATTTAATATCAGTTATTAATTAAATTATTTTGGATCACATATAATTTAATCTCAACAAAATCACAACAGAAGAAATAGCCCTAGGAGTAAAACAGTAATAAAGTTTAAGGTGATTCTGACTCTACATATTTTTTAGTTGATTAAATTGGAGTATTTGTCCTTTCCCTGTTCCAGTCTACTACCTGATAGAAATGTGATTGTCCTTAAATTCACATCTGATCCTGACACTTTCATCTGAAGATTTTCCACTGAATTTCCAAGAAAAGTCCTAAGCTTATTGGACTATCTTGCCCAAATTTACCCCATTACCATTACTGCTACTACTGCTACTTCTGCAATACACAGGTAAATATACATGCACATATACATTATCAGGACAAACCTTCATTTTTAATAATGATTGGACACCTTCTTTTAGAAATGTTTCTTGGCCTCTCAGTTTGGATTGTACTTCATACTCCAAATCTATTACCATTTGCCCAATTCATCAATTCATTATATTGGACATGCCCTTTTATACATCTCTTTTCCTTACTATACTTCTTTTTAGTGATTTTTGTGATGAGTATGAAGATTAACTCTATGAATCAACTTGTTTGAGCCAAAGTGCCCAGATATTTAATGGTTCTGGATGTTTCTGTGAAGATATTTTTGGATGAGACTAAAGTTTAAATTGGTGGATTTAGAGTTAAGCAGATTACTCTCCATAACATGGGTGGGCCTTATTCAATCATTTAAAGACCTGCTTCCCTGGTGGCTCAGAGGTTAAAGCGTCTGCCTCCAATGTGGGAGACCTGAGTTCGATCCCTGGGTCGGGAAGATCCCCTGGAGAAGGAAGTGGCAACCCACTCCAGTATTCTTGCCTGGAGAATCCCATGGACGGAGGAGCCTGGTAGGCTACAGTCCACTGGGTCGCAGAGTCGGACACGACTAAGCGACTTCACCTTCAGACAGTAAACAATCTGCCTGCAATGCTGAAAACCTGGGTTCGATCCCTGGGGCAACCCACTCCAGTGTCCTTGCCTGGAGAATTCCATGGACAGAAGAGCTTAGTGGGCTATAGTCCATGGGATGGCAAAGAGTCAGATATGACTGAATGACTAAAACTTTTCCTGACCTCTTTTGAGCAGAAGGAATTCTGCCAGTAGACTACCTTTGGATTCAAACTGCAACTCTTCTGCGTATCTCCAGCCTGCCAACATACTCAACAAATTTTAGATTTACCAAGCCTCTAAACCAGTTCCTGAATTTCTCTTTCTCTCTCTCTCTCCACACACACACACACACACACACACACACACACACACACACAGGTCCTGTTTCTCTGGAGAACCCTGAGTAATATAATCATGTAGTATGCCTTGTTCATTTTTGTCTGCCTACTGTATTTCACAGTACTTGGAACAAAATAGTTATTTCACACTGATTGAATAAAAGAAGAATATTCTAACATATTTCAGACACTAATGATTAATTTAAAAAAGAAATAAGACTCAAATATCACTTCAAGAAGCCTATTGTCTATTGTGAAAGATAAAAGTTGTACATAAATGTTAATAATACTAGGTAGAAAGAAGTGTCACAAGGAGAGATTAATAATTGACCATTTACAGTGTTGAAGAGAGTATCAATATGCTAGGAGAAAGACTCCCTCTCTAGGATCTTAGAACACTTTTATAGCACAAGTCAAAGAGAGCTGCTGTGCTTCCGGTAGAATCACTCCTTTGAAAACCTCCATTTCTGGATGTCTAGAGGATACCAACATAGCAAGAGTAAAACACCTCAACCCTTCTCTCATCTCAACACTCACAGCCTTGCCAAAACTATCTTCCTTGAGACCACTGAAATTTTCTCCTAATGTCCTGTGTTCCTTTTCCTTTTATATCCCACAAAAAGCTAGGACTCTTACTATCTCTCATTCCTTAGACTCTACTCTCCATTTAGCTCTGTATTGTGCTTTTTCTGACTCCATATACTATTTCTCTCACTTCCTGAAAATCTTCCATTGATCCTTCTAAAACCTGTGTAAGTCAGCATCAAAATCCTCTATTTTAAACTTTTTTTTTTTTTTTTCTGAATTTCCGTTCATTTTCTTGATGTAAGGAAAGTTCTGGACTTTCCAGTGTTTCTTTTCCCTGAGCAACTTGTTTAATTAAAAGAATTTGATGAGTACCACACCCTTATTTGCATTGTGACAGTTTCCTTCCTGCCAGACAGCTAAACTTTAAGCTAAGTTTTCACACTATAACTTTTAAAATCAAGTCCTCTCTGTAAACTAACAATTTCTATATTACTTAGACAGCTTAGAATGTGTTGTAATACACTACCCACAAATGTCACTAGCTTCATATAGCAAAAATTCATTTCTTTCATTTTTCTATTAGCTGAAGCATCTATTGTATGTCATCTTCACTCAGGAATGCAGAATAATGGAGAATCCATCATCTATAATGTTACTACTGCTGCTGCTAAGTCGTCTTACTAGTTGCTTATAAAATGAAAAAGGAACATGGTGGAAAATTAGCAGGTACTACACTCCATGTTGTAGAGACTCACAACAAGTCCACACATATTTCACTGGCCAGAGAAAGTCACAAGGCCACATCTAATTTTATGGGGACCAGGAAATGAAATTCTACCCTAGGTAAGAAGGAGTGGAACCAGAAATACCCTGAAAAACACCAATACCTGCTACAGCCCTTAAACCAGAGTATATATTACCATGGTAAAAAAGACTAAGATTAACGATACTCCATGTTTAATCTCAGCTTCTTCCTGGAGTTCCCTTTGGAAAGTATTTTGATGATGAATTCTATCCCCCAAATTATTTATAAAACCAAAACATAAATAAAAGGGAAAATAGTCATTTGACCCTCCTCATCTATGAAGAATTCAAGTTTGCCACTCAAGGAAGTGTTTATGTTTAAATATAAGTGTTTTATGTTTAAAACTTATGTTTATGTTATGTGACCATTGAAAGTGTTAGTTGCTCAGTCGTGTCTGACTCTTTGCAACCCCATGAACTGTAACCCACCAGGCTCCTCTGTCCAAGGAATTATCCAAGCAAGATTACTGGCATGGGTTGTCATGGCATTCTCCAGGGGATCAGGCACCAAACCCAGGTCTCCCGTGTTGCAGGCAGATTCTTTACCGTTTGAGCTACCCTGGAAGCCTATGTGACCAACTGAGCTATGAGGGAAGCCCATGTGACCATTAGTAAAGCACTCTCTTTATAAGAATAAATGAAACCCACATGTCATTCATGGAAAAATGGATTTTTCCAGTTTTATATTTTTAAATAATTTTAATATTCTCATCTTTTCTATCTTCTTAAGAGGTGTTATTATTTTGATACTTATATCTAGCATATAATATGTATTAAAAAGGCAGTTTACCAGACTCACAGACATAGAGGAAAAACTTAACGGCGACCAGGGACAGAGAGGGAGAGGGAGGGATATATTGGGAGTTTGAGACTGAAATGAACACACTATTGTATTTAAAATAGAGAACCAATAAGAACCTACTGTAAAGTACAGGGAACTCTGCCTAATGGAAAAAGAATTTGAAAAAGAAAGAAATAATAATTTTTTAAAAATTTATCCTAGAAAAAAGGCAGTTTCCTATGTTTTGATTTTCAAATTTACTGTTAGCTATAAGTCATAAAGTATTTATATGCTAAAAGATGTGTATAAGAGACAGGGTCTGCACCCATGCCTTCTTTAAGGCCATGCTATTTATATGCTCCGGCTCTATTATCCACAGCCTGAATGACGAACAAGACA
>SJYT01001832.1:299623-314010 GCA_006410635.1 Cephalophus harveyi
ATATATCAAACCATCTGTTATCACTTTCTTTTCTTATTAATATATTTTTAAAGTCAATGAATAAAAATAATCATTTTCTAATAATATATGAATGTTAGGAAAAGAATGCCACCATGTTTTTGAATAAAAACCTTTCAAAAATGACTTTATCAAAAATATAAATAGATATTAAATCAGGGGCTACATTTTTATCTGAATATAAATAAATGTAATAACTTTAAAATCATGAATACAAATGTTTTCTTAGTTTTTAGTCAATTTATTTTATTCCCCAAAATAAACTGGAGAAAATATGTACTTAAGTTTATTGTTAAAGACTATCTACATAATCATTATTCATGTAATGTTGCAGAACAGAAATTCACTAAGAGATCACTAAGGCTTTTTCATTTCAAGATCAGAATATTATTCAACATCATAAATAAGTTTTATCAAGTACCTACTGATTGTCACCTGTTTTGGATCTTTTTGCCAAAAATGTTAGATAGAAATGGGCTTTGTTCAATTATAGTTTTTTCATTCACTCTGTGAAAGTATTCATTTGCTCTACAAATGCATCCCTATCAGAATCCCATAGTTATTTTAGAAGGAGTCAACAGATTAGAGAAATGTAAATTAGTGAATCATGTAGTATATTGGAAGTCAATATGCACTATGCATGCATGCTAAGTAGCTTTAGTCATATCCAACTCTTTGCGACCCTATGGACTATAGCCTGCCAGGCTCCTTTGTCCGTGGGATTCTCCAGGCAAGAATACTGGAGAGAGTAGCTGTGTCCTCCTCCAGGGGGTCTTCCTGATCTAGGGAAGGAACCCAACCTGTTACATTTCCTGCATTGGCATGCAGATTCTTTACCACTGGTGCCACCTGGGAAGCCCAATATGCGATATAGTGACAAACAAATTAAGGAGAGGGAGTCAGGTGAACAGATAGATGAAAGAGCTGGGGCTATGTTAAATGGAGTGTCTGCAATCTCAGTATGTCACTGACACCATTCTCCAATTGTTATGTTCTTTCCACTCTCAAGAATCTTTGTATCTACTTTTAAGTAGTTATGAAAGTTTCATTTTTCTAATTGTCCTGACTCACCACAAAGTCTTTCCAAAATAAAGGCAAATTTATCATAAAAGAAAAGGAAGTGAATAGCATTGCTTTTAGAGTAGTCAACAAAAACAACTTATAGCAAATTTCCATAGCATACTGCTCGTATAGTTTTAGTTGCTGAATGGCTATACTAAGCCTTGCAAACTTTTATTTGGCAAAATGGTAATAACGTCAGATATTTTTAGATGAAGAACATAGGAAACTTTTGCTTGAAATATGAAATACATAGTATTTGTGATGGAGACTAGGACTTTTGTTAAATTATAGATGGGAGACACTTTGTCTTTACATCGTAATTTAAGCAGTTACTGAAGGAAGGGGTGAAGTCGCTTAGTCGTGTCCGAGTCTTTGCGACCCAGTGGACTGTAGCTTACCAGGCTCCTCCGTCCATGGGATTCTCCAGGCAAGAATACTGGAGTGGGTTGCCATTTCCTTCTCCAGGGGATCTTCCTGACCCAGGGATCGAACCCAGGTCTCCCACATTGGAGGCAGATGCTTTAACCTCTGAGCCACCAGGGAAGCACTACTGGTTCCATATTCTCATTTCACATATCTAGTGAACTCCCTTTTCAGTTTCCTTTGATATGATCAATTCTCAACAATTTGATTGGGACTTTAAGCAAATAGAGTTTAAGCAAATAGTATCTAAGCAAATAAAGCTGAGATATCACATTTCACAGGTCACAGGCAAAATTCCAAATTTGACATGTGAAAAAATATAATAAAAGGATGACATGTGGAAAAATATAATAAGAGGAGAATTTTCCTAAACTTATTTTGAATAAGAATTCTATCATACAAAAACTCTGTCTCTTTAAAAAAAGACAAACAAAAACAAACAAAAAAAACCCTTAAGCTTTAGTCCTCTGATTTCATCAGTAACCATTTTTACAATTTTGTTATTTTTTATAGTAAAGTTTTCTTGTAAGCTTCAGAAATGACAACTATTAAATTATAACCCTTTAATTCAATATACCCTTTGCTCTTTCCTTAAAATGTATCTTCATCGATGAGTCACATTCTCCTATTCCTTTCAACTCATAAATCATTGTGCCATTTCCCTGGTATAATTACCTGTGCTGCTTTCATTTAGTTACTGGAAGAGGCATCATATAGAGTTAGTGAATTTCTCTTGGAAATGATAACTTGGATTATGTCCAATGCTAACATAATTTCTTAGATATTTTCTCTTATTATGGAAGAGAATGCATGAACTTTTTAAACCTATCACCCAAAATAACTGTAATTACAACTGCTTTTATTTACACAGCATCTTTTGGCTGAGCATTTACAAACACTTCAGAATTATGTTGTAATACAGCAATAATAATGAGGACAAATATATATTGTTGGGCTGGATTAATCTTTTTTTTTTTAGTTGATTATTGTTCACAGAAGCTGGATAATAAACAGTAGCATAAGCTGTGATTTGTTAAAAACATCTAGTGTGCTTTAAGCTTCGGTTCATATTAAGATTTTAAAATATAGACAGTATCAAGAAATTTCTTTGATTTCTTCCATGGAGATGATATTCTTGATTGTAAGTTTAGTTGACTAAGGGTTCTACTTTGTCTTAGTATTGTGTCCTTGTATCCTCTTAAAGTATTGTCTAATTAGATTTGTTTTGTTAATTAATTCTTAGTAAATAGGTAACTAATTGAAGTAGATATATACTGCCTTTGTTTTAATGTGACATTGTTTCACTTATTTATGCAGACACATGGGCATTGGATAAACTGTGGAATAAAAAATTGTCACAGTTTTAGAAACTTTGTTCTTAAGTTGTGGTAATCTAATAAGTTACTTTGTCTTCATTATTGAATAAATGGCTTTCTTTGGAAGGAATGATGCTAAAGCTGAAACTCCAGTATTTTGGCCACCTCATGCGAAGAGTTGACTCATTGGAAAAGACTCTGATGCTGGGAGGGATTGGGGGCAGGAGGAGAAGGGGACGACCGAGGATGAGATGGCTGGATGGCATCACTGACTCGATGGATGTGAGTCTGAGTGATCTCCGAGAGATGGTGATGAACAGGGAGGCCTGGCGTGCTGCGATTCATGGGGTCGCAAAGAGTCGGACACGACTGCGCGACTGAACTGAACTGAACTGAATTGAGACTGACATTCTAGGTGATGGGATAACTATTTGATAAGCTAAAGGAAAAAGGAAATTTTTGCTTTAGTTCTAAAATCCTTTCATTGCAATATGCTAGTGTGGCCCATAGGATTAGGAAACAAAATTTTCCTCAGTTAAAATTCTGATTCTATAACTAAATTGTCAAAGGAACTTGTTTAACTCACTGGCATCTCAGTTTGGTAATAATAATATATACATTAGAAAGCTAAAATGAAAATACATCATATTGGGGGTATTTTAGGGCCAGATAGAAATGTAGCATGTATAAGAAATGAATCTAGAGAAATATGCTAAATATAGATAATAAAATATCTTCTTTTCTGCCAGGGTAGGAATACTGGTTTTTATTCTATTCTGTGAATGGATCCATTGATGTGTATTAGTAATGAAAGTATTGCAGTCATTTCACATTTTTGGAAATGTACTTTAACAATTGACGATAGTGACCTGGAAGATAAATAATGGAGGATTGCATTTCATGGCAAAAATTGAAGGGAATGATGGACTTGTAAGTACATAAGACGGGAAGCAAAGTTGAATAGAGGTTGAGTAGAAGGCAATGGCACCCCACTCCAGTACTCGTGCCTGGAAAATCCCATGGACGGAGGAGCCTGGTAGGCTGCAGTCCATGGGGTCGCTAAGAGTTGGACACAACTGAGCGACTTCACTTTCACTTTTCACTTTCATGCATTGGAGAAGGAAATGGCAACCCACTCCAGTGTTCTTGCCTGGAGAATCTCAGGGACGGGGGAGCCTGGTGGGCTGCCGTCTATGGGGTCACACAGAGTCAGACACGACTGAAGCGACTTAGCAGCAGCAGCAGCATACAGCATGTATGGATGTGAGAGTTGGACTGTGAAGAAAGCTGAGCGCCGAAGAATTGATGCTTTTGAACTGCAGTGTTGGAGAAGACTCTTGAGAGTCCCTTGAACTGCAAGGAGATACAACCAGTCCATTCTGAAGGAGATTGGCCCTGGGATTTCTTTGGAAGGACTGATGCTAAAGCTGAAACTCCAGTACTTTGGCCACCTCATGAGAAGAGTTGACTCATTGGAAAAGACTCTGATGCTGGGAGGGATTGGGGGCAGGAGGAGAAGGGGACGACCGAGGATGAGATGGCTGGATGGCATCACTGACTCGATGGATGTGAGTCTGAGTGAACTCCAGGAGATGGTGATGGACAGGGAGAACTGGCGTGCTGCGATTCATGGGGTTGCAAAGAGTCGGACACGACTGAGCGACTGAACTGAACTGAACTGACTGATACAGCCTTTGGAATTAAACAGTCTCAATTATTTTCCAGCTTAATACCTCTGGGTCTCTGGGTCTCAGCTTAATGTCGCTCCTCTAAATCTCATTTTTCTCATGTGAATAATACAAATGTTATAAATCTTCATAAGATGGTAGTAAAGGTGATATGAAATAATGCATTTATGATACTTAACACAATGTTTCAGTTCATTTCATTTCAATTGATTAGTGGTGTCCAACTCTTTGCGACCCCATTGACTGCAGCAAGCCAGTCTTCCCTATATACCACCAACTCCCGGAGCTTGCTCAAACTCATGTCTATTGAGTCAGTGATGCCGTCCCACCATCTCATCCTCTGTGGTCCCATTCTCCTCCTGCCTTCAATTTTTCCAGCATCAGGTGTTTTCCAAAGAGTCAGTTCATTGCATCAGGTGACCCAAGTATTGGAGCTTCAGCTTCAGGATCAGTCCTTCCAATGAATATTCAGGACTGATTTCCCTTTGGATGGACTAGTTTGATCTCCTTGCTATTTTAGGGACTCTCAGGAGTCTTCTCCAGCACCAGAGTTAAAAGCATCAGTTCTTTGTGCTCAACTTAAAAAAAATATATATTTTTTTTAATTGAACAATAATTGCTTTACAGAATTTTGCCGTTTTCTGTCAAACCTCAACATGAGTCAGCCATAGGTATACATATGTCCCCTCCCTTTGCACCTTCCTCCCATCTCCCTCCCCATCCCACCCCTCTAGGTTGATACAGAGCCCCTGTTTGAATTTCCTGAGCTATACAGCAAATTCCTGTTGGCTCTCTATTTTACATACGGTAATGTAAGTTTTGATGTTACTCTTCCCATACATCTCACCCTCTCCTCCCCTCTCCCCATGTCCATAAGTCTGTTCTCTATGTCTGTTTTTCCATTGCTGCCCTGTAAATAAATTCTTCAGAACCATTTTTCTAGATTCCGTATATAGGCATTAGAATATGATATTTATTTTCTCTTTTTGACTCACTTCACTCTGTACAGTAGGTTCTAGGTTCATCCAACTCATTAGAACTGACTCAAAGGCGTTCCTTTTTATGGCTTAGTAATATTCCATTGCATATATGTACCACCACTTCTTTATCCATTCATCTGTCAGTGGACTTCTAGGTTGCTTCAATGTTCTAACTGTTGTAAATAGTGCTTCTGTAAACACTGGGATACATGTGTCTTTTTCAGTTTTGGTTTCCTCAGGGTATATGCCTAGGAGTGGGATTGGTGAGTCATATGGTTGTTTTATTTGTAGTTTTTTTTTAAAAGGAATCTCCATACCATCTTCCATAAAGGCAGTCTGAATTTACATTTCCACCAACAGTGCAAGAGTATTCCATTTTTTCCACACCCTTTCCAGCATTTATTGTTTATAGATTTTTGATGATAGCCATTCTGACTGGTGTGAGGTGATATCTCATTGTAGTTTTGAATTGCATTTTTCTAATAATGAGTGATGTTGAGCATCTTTTAATGTGTTTGTTGGTCATCTGTATATCTTCTTTGGAGAAATGTCTGTTTAGGTCTTTCCCACCTTTTGATTGGGTTGTTTGTTTTTCTGGTATTGAGTTGTACAAGCTGCTTGTATATTTTGGAAATAATCCTTTGTCAGTTGTTTCATTTGCTACTATTTTCTCCCATTCTGAGCATTGTCTTTTCACCTGCCTGATCGCTTCCTTAGCTTTGCAAAAGCTTTTAAGTTTAATCAGGTCCCACTTGTTTACTTTTGCTTTTACTTCCATTACTCTAGGAGGTGGATAATAGGGGAATCTTGCTTTTACTTATGTCATTGAGTGTTCTGCCTATGTTTTCCTCTAAGAGTTTTATAGTTTCTGGTGTTACATTTAGGTCTTTAATCCATTTTATCATTGTGTCTGGTGTTAGGAAGTGTTATAATTTCATTCTTTTACATGTAGCTGTCCAGTTTTCCCAGCACAATTTATTGAAGAGGCTGTCTTTCCCCATTGTATACTCTTACCTCCTTTGTCAAAAATAAGGTACCCATAGGTGCATGGGTTTATTTTTGGGTTTTCTATCTTGTTCCATTGGTTCATATTTTTGTTTTTGTGCCAGTACCACACTGTCTTGATTACTATAGCTTTGTTGTATAATCTGAAGTCAGGAAGGTTGATTTCTCCAGTTGCATTCTTCTCTCTCAAGACTGCTTTGGCTATTCATAGTCTTCTGTGTTTTCATATGAATTGTGAATTTTTTTATTCTAGTTGTGTGAAAAATGTCATTGGTAATTTGATAGGGATCACATTGAATCTATAGACTGTATTTGGTAGTATAGTCATTTTCATAGTATTGATTCTTCCTACCCAGGAATATGGAATATCTCTCCATCTGTTTATGTCATCTTTGATTTCTCTCATCAGTGTCTTATAATTTTCTGTGTACAGTTCTTTTGTCTCCTTAGATAAATTTATTCCTAAATATTTAATTCTTTTTTGTTGCAGTGGTGAATGGGATTGATTCCTTAATTTCTCCTTCTGATTTTTCATTGTTCAGTTCAGTTCAGTTCAGTCACTCAGTTGTGCCTGACTTTTTGCAACCCCATGAATTGCAGCACACCAGGTCTCCCTGTCCATCACCAGTTCCCGTAGTTCACTCAAACTCAAGTCCATCGAGTCGGTGATGCCATCCAACCATCTAATCCTCTGTCATCCCCTTCTCCTCCTGCCCCCAATCCCGCCCAACATCAGAGTCTTTTCCAATGAGTCAACTCTTTGCATGAGGTGGCCAAAGTATTGGAGTTTAAGCCTCAGCATCGGTCCTTCCAAAGAACACCCAGGACTGATCTCCTTTAGAACAGACTGGTTGGATCTCCTTGCAGTCCAAGGGACTCTCAAGAGTCTTCTCCAACACCACAGTTCAAAGTCATCAATTCTTCAGTGCTTAGCTTTCTTCACAGTCCAACTTTCACATCCATACATGACCACAGGAAAAACCATAGCCTTGACTAGATGGACCTTTGTTGACAAAGTAATGTCTCTGCTTTTGAATAAGCTATCTAGGTTGTTAATAACTTTCCTTACAAGGAGTAAGTGTCTTTTAATTTCATGGCTGCAGTCACCATCTGCAGTGATTTTGGAGCCCCCCAAAATAAAGTCTGACACTGTTTCCACTGTTTCCCCATCTATTTCCCATGAAGTGATGGGACCAGATGCCATGATCTTTGTTTTCTGAATGTTGAGCTTTAAGCCAACTTTTTCACTCTCCTCTTTCACTTTCATCAAGAGGCTTTTTAGTTCCTCTTCACTTTCTGCCATAAGGGTGGTGTCATCTGCATATCTGAGGTTCTTGATATTTCTCCTGGCAATCTTGATTCCAGCTTGTGTTTCTTCCAGTCCAGCATTTCTCATGATGTACTCTGCATAGAAGTTAAATAAGCAGGGTGACAATATACAGCCTTGACGTACTCCTTTTCCTATTTGGAACCAGTCTGTTATTCCATGTCCAGAGTATCTAGAAATGCAAGTAATTTCTGCGTATTGATTTTTTATCCTGCAACTTTGCTAAATTCACTGATTAGCTCTGTTAATTTTCTGATACTATCTTAAGGGTTTTCTATGTACAGTATTTTGTCATCTGAAAACAGTGAGATCTTACTTCTTTTCCAATTTTGATTCCTTTTATTTCTTTTTCATCTCTGATGGCTGAAGCTAGGACTTCCAGAACTATGTTGAATAACAGTGGTGAAAGTGGACACCATTGTCTTCTTCCTGATCTTAGGGGGAAAGATACTTTCAGTTTTTCACCATTGAGAATAATGTTTGCTGTAGACTTACCATATCTTGCCTTTACTATGTTAAGGTAGGTTCCTTCTATGCCCATTTTTGAAGAGTTTTAATCATAAATGGGGCTGAATTTTGTCAAAGGCATTTTCTGCATCTATTGAGATGACCACCTGGTTTTTATCTTTCAATTTGTTTATATGGTGTATCACATTGACCAATTTGTGTATAGTGAAGAATCCTTGCATCCCTGGAATAAATCAACTTGATCATGGTGTATGAATTTTTGTGACGTGTTGCTGTATTCTCTTTGCTAAAATTTTGTTGAGGATTTTTCCATCTATGTTCAACAGTTATATTGTCCTCTGTCAGTAGTATCAGTATCAATTCAGTCACTCAGTGGTGTCCGACTGTTTGTAACACCATGGACTGCAGCATGCCAGGCTTCCCAGAACTTACTCAAATTGATGTCCATCAAGTCTGTGATGCCACCAACCATCCCATCTTCTGACATCCCCTTCTCCTGCTGCCTTCAGTCTTTCCCAGAAAATACTTTGGTGCAGGGAAAGATTGAAGGCAGGAGGAGAAGGGGATGTCAGAGGATGGATGGTTGGAAGGCCTGTAGTTTTCTTTTTTTGTGTTGTCTTTGTCTGGATTTGAAATCAGAGTGATGGTGGCCTCATAGAATGTGTTTGGAAGTGTTCCTTCCTCTGCAATTTTTTGAAAGAGTTTCTTTATGGTCCAACTCTCACATCCAAAAGAGACTACTGGAAAAAAAACATTGCTTTGATAGATGGACATTTGTCAGTAAATAATGTCTCTTCTTTTCAATATGCTGTCTAGATTTGTCATAGCTTTCCTTCCAAGGAGCAAGCATCTTTTAATTTCATGGCTTCAGTCATCCTCTGCAGTGATTTCAGAGTTGAAGAAAAAGTCTGTCACTGTTTCCATTGTTTCCCCATTTATTTGCCATGAAGTGATGGGACTGGATGCCATGATCTTATTTTTTTGAATGGTGAGTGTTAAGCCAGTTTTTTCACTCTCCTCTTTCACTTTCATCAAGAGGCTTTTTAGTTCCTCTTCACTTTCTGCCATAAGGGTGGTGTCATCTGCATATCTGCAGTTATTGATATTTCTCACTGTAATCTTGATTTCAGCTTGTGCTTCATCCAGTCTGGCATTTGTGATGTACTCTGCATATAAGTTAAATAAGCAGAGTGACAATATACAGCCTTGACGTACACCTTTCCGAATTTGGAACTAGTCTGTTGTTGCATATCCGATTCTAACTGTTGCTTCTTGACCTGCATACAGATTTCTCAGGAGACAGATAGGCGGTCTGGTATTCCCATCTCTGGAAGAATTTTCCAGTTTGTTGTGATCGACACAATCAAAGGGTTTAGCGTATTCAGTGAAGCAGAAGTAAATGTTTTTCTGGAATTCTCTTGCTTTTTCTATGATCCAACAGATGTTGACAATTTGATCTCTGGTTCTTCTGCCTTTTCAAAATCCAGCTTGAACATCTGGAAGTTCTAAGTTCACGTACTGTTGAAGCCTCACTTGGAGAATTTTGAGCATTCCTTTTCTAGAATATGAGATGAAAGCAATTATACAGTTGTTTGAAGAGTCTTTGTCATCGCCTTTCTTTGGTTTTGGAATGAAAACTGACCTTTTCTAGTCCTGTAGCCACTTGAGTTTTCCAAATTTGCTGGCATATTGAGTGCACCTCTTTAACAGCATCATCTTCCAGGATTTGAAATAGTTCAGCTGGAATTTCATCATCTCCACTAGCTTTGTTCATAGTGATGCTTCCTAAGACTCGCTTGACTTTGCATTCCAGGAGTGATCTCGGTGAGTGATCACACTGTAGTGGTTATATGGGTCATTAAGATCTTTTTGGATAGCTTCCTGTGTATTCTTGTCACCTCTTCTTAATATCTTCTTCTGTTAGATCCATACTGTTTTGTCCATTATTGTGCCTATATTTGCATGAAATATTCCCTTGGCATCTCTTATTTTCTTGAAGATATCTCTAGTCTTTCCCATTATATTGCTTCCTCTATTTCTTTGCGTTGATCATTGAGCAAGGCTTTCTTATCTCTCCTTGCTATTCTTTGGAACTCTGCATTTAGAAGCTTATATCTTTCCTTTTCTCCTTTGCCTTTAGTTTCTCTTCTTTTCTCAGCTATTTATAAGGCCTCTTCAACAACCATTTTGCCTTTTTGCATTTCTTTTCCTGGGGATGGTTTTGATCACTGCCTCCTGTACAGTGTTAGAAACTTCTGTCCATACTTCTTCAGGCCCTCTGTCTATCAGATCTAATCCTTTAAATCTATTCATTGCTTCCACTGTATAATTGTAAGGGATTTGATTTAGGTCATACCTGAATTATCTAGTCATTTTGCCTACTTTCTTCAATTTAAGTCTGAATTTTGCAATAAGGAGTTCATGATCTCAGCCACAGTCAGCTCTCAGTCTTGTTTTTGCTGACTGTATAGAGTTTCTCCATCTTTGGCTGCAAAGAATTTAATCAGTCTGACCTCGGTATGGACCATCTGGTGATGTTCATGTGTAAAGTCATCTCTTGTGTTGATGAAAGAGAGTGTTTGCTATGACAAGTGTGTTCTCTTGGCAAAACTCTGTTAGCCTTTGCCTTGCTTCATTTTGTACTCTAAGCCAAATTTGCCTGTTACTCCAGATATCTCTTGAATATCTACTTTTGCATTTCAGTCCTCTATAATGAAAAGGACATCTTTTTTTGGTCTTAGTTCCAGGAGATCTTGTAGGTCTTCATAGAACCATTCAACTTCAGCTTCTTCAGAATTAGTGGAAGGGGCATAGACTTGGATTACCATGATATTGACTGGTTTGCCTTGGAAACAAACAGAGATCACTCTTTCATTTTTGAGATTGCTCCCAAGTACTGAACTTTGTACTCGTTTGTTGACTATGAGTACCACTCCATTTCTTCTAAAGGATTTCTGTCCACAGAAGTAGATATAATGGTCATCTGAATTAAATTTGCCCATTCTGGTCCACACAAAAACTGCAAGAACTAATAAATGAATTCAGCAACATAACAGAATATTAGATTAATATGCAGAAATCTGTTGCATTTTTACACTATCTATGAAATATCAAAAAGAGAAAGCTTTTTAAAATTCCACTTAAGTTGCATTAAAAAAATAAACCACCTAGGAATAAATTTAACCAAAGTGAAAGACCTACCCACCAAGAACTGTAAAAGGAAATTGAAGATGATTTAAAGAAAGGGAAAGATATTCTAAGCTCTTGGATTGGAATAACTAATGTTGTTTAAATGGCCATGCTATCCAAAAGCAATCTACATACTTAATGCAATCCCTATCAAAATGCCCATGATGCTTCTCTCAAGACTGGAACAAACAAAAATTTGCATCAAACTAACAAAAGACCCCAAAATGCCAAAGCAACCCTGACCAAAAAGCAACAAAGCTGGAAGCCGAAACTTTCCAGACTTTAGAAAATACTATATAGCTAAACTAGTCAAAACAGCATGGTGTTGGCACACACACACACACACAAAACAGACATATAGATCAGTGAAACAGAAAAGAGTGTCCAGAGATAAACCCATATACCTATGGTCAATTAATCTATGATAAAGGAGACAGGAATATACAATGGAGAAAAGACAGTCTCTTCAACAAGTGCTGTTGTGAAAGCTGGACAACTACATAAATCAGTGAATTTAGAACAGTCCCTCAAAAATAAAAGAATGATTTGAGACCTAAATATAGACATGATACCACAAAACTCCTAGAAGAGAACTCAGGTAAAACATTCTCTGACATAAATCACAGGAATATTTTCTTAGATCAGCCTCCCAAAGCAAAAGAGATAAATGCAAAAATAAATAAACAGGACCTGATCAAACTTAAAAGCTTTTGCACAGTAAATGAAAGCATCAGCAAAATGAAAGACAACCTGCAGAATGGAAGAATACATTTGCAAATCATGCAACCAACAAGGCATTAAAGTTCAAAATATACAAACAGTTCATGGAACTCAATATAATAAAAAGTACCCAAATGAAAAATGGACAAAGACTTAAATGGATGTTTTTGCAAAGAAAACATACAGCTTGCCAACAGACACATGAAAAGATGCTCAACATCATTAATTATTAGAGAAATGCAAGTCAAAATTACAATGAGATATCACTTTACACCAGTCAGAATGGCTGTCATCAAAATTCTACAAATAATGAAGGTTGGAGAGGATGTGTAGAAAGGCAACCATCCTGCATTACTCAGAATGTAAATTTGTGCAGCCATTATGGAAAACATTATGGAGGTTCCTTAAAAGACTAAAAATCGATTTATCATATTATTCAGCAACTCCTGGGCATATATCTAAAAAAGATGAAAACTAATTTGAAAAGATTTGTGAACCCTAATGTTTATAGCAGTACTTTTTACAATAGACAGGACATAAGATCAACCTAAGTGTCCATCAACAGATGATTTGGTTTAAAAGGGGGTCTACATAAACAATAGAATATTAATTACTCAGCTATGAAAGTAATAAAATATTGCTATTTGCAGCAAAATGGCTGAACTCAGAAAATCATACTAAGTCAGAAGACAGGGAAAGACAAATATAGGATATCACTTATAGGTGGAATCTAAAAAATACAACAAATGAATCTATTATACTAGGCAGAAACAGATACACAGACATAGAAAAAAAACTTCACCAAAAGGGAAAGGTAGGACAAAGGATAAATTAGGAGTATGGGATTAACAGAGTTACTATACAGTACATGAACTAGGTAAGCAACAAGGAAACAAGGATATATGTGTGTAGCACAGAGAACTATAATTTACACCTTATAATAACCTATAATGGAAAATAATATGAAAATATACATATATATATATTTAGATAACTGATCACTTTATTACACCTGAGTCTAACAGAGTATTATTAATAAACTGCATGTCAAAAAAAAAAAAAAAAAAAGATTCCAGCAAAACTGAAGAGGACAAAAAAGATCTGAATAAATATATACTAGCTATATTTTTGGAGAGGGCAATGGCACCCCACTGCAGTACTCATGCCTGGAAAATCCCATGGGCGGAGGAGCCTGGTAGGCTGCAGTCCATGGGGTCGCTAAGAGTTGGACACGACTGAGTGACTTCACTTTCACTTTTCACTTTCCTGCATTGGAGAAGGAAATGGCAACCTACTCCAGTGTTCTTGCCTGGAGAATCCCAGGGACCGGGGAGCCTGATGGGATCGCACAGAGTCGGACACGACTGAAGTGACTTAGCAGCAGCAGTAGCAGCAGCTATATTTTAGATGAGGAGAGTCAATATCATAAAGATATAAATTCTCTTCAAACTTTAAATTCAATTTAGTATCAATTTAAGTCACACTAGGATATTGAGATTTGGCAATGTAATTTCACAGTTCAGATGGAAGGGGAAAGCACAAAAGAACAGATATAACATCTTGAAAATGAAAAGAACAAGAAGAATGCCCTACTCTATGAGATCAATACATTCTCTAAAGCTTTGTTGGAGAGTAGATAAATGAAAGAGAGTAAAGTTCAAAACAAATCCATGTATATATTATGGAAATTTACATATAATGGAGACTGCATTTTAATCCAGTCAGAAAAAGTAGATTATTCAATAAACAACTTGTTTTTTTTTTTTTACTTTATATTATTTATTTATTTATTTTTAAATTTTGCTTTATTTTACTTTACAATACTGTATTGGTTTTGCCATACATCAACATGAATCTGCCACGGGTGTACACGTGTTCCCAATCCTGAACACCCCTCCCCCATCCCTCCCCATACCATCTCTCTGGGTCATCCCAGTGCACCAGCCCCAAGCATCCTGTATCCTGCATCGAACCTAGACTGGTGATTCATTTCTTATATGATATTACATAACAACTTGATTTTATGTGAAGCATGATCGCTTCATATCTATATGAAAAAATAAAGCACACATATCAATGTAAAAAAGCTAAAAATAACTTGTAAATTAAATCTTATAGTTTATTTAAATAATACTATGACCAAGTAGACTTTATTAAAAAAAAATAAAGATAATTCAACCCTCAATAATTA
>SJYT01001832.1:314157-355124 GCA_006410635.1 Cephalophus harveyi
AATAATTATGAATCCTTTTAGCACATTAACAAGAGAAAAATCACATTATATTATAATACCAGTCTGTACTGTGTATTACTTTATAGAAATAAGTTGACAGCTCAAGGACTGGCAAATAGAAAAATGTAGCTAATAAGGGAATATATATATGAATTAAATACTTTAAGCAATTTTTTAGAACCATAAAATTGTAGATAAAATCCCAGTCATAAATTGAGTGGGAAAAGCCTTCTTTAGTAGAGTTACTATTTCTTTAATTCATAAAATTAAATAAATAAAACAGAAGAACACATAGTTTTGATAATCTATGTATGTTTGATCTTATCTTGGAGGATAAATTGAATCTGATGGTCAGAGATAGGGAGGATGCTGCCACTTGCACAGGCAAATATGTATATTTTAAGATTATATATCTATGATATCTACGTATGTGTGAATGTACGAAAGTTGCTCAGTTGTGTCCAACTCTTCCAGGCTCCACTGTCCACAGGATTCTCCAGGCAAGAATACTGGAGTAGGTTGCCCTTTCCTCCTCTGGGGATCTTCCCAATCCAGGGATTGAAGCCAGGTCTCCTGCATTGCAGGAGGATTCTTTACTGTAAAGAGCCACCAGGGAAGCCCATATATCTATGCATGAGTTTATCTTTAATGAAGCTAGTTTAACTTGAATATCAGATGCATTTTGGGGTAAGGATGTATTTCTTATTATCTTAGGAATTGCATTTATATTTAATCTAAACAGCAGTCTGTAACTGATTCTCTTTGCAAAACTTTTGTTTAAATTATTGGAACCAACAGTGTGGGCAACTTGCCCCAAAGCCACAGAAGCTGCTCAATAACTTTATCTCATTTCCTACCAGTCACTGAGTGACTATGGGCCACAACCAGTGAAGAACTTTCCAAGTTCCATTCTCTTGTTATAATATATTTTCTACTAGTCAGACCCTGAGCTAGAAATCTGTGAAACAACACAATCTGGCAAATCTTGGGAGAAATAGTCAAGGAAAGGTAGAAAAATTTGAGTAATGAAAATGGAAGAGGAAATAAGATTGTGGGAAATACTTACAGAGAATATAAGATAAGGGGTATGTCTGTGTGTGCTTGTGTGTATGTCTGCTCCACAAGAAAAAATAAGAAAAAATAATGCATCATAAAAGATGTATGATGAAAGATGAGTAGGTAAGAAGAAAAGAAATATGAAAAGAAAGCACAATTACAAAAGAAAAAATGTGAGCAAATTTTATAAATATTAGAATGTCAGATATAAACAAATTCAATCCTGCTTAAAGTAACAAAAAATGTATAGTCTACTAAACAATCAACATAAAAATCATATTGCTTTAAAAAGTAAAGTCTCATTAATTAATCAATTAAAAAATAAAAAATAAAATACAAGCTGGAATCAAGATTACTGGAAGAAATATCAACAACCTCATATATGCAGATGATACCACCACTTTAATGGCAGAAAGTGAAGAGGAACTGAAGAGTCTCTTGATGAAGGGGAAAGAGGAGAGTGAAAAAGCTGGTTTAAAACTCAGCATTCAAAAAGCTAAGATCATGGCATCTGGTTCTATCACTTCATGGCAAATAGATGGGACAATGTGGAAACAGTGTCAGATTTCATTTTCTAGGGCTCCAAAATCAATGCAGATGGTGGCTGCTGCCACAAAATTGAGAGACACTTGCTGTTTAGAAAAATAGCTATGGCAAACCTAGATGGTGTATTCAAAAGCAGACACATCACTCTGCGGATAAAGATCCTTATAGTCAAAGCTACAGTTTTTCCAGTAGTCATGTATGGATGTGAGAGGTAGGCCATAAAGAGGGCTGAGCACAGAAGAGTTCATGCTTTCAAACGATGGTGCTGGAGAAGACTCTTGACTCCTTGGACAGCAAGAAGATCAAACCAGGAGATCAACCCTGAATTGGAAGGACTGATGCTGAAGCTGAAGATCCGATACTTTGGCCATCTGATGTGAAGTGCTGACTCATTGGAAAGGACCCTAGTGCTAGGAAAGATGGAGGGCAAGAGGAGAAGGGGGTGACAAAGGACGAGATGGTTGGATGGCATCACCAACTCAATTGACATGAGTTTGAACAAACTCAGGAAGATAGTGAAGGACAGAGAAGCCTGGCATGCTGCAGTTCATGGGGTCACAAAGAGTCAGACTCAACTTAGCCACTGAACAACAACAACAAATAAAACAGAAAACCAAACAAAATAAAAATTATATGAATGATGGCAAAGGTGTAATAAATTCCAATCACTGCTACTGGCTCTCAAAATCAACATAAAGTTTTCAGGAACCAGTTTATCAATATTCATCAAAAGCCATAACATATGTGTACCTTTTTAGACCTAGTAAATCTATTTTTCAGAATATAATCTAAGCTATGTGGAAAGTTACATGCCTTGCATATGTTTAATGAAGTATTATTCTAACAAATTAAATAAAATGGCAAGATATAAAATGCCAGATACTAATGAGAAGAAATACTACATATCCCAAATGTTGATTCTGAAGATGATATAATGGATAACCTTGTCCTAGAAGATATAAAGGTTGAATGTGAAACTGAACACATTGTGTGATTATAACAATTATAAAATAACAATGATTATTTATGTGTTTTATTTTTTGACTGTGGTGGGTCCCTATTTACTACTTTTTAAAATTAGTTTTCTCCCTTGCTTCAAAACAGCCTTCAAAATCTATAGCCTTACAATGGGGAGACTGATGATCTGGTATTATTGCAAATAAGAAAAAAAAAAAAAAAGGAATTAAGGAGAGAAGAAAACATTTTTTCTTACCTTTAAATCATTCAGGAGATATTTATTGTAAAGCCTTTGCTCCTTATTTGATCTCACCTCTTCATTTGAGTTGTTATCCTGATAACATCCTGTTTTTAGCATTAATGTTCATGGCAGTTCAGACAGTGGGATGAGGTGGTTGAATTGGCTGCAGTCTGAATATTTATTGTTTATGTTTTCCCAAAAGCATCTGTTCCAATTACCTTTATTCTGCTTTTCTCTTCTACAATAGAAATATAGCACCATATATTTTTCCTTTGTTTCTGCAATAGGGGAAAATGGTATCAGATTTTTATATTTTTATACCAGTTCTTAAATGTAACTTCCTCAGATACAACATTTTACTGGGACATGATGCTATCACCATTTTTTAATGCCCCTTTCCCCCCAATACAGAAAATTAAAATATAAAGTAATTTACCAATATTGAAGAATAGGAAATACATCAGAAATCCATGTAATAATTCTATAATAGTGATACTAAATTGGTCAACTGGACCTATAGCTGGGTCTTAACCTGTCCAAAACCCCTGTCTCTTCCAGGGAGGTTCTTTTTTTAATCATATTCACTTAGCCAATAACAAAACCAATGCTGAAACTGGAACAGCACAAGCTTTATTCAATAGCCAAAGAATGGAAAAGCAGGAACCTAGCTCCCAGATCAACTTCTCAACCCAATTTGGACAGAGACACCAAATATACAGGGTTATAGAAAAAGGCCCGGATGCTGGGAAAGATTAAAGGCAGGAGGACAAGGGGACTAAAGAGGATGAGATTGCTGGATGGCATCACTGACTCAATAAACATGAGTTTGAGCAGACTCCAGGAGATAGTGAAGGACGGGGAAGCCTGGTGTGCTGCAGTCCATGGGGTCACACAGAGTCAGACATGACAACAACTGAACAACAACAAGGTAAAAGGGAGGGAACTAGAAAGAGAGGGAGGAATATTCATGAGTTATCTGAAAACAGGGATGTGGCTTGGACACTGAACTGATGCAACTCTCCTTTTCAGTCTTATTTAGGCTTCTCTTGGTTGTTGTCCTAGCAATTGTCAACTGTCATGGTGCTGGTGGATGTGTCAGTTAGCATGCTTTATAATGGGCAAACCACAAGGCTCAAGTTCAGTTCAGTTCAGTCGCTCAGTCGTGTCTGACTCTGCGACCCCATGAATCGCAGCACGCCAGGCCTCCCTGTTCATCACCAACTCTCGGAGTTCACTCAGACTCACATCCATCGAGTCTGTGATGCCATTCAGCCATCTCATCCTCTGTCGTCCCCTTCTCCTCCTGCCCCCAATCCCTCCCTGCATCACAGTCTTTTCCAATGAGTCAACTCTTCGCATGAGGTGGCCAAAGGACTGGAGTTTCAGCTTTAGCATCATTCCTTCCAAAGAAACCCCAGGGTTGATCTCCTTCAGAATGGACTGGTTGAATCTCCTTGCAGTCCAAGGGACTCTCAAGAGTCTTCTCCAACACCACAGTTCAAAAGCATCAATTCTTCAGCGCTCAGCCTTCTTCACAGTCCAACTCTCACATCCATGCATGATCACAGGAAAAACCATAGCCTTGACTAGACGGACCTTAGTCAGCAAAGTAATGTCTCTGCTTTTGAAAATGCTATCTAGGTTGGATACAAGGCTCAAAGTCTACTGGAATTCAAATCCTCCACCATCTTAGATCTAGTTGGTTCCAAGGGTTCTCGCAGCTTCCTCCCTGCTGCTGCTGCTGCTGCTAAGTTGCTTCAGTTGTGTCCGACTCTGTGCAACCCCATAGATGGAAGCCCACCAGGCTCCCCTGTCCCTGGGATTCTCCAGGCAAGAAGACTGGAGTGGGTTGCTATTTCCCGAAAACTAGATAAGAGTAATTGGTTTCTATTTGAGGGAGGGGCAGGGATATAATTCTGGGCCAGTAGCCTTGGTAACAATAGTTCTGTGAATCACTGATACCTCCTTTTTCCTTAAGAAAAACATTTTTCTGTTTCATATCTATATAAAATGATAGATTGAGCAATAATAGTGGTAATGTGTTTTTTAATAGTACGTTGAATGGGAACATGAGAAATCAGCTAAAATTCAGAGTGGTATTAAGAAGACACTTGGGTTCTACTACTGAAGCTGCAGTTCTCTGTGATGATAGATCAGATACTTTTTCTTTGTATGAGTCTCATTACCTATTGCTATCATCCCCTATGCAGCTGTAAAAATGTTAGTGAATAAAATTATAGCACTGGCAAATAGATTCTTATCCAAATTAAAGAATAAGCAAGGCAATATGAATATTCAGGCAGCAAAATTATATTTGTCTAATGTTCAAAACTCCAGCATTTTAAAGTGAGGATTTTGCAGAGTTAACTTATATTCCCAGAATTCTAGTTGCCTGGAAGTCTGGGATATTGCTTTTTTTAGATATATAAAGTATCTAATCTAGGACTACAAGCATGAAATGATTAATATTCCTCTAAAAGATTCCAATTAGCTAAGCAACATAATTCATGAACAGTGGCACTGTTAACTTGTGAATTATTAATATCATATTTAGGATAATTTGGAAAAAACTGTAAAAAGTGAAAATTATTTTTGTCATATTTATAGTACTCTGAGAAAAATTATCATATACCAAGGCAAATGAATTGGACTCAAATAGTTTAACCAATTTAATCAGAAAAAGTGCTAAAAAAATTACAAGATGAGACTCTAGTTAATTGCTTGAAAAGTATGATGTCATGTCTAGTTATGTCCTTTAATAGAATTTTTACCTAAACGTTTCTTCTTTCATTTGAAACATAGAACACAACTCAGAAAGAAAACTAGCATTGTATGGTGTTTTATTTGAACACTGACTTTGAATTTTCTTTTTATCTTTTAATAAATATGTGCAAGTAACAGTATTATTACCAATGTAACCTGATCAGTTAGAAGTCAATCAAGATTGAAAGCATGTGAAACTGTAGCATGCTAAAAAGAGTCTGAAATGCAGTACTTGGATGCAATCTCAAAAACGACAGAATGATCTCTGTTTGTCTCCAAGGCAAACCATTCAATATCACGGTAATCCAAGTCTATGCCCCAACCTGTAATGCTGAAGAAGCTGAAGTTGAACGGTTCTATGAAGACCTACAATACCTTTTAGAACTAACACCCAAAAAAGATGTCCTTTTCATTATAGGGGACTGGCATGCAAAAGTAGGAAGTCAGGAAACACCTGGAGTAACAGGCAAATTTGGTCTTGGAATGCGGAATGAAGCAGGGCAAAGGCTAATAGAGTTTTGCCAAGAAAATGCACTGGTCATAGCAAACACCCTCTTCCAACAACACAAGAGAAGACTCTNGGATGCAGTCTCAAAAACGACAGAATGATCTGTTTGTCTCCAAGGCAAACCACTCAATATCACAGTAATTCAAGCCTATGCCCCAACCAGTAATGCTGAAGAAGCTGAAGTTGGACGGTTCTATGAAGACCTACAAGACCTTCTAGAACTAACACCCAAAAAAGATGTCCTCTTCATTATAGGGGACTGCAATGCAAAAGTAGGAAGTCAAGAAAGACCTGGAATAACAGGCAAATTTGGCCTTGGAGTACAGAATGAAGCAGGTCAAAAACTAATAGAGTTTTGCCAAGAGAATGCACTGTCATAGCAAACACCCTCTTCCAACAACACAAGAGAAGATTCTATACATGGACATTACCAGATGGTCAACATCAAAATCAAATTGATTATATTCTTTGCAGCCAAAGATGAAGAAGCTCTATATAGTCAGCAAAAACAAGACTGGGAGCTGACTGTGGTTGATCATGAACTCCTTATTGCCAAATTCAGACTTAAATTGAAGAAAGTAGGGAAAACCACTAGACCATTTAGGTATGACCTAAATCAAATCCCTTACAATGGAAGTGAGAAATAGATTCAAGGAAAACAATAGAATGGGAAAGACTAGAGATCTCGTCAAGAAAATTAGAGATACCAAGGGAACATCTCATGCAAAGATGTGCTCAATAAAGGACAGAAATGGTATGGACCTAACAGAAGCAGAAAATATTAAGAAGAGGTGGCAAGAATACACAGAAGAACTATACAAAAAAGACCTTCATGACCCAGATAACCACAATGGTGTGATCACTCACCTAGAGCCAGACATCCTGGAATGTGAAGTCAAGTGGGAAACATACGAACAAAGCTGGTGGAAGTGATGGAATTCCAATTGAGCTATTTCAAATTCTAAAGGATGATGCTGTGAAAGTGTTGCACTCAATATGCCAGCAAATTTGGAAAACTCAGCAGTGGTGACAGGACTAGAAAAGGTCAGTTTTCATTCCAATCCCAAAGAAAGGTAATGCCAAAGAAAGATTAAACTACCACACAATTGCATTCATCTCACATGCTCAAAATTCTCCAAGCCAAGCTTCAATAGTACCTGAACTGTGAAGTTCCAGATGTTCAAGCTGGAACAGGAAAAGGCAGAGGAACCAGAGATCAAATTGGCAACATCCATTGGATCATTGAAAAAGCAAGAGAGTTCCAGAAAAACATCTACTTTTGCTTTATTGACTATGCCAAAGCCTTTGACTGTGTGGATCACAACAAACTGGAAAATTCTTAAAGAGATGGGAATACCAAACCACCTGACCTGCCTCTTGAGAAATCTGTGTTCAGGTCAGGAAGCAGCAGTTAGAACTGGGCCAGCAACAGACTGGCCCCAAATTGGGAAAGGGGTACGTCAAGGCTGTATATTGTCACCCTGCTTATTTAACTTATACACAGAGTACATCATGAAAAACACTGGGCTAGATGAAGCACAAGCTGGAATGAAGACTTCTGGGAGAAATATCAATAACCTCAGATATGCAGATGACACCACCCTTATGGCAGAAAGTGAAGAACTAAAGAGCCTCTTGATGAAAGTGAAAGAGGAGAGTGAAAAAGTTGGCTTAAAACTCAACATTCAGAAAACCAAGATCATGGCATCTGGTCCCATCACTTCATGGCAAATAGGTGGGAAAACAATGGAAACAGTGAGAGGCTTTATTTTCTTAGGCTCTAAAATCACTGCAGATGGTGATTGCAACCATGAAATTAAAAGATTTGATCCTTGGAAGAAAAGCTAGACAGCATGTTAAAAAGCCAGAGACATTACTTTGACAACAAAGGTCTGTCTAGTCAAGGCTATGGTTTTTCGAGTAGTCATGTATGGATGTGAGAAGTGAAGTCACTCAGTCGTGTTCGACTCTTTGCGACCCCATGAACTGTAGCCCACCAGGCTCCTCTGTCCTTGGGATTCTCCAGGCAAGAATACTGGAGTGGGTTGCCATTTCCTTCTCCAGGGGAACTTCCCGACCCAGGGATCAAACCCAGGTCTCCCACGTTGCGGGCAGATGCTTTAACCTCTGAGCCACCAGGGAATTGGACTATAAAGAAAGCTGAGCTCCGAAGCATTGATGCTTTTGAACTGTGGTGTTGGAGAAGACTCTTGAGAGTCCCTTGGACTACAACGAGATCCAACCAGTCCATTCTAAAGGAAATCAGTCCTGGATATTCATTGGAAGGACTGACGCTGAAGCTGAAACTCCAATACTTTGGCCACCTGATGCGAGGAACTGACTCATTTGAAAAGATCCTGATGCTGGGAAAGACTGAAGGTGGGAGGAGAAAGGGACACAGAGGATGAGATGGTTGGATGGCTTCACCAACTCATGGGACATGACTTTGAGTAAGCTCCGGGAATTGGTGATTGACAGGGAGTCCTGGCGAGCTTCAGTCCATGGGGTCACAAAGAGTCAGACGCAACTGAGTGACTGAACTGCATGACATATTAGCCTGAACCCAAACTGCTCTATTTCTCTAGTGGTCTAGTGGTTAAGAATCTCCCTTGCAATGCAGGGGACACGGGCTTTATCCCATTGATGCTTTTGAACTGTGGTGTTGGAGAAGACTCTTGAGAGTCCCTTGGACTACAACGAGATCCAACCAGTCCATTCTAAAGGAAATCAGTCCTGGATATTCATTGGAAGGACTGACGCTGAAGCTGAAACTCCAATACTTTGGCCACCTGATGCGAGGAACTGACTCATTTGAAAAGATCCTGATGCTGGGAAAGACTGAAGGTGGGAGGAGAAAGGGACACAGAGGATGAGATGGTTGGATGGCTTCACCAACTCATGGGACATAACTTTGAGTAAGCTCCGGGAATTGGTGATTGACAGGGAGTCCTGGCGAGCTTCAGTCCATGGGGTCACAAAGAGTCAGACGCAACTGAGTGACTGAACTGCATGACATATTAGCCTGAACCCAAACTGCTCTATTTCTCTAGTGGTCTAGTGGTTAAGAATCTCCCTTGCAATGCAGGGGACACGGGCTTTATCCCTGGTTTGGAAACCAAGATCCCACATTCTGTGGTGCAACTAAGCCAGCTTGGCACATCTACTGAGCCCACCCATGCCCTCTGGAGCTGGCCTGCTATGAGTGGAGAGTAAGTGGGAAACATCCTACATGACACAATGAAGACCTAATACAGCCAAATAAATAAATAAATAGTAAAAAATAAAAGCAATAATGCCCTATTAAGGAAATGATTCTAGCTTTGTAAAAAAGTAAGTTTATGTAAGTTGCTTCTAGCTACAAGAAAAACTTTTGAAAATATGATTCTCTATAATGCAGAGTGTATTTCCCTTTCCAGAAAAGAATCTAATTTTTGAAGTGTCAGAGGCATTGTTATACAACAATCCATACTGAAGAAGTTCTCCTGGTATCAGACCCTGAAAGTGGCTTTAAGCTATGCTTTATGGTATATGCAAATAATTAATATCAAGTCATATCTTCTAAAATATAAAATGATTCTACAGCAGCAACAAGGGCATCACTTTTCTTGTCTCCTATTTACTCCTACCCTTTTTCCATTAATATCAATGCATTAATGAATATCTAAGTATTTGTTGCTGTAAAAGGTATCACAGCATCCCCACCTCCCCCCGTGTTATTAAGATATACATTCATATATCACTGTATAGGTTTAAGGTACATAACGTAGTGTTTTGACTTAGATATGTCATGAAATGATCACCACAGGTTTAGTTAATATCCATCACCTCATATGGATACAATTTTAAATAAAGAAAAAAATGAAAATGTTTTTCCTTGTGGTCAGAATTCAGGATCTACTTTCTTAACAATTTTTGTATATATCATATAGCAGAGCTGTATGTTACAGCTCTGTTAGCTACAGAGATCATGTTGTAAACAACATCCTTAGTACTTATTTATCTTACAACTGGAGGTTGGGTACCACAAGTTTGAGTTCTGGATCTGTGCTGAATCACTGGTGCTATTGACCAAATTGTATCCCCTCCCCCCAATTTATAGCTGAAGCCCTAACCCCTAATGTGAGTACATCAGAGACAGGATCTTTACGGAGTTGTTGTTTAGTCGCTAAGTCGTGTCTGACTCTTTTGCCACCCACCCTATGGATTGTAGCCTGCAAGGCTCCTCTGTTCATGGAATTCTCCAAGCAAGGATACTGGGGTGGGTTGTCATTTCCTTCTCCAGGGTATCTTCACAACCCAGGGATCAAACCCATGGTTCCTGCATTGGCAGGCGGATTCTTTACCGCTGAGCCACCAGGGAAGCCCCTTTAGGAAGTCTTTAAGGTTAAATGAAGTCCTAAGGGTGGGTGTTATGGGACTGTAGCCTTATAAGATGAGAAAGAGAAAGCCATTATGAGAGTCAGTTAAACCTGATACTAACTGCAGCTTGAATGAGTTTCTGAATCTCCTCCCACAAAGCAGATGGTTGTGAGAGGTAAGGTGGTAATAAATGGTGCATGGTAGGTACCAAGTAAATGGTGCTGCTCTGTTTTTGTTGGGAGGTGCAGAAGTGGGTGTGGGCTTCCTGGGTGGCTCAGCGGTAAATAATCTGCCTGCAAAGTGACAGACCCAGATTCCATCCCTGGGTGGGGAAGATCCCCTGGAGAAGGGAATGGCAACCAACTCCAGTATTCTTGCCTGGAGAATTACATGGACAGAGAAGCCTGGCAGGTTACAGTACATGTGGTCGCAAAGAGTCGCTCTCCTAGGTGGGAAGCAGCTGTTCCCTTAGGCCTGTTCCTGAGGCCTAACACCAGTTAGGGAGCCCAGACACCACAGGGCAGTTAGTGGTGACCCCTCTAGCCCCTAAGAGTGAGTGATGCTGAGAGGGGTAAGGACCTCCTGTCTTTCCCAAGAGCTCAAGCTCTCTCTCCTGAAGCAGAATGAAGGCGATGGTGAAAGAAGCCACGTTTCAGTGGCTGCCGCAGAGAAGACTAAAAAAGGTTGGGCAATTTACTAATCCCCAAACAGGTAGAAGAAATTTAATCTAGGCCAGGGCCGGCTTGGGTTGATCCAAGTACATTCCGGTTCTGACAGTTTCCAATGAAATGACTTTAGGAGGGCTAGCATCTAATCGAATTGAGTGACAAGTCCCCTTTGAGACACACGTTAAATAAAAGGCAGAGGCTAATGCTTGACCAAAGTGAATCTGGTTATCTCTGGAGGGCTGGCCTAGACGACTGGGTCAGATCCTCCCCAGGGTTTCCTCTTGGCCTGTAGGTTTCAGAGGAGTTGCACCAGGCTAAGAGGCTGCAGGGGCATCTTGGGGGCTGTCTCTTATACACATCTAGATGTGTATAAGAGACAGGGTCAGAGAGGAATTTTATTAGAATGTGGCAGCCATTAGTTCCCAGCTCTTGCCCATAATCAACCCAACCTACAGAAAATGCCATTAGAAAGCAAACAGGAAATCATTCCTTCTGTTGTCCTTATGCTCGACTAAGATAAGCCTTCTCAATTGGATTCTTCTTTCACATATGGAGAAATATAATCAATTTCCTGATCAATCTGGCCTCCCTGGATCTGTTGATCCAGGGAGACTTGCCTGTGAGTGTCCAGGAGTCTCCGGCGGAGGCGTGGGTCGGTGGTGGCCTGCTGCATTTGGGGGCATTGAGTGTAGCCGTGCGTGCATGGGACCTTTTGAAGGAGGTCACCATTTCAGCGCAGGGCTCGGGGCTGTGAAAGAGCAGCCCCGCTCTGCAGCCCCACACACGCGGGATCACCGGGGAACTGACGTTTCATTTACCGACTGAGCGACTCTGAAAAAGGCCCCTGTGCCCAATTACCGCGGCGCGCGGTCTGCTCGGCGGCGGGCTGAGCCGGGCGGGGGGCGGCGGAGGCCTTCCCGGGAGCCGCGGGGAGCGGGGTGCTGGTGTGAAAAGCCGCCGCCACGATGCGGAGTCGTCACCCCATCGCCCCCGGCCGCCTGGGAATGCGCTGGCCCCGCCGCGGCCGCCAAAGGATGCTCGTCTCCCTCCCGCCCCGCAGTTCAAGCTCCCATCATTTCTCAGGACCTTTCTCCTTCCCCTTTCTCTCTCTCTCTCTCTCTCTTTTTTTAAGGAATGTGCCAGTGGCATTTGCGAATAGGAAAAAAAAAAGAAGAACAAATGAGGCTTGGTTTTCAGTCTCTCCCGCCCCAGGATTGGGCTCGCACTAAGGGGTCCCCCGGGGCGGCCGCCGCTCCCCAGCGACCTCGCGGGGTCCGACCGGTTCCCCGTCAGCTCCTGACGCCCGTGCCCAGATCGAGCTTGGTCGGAGCCAGTTTTCTGCAATTAGAGACAATATCTGAATCTCCAGCTTCACTGGTTTGTACTGAAAGATGTCGTGTTAATAAGGAAAAGCTGCACTCCAGCAGTCCCTTTGGCACGTAGGCGGGAGGCACCCTAATCTCCGGATCGGTTAACCTGTTTACAGACACCTGACAGGAAGGTGGCCTGGGGGAAGGGACGGGACAATGGCCTGCAAGTCAGGAGCCTTGGGTTCGGTTTCCAACCTCGCCGCAGGCTCGCGGTGCCTGGCTTCCTCCAGTGAGAGAGAGCGAGCCTGGATAAAGCCGCTTTGAGAAAGCTCCACTGAGGATTAGCGAGATCCTATCTGCCTAGGGCTCTGCGGTTCTTGAAGGAAAATGCGGTGTAAATACAACTTGCTGAGCTTCTTTTCATCAGCAGCATCCTTGTTGCTGTTAATCTTGACTTCCTTTCCTTGTCAGTTTTGGCATCGTTACATAACCCGCTGTGGAGATGCGTGTGCGTGCGTGCTTCTGTGTGTGTTTGGGAGGTGGAGTGCATCTGGGTTCAGAATAAACGTTAACCCTTTAAAAACTAGTAAAACCAGGTAAACAACAGGCTGAGAAACTCCTTAAGTTGACAGATGCAAGTAATGGCTCAGTTTCATCTCAGTTGGTCCCTATTACTACATTTTCCCCCCTGTCTTTCTGTACTACATTCATTTTCAGAAGACTTCACTGAATGAATGATCAAGGGCATCAAAATTAAAGGTTTTTTTTTTTTTTTCTTTTTGCTTGCTTGCTTCTCCATATCCAAATGGATAGGTCTATGTTTTTAAAAATTGTAAGGGACATGAGCAGAATTTAATATAAGAGATAATTAACTGCATTGAGTGAAGCATTCACCTGACATTACCTTACTCCTTGTGGACAACAAGGAATTAACCTGTACTCTGTCCAGTGCTAAGAGCTTGGTGTTGGGCTGGGAAAAATGAAAGCTCTTGCTGTTAAGTTGCTTCAGTGGTGGTTGACTCTTCGCATCCCTATGGAATATAGCCCACTAGGCTCCCCTGTCTATAGGATTCTCCAGACAAGAATACTGGAGTGGGTTGCCATTTCCTCCTCCAGGGAATTTTCCTGAACCAGGGATGGAACCCGAGTCTTTTATGTCTCTTGCATAGGCAGGCAGGTTCTTACCACTAGTGCCACCTGGGAAGTCCCTTCTAGGAACAGTATTCCACTCAACCTGGGAGAGCTATGGCACGATGTTCAGTGACTACCTTGCTTTCAGCTACGCTCCACTCCTGTAACCCAGTGTCCTCCCATCAGTTTGCCTAGGGTAAAGCAGAAATTTCTGGACTAATAATGCTTTTAGTGTATTTTCCTGTTGGGGTCTGTGGATCTGGTGCTTGCAGTTAAAGAAAAAAAAAAAGATACAAGCAAATAAATCTGTTAATCATAGATACTGCCACATTTCAAATAAAAATGTTGTATACTGGATTAGAGCAAGATATTAACAAGTAAACTACTATTATATATAAAATAAATTAGCTACAAGGATATATTATACAGCACAGGGACTATAGCCAATATTTTATAATAATGGTAATGGAATATGACCTTTAAAAACTGTGAATCACTATGTACGCCTGAAACATAATACTGTAAATCAACTATACCTCGATTTTTTTTAAAAAAGAACTCTTTGTTCTAAAGATTTAGGCTGAAAGTGCTGTTATTTTTCTGCAGTGTTTTACCCTTCTAAAAATCCAAAAAATCAACTCAATGCCTTTTATGTAACAGGTGGAATTATAGACACTTGACAAGAAATGCATATCTCCTTTTATTCTAGTACATGTTCTTGAGGGGTCACATGATAAGCAGTTACTTTCATTTAAAGAAAGTCTGGAGAAGGTAACGGCAACGCACTCCAGTACTCTTGCCTGGACAATCCCATGGACGGAGGAGCCTGGTAGGCTGCAGTCCACGGGGTCGCTAAGAGTCAGACATGACTAAGCATCTTCACTTTCACTTTTTACTTTCATGCATTGGAGAAGGAAATGGCAACCCACTCCGGTGTTCTTGCCTGGAGAATCCCAGGGACGGGGGAGCCTGGTGGGCTGCCATCTATGGGGTCACACAGAATCGGACACGACTGAAGTGACTTAGCAGCAAATCATATTCAGCTCCGAGTCCCAGTTGGCAGAGACAGGTACCATGAAGCATCCTGTCCATTGACACAACTGGTGAAACCCCTCTGTGTATGAAAACTGATCATTTTGGGAAATCACTAAATATAATATTGTCATAAACAGGTATCAGTCTGTCTATTGTGTTCGATTTACACATGAAACAAAACAAAATACCTTAACTGAAATTTCAGGTAAGTGCAAGTCCTATAGATTATTATGAGTTTTGCTGAATTGATCAGAAAGGTTAAAAGATGTAGTTTCTGTGTCTGGTTCTTACTCTCATGTTACTGGCCTTGCTTAAGTCACTTCACTGGTTAAAATAACGCTGGTGGTGATAAGGACTAAATGCTTTATGTTTTTTTATAAGGAAACGAATTCACTCAAGCAATTGACTCCTACCTGAACACAAAATTCTTATCAAATTAGAATGCACTTAAAAAAAACCAAGAAGACCATACAAGAGATTATATACCTTAATATTAGGACTTTCCCATTGGCCTCCTCTCAGAGTCTATTTGCTTTATCCTGAGGTACAATGCAATGTGGTGTTGGAGAAGACTCTTGAGAGTCCCTTGGACTGCAAGGAGATCCAACCAGTCCACCCTAAAGGAAATCAGTCCTGAATATTCATTGGATGGACTGATGCTGAAGCTGAAACTCCAATACTATGGTCAACTGGTACGTAGAGCTGACTTGCTGGAAGAGACCCAGATGCTGGGGAAAATTGAAGGCAGGAGAAGGGGATGACAGAGGATGAGATGGTTGGATGGCATCACCGACTCAATGGACATGAGTAAACTGTGGGAGTTGGTGATGGACAGTAAGTCCTGGCGTGCTGCAGTTCGTGGGGTCTCAAAGAGTTAGACATGACTGGGCGACTGAACTGAACTGAACTGAGGTACAATGCAAATGGTATTGAACTTTTAATTCTCCATGCCACAATAGATAATTAGAATGGGGAAGATAAGATGTTGGCTGTAACTGATAACCTGAAAGTTTAAAGCCTAAAAAAAGAAGTGATAAGTGTTAATAATTTTAAAAACAAGTAGTCATCTGTAGCTTTTGTGACTGTGCCCAAGCTTTTCAACATAAACTATCTAGGGGTCATCAGTATACATCAATATTTGTTGTTGTTTTCAATTGCTAAGTTGTGTCTGACTCTGCAACCCTGTGAATTGCAGCAAGCCAGGCTTTCCTGTCCTTCACTATCTCCTGGAGTTTGCTCAAACTATCCAACCATCTCATCCTCTGTCACGCCCTTCTCCTTTTGCCTTCAGTCTTTCCCAGTATCAGGATCTTTTCCAATGAGTCAGCTCTTTGCATCAGGTGGCCAAAGTATTGGAGCTTCAGCTTCAGTATCAGTCCTTCCGATGAATATTCAAGGTTGATTTCCTTTAGATTGACTGTTTTGATTTCCTTGCTGTCCAAGGGACTCTCATATATACTCAATATAAATGATGATAATTATGAACTTTAATCATTAAGATCAAGTGAAACAATTCTTTTTTGCACACTGTTTAGAAAACTGGGGATATAGAGAGTAACTTTATAAAGGTTTTTTATTTAAAATAGAAAGTTTCAGCACTTAAAGAATAAGCTTCAGTTGGCTGTGAAATATACAAGTGGAATTCCTTACTTCTCAAGAATGTTAGACAAATGAAGCATTGCAATAGGAAAAACTAATAGCACCTTAGTTTTACATATTATGATGGATGGCCTCCAGTTAAACTCAGATTACAAGGAATGTTTTGTACAGTGCTGATTACAGGAAAGATTATCATCCACTAAATAATTCCCAGCTCACATCCTCTTTTCCTCTAGTTTTTCATCCAAGAAGCATCAAGGCCTGGCTTTGCTTAGTTTGCGAGATTCTGATCCCGAGGTGGTTGGCTAAAGATCATGAGTTCTAGACATGTTAGATTTGGGTCACCACATTGTCTGTGTAAGTCATTAAGGATTGGGATGCAGTTTGATAAAATCACAGAAAATATCTGGGAAATGAAAATTCAGAACTGACCACAAGAATTATACGGAAAGTTACACTAGAGGTACATGGAGCATATCAGACCACTGCTGGTTATGATCCAACAAATATGAAAAAAAAAAAAAAAAAAAAAGATCTGGGTTTATCTAAAGAGCTCAAAAAGAAGGAAATAATATCTTAAGAGCTTGGTTCCTCCTGAGTCATACAAAGCGGAAAAGAATTTAGGTGGATAGAAATACAGTTTCAGAAATGAGATTCTGATATTAAGATTTTGTTTGGCTTAGCTCAGTTTCAAGGATAACTAATGGTTGTTTAAAAAATTGATTCTAACACTTCAGTTGGACCTGGAAATTTTTTCATCTGGCATCTAATTTAAAGGGGGAAAAGCTCACAGATTTCCTTAGAGTAAAAAACACAAAGTTACATTTATAGATTTGGTAATGGCAAAGGTTTCCTTTCACTGAAAAAAAAGATAAAGCAAACCACAACATTTAATCACTTGAAAAATAATTATATGTTTTCCCTCTAGTCAGTAATGTCTATTTTAAAACACAATAAAGTCCTCATCACAAGAAAAAATTTTGTAACTGTGTGATGACAAATGTTAATTGGACTTACTGTGGTGATCATTGTGCAATATATACAAACAACAAATCATTATGTTATACCCCTGAAGGGCTTCCCTGGTGGCTCAGATGGAATGGAATCCGCCTGCAATGTGGAACACCTGGGTTTGATCTCTGGATTGGGCATATCCTCTGGAGAAGGGAATGACAATCCACTCCAGGATTCTTGCCTGGAGAATTCCATGCACAGAGGAGTCTGGTGGGCTATAGTCCATGGGGTCACAAGGGTTGGACATGACTGAACGACTAACACACACACCCAGACACACTCCTGAAACTAGTAATGTAATATGTCAATTATACCTCAATGAAACAAAAATCTAAGGAGAAAGATATTTATTATCTTCTTCTTTAAATGATAAAGCTAAAGCTTAAAATGTAACTTCCCTTGTATTCATTGATAGTAAAAGTGATGAGGTCTGTTTTTTTTCTTCCATTTTTTAATTGAAGTATAGTTGATTTGCAATGTTGTGTAAGTTTTATATATACTGTGCAGTGATTCAGTTATACATATATATTATTTTTCAGACTCTTTTCCCTCATGAAGGTGAAGGTGAAGGTGAATTCGCTCAGTCGTGTCCGACTCTTTGCGACCCCATGGACTGTAACCTACTAGGCTTCTCCGTCCATAGGATTCTCCAGGCAAGAATACTGGAGTGGATTGCCATTTCCTTCTCCAGGGGATCTTCCCGACCCAGGGATCGAACCCGGGTCTCCCGCATTGGAGGCAGATGCTTTAACCTCTGAGCCACCAGGGAATATTAAGTATAGTTCCTTGTGCTATACTGTAGGTCCTAGTTGGTTATCTATTTTATCTACAATAGTGTGTATATGTTATCCCAATCTCCTAATTTATTCCTCCACTACTTTCTCCTTTGGAAAACCATAAGTTTGTTTTCTATGTCTGTGGGTCTATTTCAGTTTTGTAAAGAAGCTCATTTTTCTTTTTAGATTCCATATATATAGTGATATCATATGATATTTGTCTTTGCTTTGCTTTACTTCGGGAAGATCCCCTGGAGAAGGGTATGGCAACCCACTCTAGTATTCTTGCCTGGTAAATCCCATGGACAGAGGAGCCTGGTGGGCTATAGTCCATAGGATCGCAGAATCGAACAGGACTGAGGCAGCAAACACTTTCACTTTCACTTACTTTACTTAGTATGATAATCTCTATATCCATCCGTGTTGCCTGAGATGGCATTATTTCATTCTTTTTTATGGCTGAGTAAAAAGGCCCGTGTTTTTCTACAGCCTGTGTTTCTCCATGTGCCTTCCCAAGCAAATGAAACTCCATTTGCTTATACTGGCATCCAAGTCCTTGCATACCTGTGTGCTAAGTTACTTTAGTCATGTCCGACTCTTTGCAACCCCATGGACTATAGCCTGCCAGGCTCCTCTGTCTATGGGATTCTCCAGGCAGGAATACTGGAGGGGATTGCCATTTCCATCTTGAGGAGCTCTTCCCAGCCCAGGGATCCAGCCTGAGTCTCCTGTGGCTCCTGCATTGCAGATGGATTCTTTACTGCTGAGCCACGAGGAAAGCCCCATCCAAGTCCTTGGGCATCTACAAATATACAGACTATGTTTTAATACTCAGTATCAACGGAGTGTCAGTTCTCTTTTCCCTCTTTTTTCAATAAAGACTCAAACTTATCAGAGTAAGTATCAGTCTGGAGATTTTGTCAGGTGTCTGCACCTCCTTTGTTATTGCTGAGTTTGCTTAGTAGAATGCAGTTAGAGACACCTGATGAACACAAGTGCAAGTTACGAGACCTGTTCTTTCCGCAACTCAGAGAGTGGGAAAGAGTCCTATGTAATTGGACAAGGGGCTGGTATTGTATTCTGACACAGAAAAAGGATTTGGAGGCTTTTGTAGTTGTCTACTTTCTACCTCTTTGTTTAGTGGTTTGAGAAATTCTGAGGAGTACAAAGAGGTAATAACACCAAGTTTAGGTTTGTGAAAAAGAAAATTAGGAAGCACTTTACCCATGATATCAAATTTTCTTTTCTTTTCTTATTTTTTAAATCTATGTTCCTCATGATTTCTTTCCAGATAATAGTGTTTGTTCCTCAATGAGCTAACATTTTAATGATTCAAACTTCAAAAAATAAATAGGGAGAAGGTGGTGGCCTCTGGGAGGGCTCCTGCCAGTGGGTGCTCCCCAGAATTTCCACCACCAGTGTCTTTGCCCCCTCAGTGGGCTGCCACTGCCCCTCGCCTCTGTAGGGCACCCACCAATACCAGCAGGAACATTGGGACCAGACTCATGCCAACCAAAGGCAACTGGCTGGGAACAGAGTTTTCACAACCTTCCTCAGGAGGTGCTAGTGGTACAGATTCCTTCTGCCAATGTAGGAGTTGCAAGAGGCATGGGTTTGACCCCTGACTCCATAAGATCCCCTGGAGGAAGGCATGGCAACCCACTCCAGTATTCTTGCCTGGGAGATCCCATCATCAGAGGAGCCTTGCAGGCTACAGTCCATGGGGCCACAAAAAGTCGGAGATGACTGAGCAATTGACCATACATTTTAGCATCTTGCTGGCACTCAGATATCTTCCATCATTAGTCACTTACTGAAGTTAACCCTCTCCTGCTTTCCTCTTCCCTAGCATAAAAGAAGCTTGAATTTTACCCCAAATTAAGATGGTTCTTTAGAACATTAGTCTACCATCTTCTCCATTTACTGACTTTCCGACTAGTCTTTTTTTCTTGCCCCATCCCACAAATAAATAAAAAATACATAGAAATTCAATTCTCTTCCTACTTCTCTCCCCTTCCAGTGTTGGTGGGAGAAGAGGGCAATCGGAAAATAACTCATGTATTCTATTTGCTATAATTTTTATATTTTAAAATTTCTTAATGTTAAAACCTCAAGAGCCAGACATAAAATGCACATGAAATAGTACATTGTAAAAGGTTTCCTTTGTAATAAGAGAATCTCTGGTGTGGCAGGTTCAGAGCTCAAAGTTTCTGTGTATTCTTCAAGAATCCAACCAAACATAGATGCATGGGTCCTGTTTCTGTCTTTCTCAACAAAAGTGAACAGTGTCTTAATTAGCAGGATAAGAGAACTTACATATTATTTATTTTTGCTGCACCTCTTGGCTTGTGGAATCTTAGTTTCCCGACCAGGGACTGAACTCAGGCCACAGCAGTGGAAGTGCTGAGTCCTAACTAACCACTGGACTTCCAGGAAATTCCAAATATGTATTTTGCAGCTGAACATTCCAGAATGGATTTACTTGGGAAATATTATTGAAGGGTGATCAAGGGATACCCTTTTCCATTTTCTCACTTTTACTCTCCAAAGAAAAAGAAAGAACATAGGATTAGAATATAGGGCCCATACACAGAACAGATAGTTTTGGTAGCCAGTTCCGAGGTAACTTTCTAGAAAATTATAGCTAACAAGCTGCCACTTATACAAGCTGTTGGCCTCAGATAAGAAGGATCCCAATGGGTTTACTTTAGGGGACCTGGTAAATGTTAGGGAATTGATGAATACAATTTAGAAACAGATTTAAAATGTGCAAACATATTGTCACTTCCTGTTTCCCTACATCTTAACATTGGAGTGTGCAGACTCAATCCTTACACCTTTTTTCTGCTGATATACACTCACTTCTGCTCAAGTGATCTCATATGGTCTTATGAGACTTTTAACTAGACTTTAAACTATATATACATATGTATGTATATGTGTGTATATCGCTTACACATGTGCTCCAGTATGTTGTCTGGTCAGAATTGTAAAACATTGTTATGAATGTCTGGTCCCTTTACTTCTAACCTCCCGCAGACTTCTGTCTCCACTCAACTGGGCCTCTCACTCAGGCCAAAGATCTTGGAATCACCCTCCACTCCTCTCTTCGATGTATACTCCATGTCTGATTTCACAATAAATCCTTTTATCTCTACCTTCAAAACTATCTAGACTCCAACCACTTACCGCCTCTGCTTTATCATCCTGGCCCAAGCTGCCATCCTCTGTCACCTGAATTACTGCACTGGCTTCTAAGTGGTGGTCGTCCTTCTCCCTTGGCTCCCTTAACAGTCTTTTCTCAACACAGAAGCCAGAGTGATCAATTAAAAACCAAAGTCAAGGAGACTTCCCGGTGGTCCAGTGGTTAAGAATCTGCCTTCCAATGCAGGGAACATGGGTTTGCTCTATGGTCAGGGAACTAAGATCCCACATGCCCCAGGGCAACTAAGTCTGAGTGTCACAACTACTGATGCCTCTGCGCTCTAGAGCCTGTACTCTACACCAAGAGAAGCCAGTGGGCCACACCTAGATAAAGCCCACGTGCTGCAATGAAGACCCAGCACAGCCAAAATAAAATAATTATAATAATAAAAACAAATAAATTGAAAGCCTAAGCCAAATCCTGTCATATCTCTACTGAAGATGCACCATCTCACTCCACATAAATCCTGGTGTCCCTAGCATGGCCTAGAAAGTCCTACAAAATCTACTGTTAGCTCCCAAACCTCACTCCTACTATTTTCTCCATCAGCCCCTCCATTCCAGCCATTCTGACCTTGAAGTTCATTAAACTCAGCAAACCTAAGTACCCTCAGGGCTTTTGCACTCACCAGCCCCTCTGCCTGCAGTGATTTCCCACCTCTGCCTACTTAGATATCCATAAGCCTTCCTCTCTCAACTCTTCAGGTATTAATTTCTCGAGTTCTACTATGATCACCCACTGCTCCACACTCTCCATCTCCTTCCCTTAGTTCTCTCCATGCATTCATGACCTTCTGTGATATTATATCATATACTTACTTACTTTGTTTATTGTCTATCCCTCTCCACCTTAGAATGTAAGCTCCATGAGGGCAGGGATGTTATTCTTTGTTTTATTGACTGCTGTATCTCCAGTGCTTAGAATAGTGTTTGGTAATTGGTAGGTACTCATTAGATACTTGTTGACTGAATGGATGAGTGTTTTAGGACCAGTAAAACTCTAGTTGGGTCACCAGTACTTCTGCCATTTCTCTCAATGCTTCTCAAAATCAAACAGATTACTCTGAAAGAACTCTTAGGTTAAACTTGTTATGATAGTAGAGATGTGGTTTGTCTAGGGAAACAGCAGTTATAGCACATTTTGGCAAAGGGTCTGGCCCTGGAACATTCTATGATCATCTTCTGTCAACAAGTATTTAATAGGTATCTATTATGTGATTTTGGAGAAGGTAATGGCAACCCACTCCAGTACTCTTACCTGGAAAATCCCATGGGCGGAGGAGCCTGGTGGGCTGCAGTCCATGGGGTCACTAAGAGTTGGACACGACTGAGCGACTTTCTTTTCACTTTTCACTTTCATGCACTGGAGAAGGAAATGGCAACCCACTCCAGTGTTCTTGCCTGGAGAATCCCAGGGACGGGGGAGCCTGGTGGGCTGCCGTCTATGGGGTCACACAGAGTTGGACACTACTGAAGCGACTTAGCAGCAGCAGCATTATGTGATTTGGAAGATATAAAAAAGAAAAGGAAGAGACCTGGCATTCAAGAAGCTTCTTTTTAGTAGGATTATTACTGCCTATAATACTACATGTGATAAATACCAAAAAGGTCATAAGAACACATAGCTCTATGGATAAAGTAGATATAGACACTATTTCCATAGCAGTGGTCACAAAAAGCTTTATGTAAGAGCATATTTTTTTTTTTGTAAAAAACTAGTCTTTCTGATTCCAATAATGGATCTCCTCCATGAGGATTTTTAAAATAATCCAGTTTATTTGTTTTTTAAAATAATGTTATTTATTCGTCTCTTTTCGGCTGTGTTGGGGTGCGCTTTCTCCGGTTGCAGCTCGCGGTGCGAGGGCTTCTCACTGCGGTGATTTCTCTTGTTGCAGGGCGTGGGCTCTAGGCAGATATTTTGTGAGTCTTGAAGCACAGTTAGGACTTGACAAGTGGAGACAGATACTGAGATGCAGAGAAGATAGTAGCTGAGTGGGCGAAAGTTCATCATCCTTAGAAGGTTTCTCTTTGGGGGAGGAGGGAATAGTTTTGTCAATTTTATCCATTTTTGCTTTATCCTAAGTTCAGTTGGGCCAAAAAGGGTTATGTCTCCTGAAGAGAAAATTTTGTAGGAAGAGGAGTAGGGCTTCTTTCAATAACATAAAGTATCAAATAATACTTGGATATTCAGAAACTCAATTTGACAAATATTTATGCAGTCCCTGATTTGTATATTAAAAAGCAGAGACATTACTTTACTGATGAATATCTGTGTAGTCAAAGCTATGACTTTTCCAGTAGTCATGTATGGATGTGAGAGTTGGACTATAAAGAAAGCTGAGCACTGAAGAACTGATGCTTTTGAACTCTGGTTTTGGAGAAGACTCTTGAGAGCCCCTTGGACTGTATTTTCATTGGAAGGACTGATGCTGAAGCTGAAGCTCCAATACTTTGGCCACGTGATACGAAGAGCTGACTTGTTGGAAAAGACCCAGATGCTGGGAACGATTGAAGGTTGAAGGAGAAGGGGATGACAGAGAATGAGATGGTTGGATGACATCACTGACTCAATGGACATGAGTTTGAGCAAGCTCCAGGTGTTGGTGATGGACGGGGAAGCCTGGTATGCTTCAGTCCATGGGGACGCAAAGAGTCGGACATGACTGAGCTACTTAACTGAATATGTGCAACGCTCTGTTTGGAAGAATACGGAAGTGGTTTGCCATTCCCTTCTCCTTATTGACAAATTTCGACTTGAAGAAAGTATTTCCATACTTTCTTTCCACACTTCAGAAGAAGAACAGTCTGAATACCTAGACCACTCAGTTATGACCTAAGCCATATCCCAGTTATACAGTGGAAATGACAAATAGATTCAAAGGATTAGATCTGATAGACAGAGTGCCTGAAGAACTATGGACAGAGGTTTGTGACATTGTACAGGAGGCAGTGATCAAGACCATCCCCAAGAAAAAGAAATGTAAAAAGGCAAGATGGTTGTGTGAAGAGGCCTTACAAATAGCTGAGAAAAGAAGCGAAAAGCAAAGGAGAAAATGAAAGATATAAGCATCTGAATGCAGAGTTCCAAAGAATAGCAAGAAGAGATAAGAAAGCCTTCTTCAGCAATCAATGCAAAGAAATAGAGGAAAACAATAGAATGGGAAAGACTAGAGATCTCTTCAAGAAAATTAGAGATACCAAGGGAATATTTCATGCAAAGATGGGCAAAAGAAAGGACTGAAATGGTATGAACCTAACAGAAGCAAAGGATATTGAGAAGAGGTGGCAAGAATACACAGAAGAACTGTACAAAAAAGATCTTCACAACCAAGATAATCATGATCTAGGTGTGATCACTCACCTAGAGCCAGACATCCTGGAATGTGAAGTCAAGTGGGCCTTAGGAAGCATCACATGAACAAAACTAATGGAGGTGATTGAATTCCACTTGAGCTATTTCAAATCCTAAAAGATGATACTGTGAAAGTGCTGCACTCAATATGCCAGCAAATTTGGAAAAGTCAGCAGTGACCACAGGATTGGAAAAGGTCAGTTTTCATTCCAACCCCAAAGAAAGGCAATACCAAATCAGTCGTGTCTGACTCTGTGCAACTCCATAGACGGCAGCCCACGAGGCTCCCCAGTCCCTGGGATTCTCCAGGCAAGAACATTGGAGTGGGTTGCCATTTCCTTCTTCGATGAATGAAAGTGAAGAAAGTGAAGACGCTCAGTCCTGTCCTACTCTTAGCAACCCCATGGACTGCAGCCTACCAGGCTCCTCCGTCCATGGGATTTTCCAGGCAAGAGTACTGGAGTGAGTTGCCATTGCCTTCTCCAAAAATGAAAGTGAAGTCGCTCAGTCATGTCCGACTCTTTGCAACCCCATGGACTGTAGACTACCAGGCTCCTCTGTCCATGGGATTTTCCAGGCAGTAGTACTGGAGTGTATTGCCATTTTCTTCTCCAGGGGACCTTCCCGACCAAGGGATTGAACCGAGGTTTCCCGCATTGTAGACAGACGCTTTACTGTCTAAGCCACCAGGGAAGTATGTTCAAACTACCACACAATTGCACTCATCTCACATGCTAGCAAAGTAATGCTCAAAAATCTCTAGCCAGACTTCAACAGTATGTGAATTGTGAACTTCCCAGAGATCAAATTGCCAACATCTGTTGGATCATAGAAAAAGCAAGAGAATTCCAGAAAAGCATCTACTTCTGCTTTATTGCTTATGCCAAAGCCTTTGACTGTGTAGATCACAATAAACTGTGGAAAATTCTTAGAGATGGGAATACCAGACCACCTTACCTACCTCCTGAGAAACCCGTATTCAGGTCAAGAAGCAACAGTTAGAACCAGACATGAAACAACAGACCGGTTCCAAATTAGGAAAGGAGTATGTCAAAGCTGTATATTGTCACCCTGCTTATTTAACTTCCATGCAGAATACATCATGAGAAACACTGGGCTGGAAGAAGCACAAGCTGGAATCAAGATTGCCGGGAGAAATATCAATAACCTCAGATATGCAGATGACACCACCCTTATGGCAGAAAGCAAAGAGGAACTAAAGAGCCTCTTGATGAAAGTGAAAGAGGAGAGTGAAAAAACTATTAAAACTCAACATTCAAAAAACGAAGTTCATGGTATCCTGTCCCATCACTTCATGACAAATAGATAGGGAAACAACGGAAACAGTAAGACACTTTATTTTTTGGGGCTCCAAAATCACTGCAGATGGTGACTGCAGCCATGAAATTAAAAGACTCTTGCTCCTGGAAGAAAAGCTATGACCAACCTAGACAGCATTTTGCCAACAAAGGTCCATCTAGTCAAAGCCATGGTTTTACCAGTAGTTATGCATAGATGTGAGAATGGGACTGTAAAGGAAGCTAAACACCGAAGAATTGATGCTCTGGAACTATGGTGTTGGAGAAGACTCTTGAGAGTCCCTTGCACAGCAAGGAAATCCACCAGTCCATCCTAAAGGAAATCAGTCCTGAATATTCATTGGAAGGACTGATGCTGAAGCTGAAACTCCAATAGTTTGGCCACCTGATACAAAGTGCTGACTTGTTGGAAGAGACCCAGCTGCTGGGAAAGATTAAAGGAAGGAGGAGAAGGGGATGACAAGGGAAGAGATGGTTGAATGGCATCTCCGACTCAATGGACATGAGTTTGGGCAAGCTCTGGGATTTGGTGAAGGACAGGGAAGCCTGGTGTGCTGCAGTCCATGGGGTCACAAAGAGTCAGACACAACTGAGCAACTGAACTGACTGACTGTGTGGAAGAGGGGCATCGAGGGAGGGAGGAGGATGGCCCAGGAGCCACAGGATTGAACAGGCTGCATTTAGAAAGGGAAATAACCTTTTGTAGACTGGAGAGGGTACAAGACACATGGGAAGCAATGAAGTGGAAATGAATGCTTGGACAGTGAAACAAGGAAGGCAGATTGGTTTTTCCGAGAACTATGCTGGTGTTTGGAGAAAAGAAATTGGAAACACTAGTAGATGAAGGAGTTAGCTGGGTTCATGGCTGGCATTTTCTGGAAGCATTTCATATATATCCGTCTATCCACCTATCTATGTCTATCCATCTCTCATCTATCCATCCATCTATCTACCTACTTGCCTATCTATCTATCAAGGAAGATGGGGAAGCAAGGAGAGTGAGGAGGATAAGTGGAAGATGCAATGTCTTAGAAAATCTGATCTTTAAAAATTTCTACCCTCCCCTGAAGTTAATACATGTCTCTCTAAGGTAAGAGACCAAATTGGATCAATGATAAAATTGACCAGATGCCACAACTACATAAGAGTAGTTTTCACCTGTTTCCTGTGGAATCATCATCATTGGAAGCGGTATGAGAGACTGCCTAGTCCAATCTCCTAAGTGGGAAAATTGAGACCAGAGAATTTACTCTCCACCCATGTCTTTAACTTTTCCAAAGTCAAAGAGCCAGTTTATGATATGGCAGAAACCAACACAATATTGTAAAGCAATTATCCTCCAATTAGAAATAAGTAATAAGTAAATTTAAATTAAAAAAAAATCAAATAGCCAACTTACTGGAATGGCCCTGGTTTCTGGCCCCAGTCCACTGGCTGTTTCCCTTTACTGTGCCTCAGACCTGCAAGAGTCCCTGCTTATTTTTCCAACTGGCCAATATAATTCTGCATTCTACTTTATAAAGTATGTATTTTTGTTTTGATGTTTATAAAGATCCCGTGACTTTATGTAATTCTCATATACAGCTGTGTTAGACCCCAATTAAGAGAAGCCTTGCTCTACACAAGACACTGCTTGTTCTGCAAAGAGTCATTCCTTGGCGATCCAGGTCCTTAGGCTCTCCTGAAAATAAAGAATTCTTCTCTACTTAGTGAGATTTTAGTTTTCAGCAAGGCCTCATCTTGTCTTTTATGAGGGAAAGAATATTCTCTCTTCCATTTAGCAAGTATTTGTTGCAAGACAGACAGGTTTCCAGCTCTTGGGGAATGTACACACTTGACAAGAGAGAAATAATAAACTATGAGCAGAAACTCCTTGTCATCACTTCCTGCATGAACTCCACATGATGAAAACACAATGAATCCTTCAGTCAAGGTCATTGGTTGGAAGGCAAGAAATGATTCACAAAATGAAACCCTCTAAAGCAAAATTGATAGAGAACACACTAGTGGTTACTAGTAGGGAGAAGGAAGGGGAGAGGGGCAATATAGAGGTAGGGGATTAGAGGGGCACATTATTACGAATAAAATAAATAAGCTACAAGACTGTATTGTACAACACAGGAAATATAGTCAATATTTTATAATGACTGTAAAAGAAATATAACCTTTACAAATTGTGAATCACTATATTGTATACTTGTAACTTGTATGATATTGTATATCAGTTGTACTTCAACGAAAAGATTTTTGCCTGTTTAGAAAGAAAGTGACATTGATCTGGATATAATTTTGACTCTGCCCAGACAAGTAAGGCTTTAAGGACTTTGAGATGAGATATTCACTTCACTTCAGTCTGTTTTCAAAGATGACATAAGCGAGGCTGTGTAACTTGTTCCAGGTCACTTGACTCATTAATACCAGAATGTGGGCCGTCAGAGTCTTTTCGCCGAATCTCCCCTTGGAATTCCATGGCCAAATGTTGGCTGGGGGGACCCTGAGGACACAGCTCTCACTGCCTGTGGTCTCAGGCGCGAGGCTGAGGATGTGCCGGTTTTGTAGTTGGGAATGCCGAAGGGGCTGCCCCTGCTCTGACTTCTTCACGAAGCAGGAAGACTTCCTCCCTAGAATTAGAATCTGAGCGGCTCCTTCTTTTGAATTTTGAATCCCTGTCTTTTTTCCCATTTAAAGAAAAGAGAACAGTGGCTGGCTGTGTGCCTGTTCCATGCTGTGTTAAGTGTCAAACCCATCAGCAAGGGTAAACAGCTACAGTAGGTGAAGTGGGATTAAGATAGTCCAGGCAAATCCCCACACCCTGGCACTTTTAATGGTTGAACAGAAAAGTAGAACAGAAAACACGTTGCCTAATGCTGCATTAGTTGCCTAATGCTTTATCTATAGACTGAATGCTTATCGTTTCATCTGAGCGTGGAAGATAAGTGTCTCTGGGTGCAGAGTACAGCTTGTGCCCGTACTCTCAAAGGCTGGTTATTGTTGAAGATTATGTAAAAAGGCTGTTGGGAGCTCAAAAAAAAAAAAAGAAAGAAAAAATCACAGAGTTCCGTTTGTTCTTGTTGTCAGACTGAGATAGCAGCCAAGAAAAGAAGGAAGGAAAGAAAGCCTAACACCCTGTCAGATAGCACATGAGTGCACTGTGTGAGCCAGCCTGCTCCATCTTTTAATTAGCACAGACCGCGCCACTTACTGTCAGCATCACAACCCAAGAGCCGGTGTTCTCACCAGCCTGTGGGTGGCTGGGTTGGGGAACAGCTATGAAGTTTCCAGATTCACTGTTTTCCACTGCATGGCTGGAATAGGAGGCCTTCTTCCCATGCTTCTGTCTAACTGATGGCATCTTGTCCACCCACTCTCTCATAGGTGACCCTGCTGCTCCCTCCTCTCCCAGACTCCATCCGTCATCTGGTCCTGTCAGTCTCTCTGCTAAACTCCTAAATCTACCTGCTGTTCTTCACCTCCAACACCACATCTTAGTCTGAGTCACACTCACCACTCATGCTGAACTTCTACAATACCTTCCTAAATGTTCTCCCAGTGTCCAATTTTGAAGTTTCTTTTAATCCATCTTCCACTCTCCACCTTTTAAATTAGGAGGATGGGATGAACACATACATACCCCTGTACATAAACTAGACAACCAACAAAGACCTAATGTACAGCACAGGGGACTATACTCACCATCTGGTAATAGCCTATAAGGGAAAGGAATCTGAAAAATAATATATACATATATATTTAGAATATACATATAGCATTCTTTATTTGCATATACATGGTTAATATGGACTGGGGTAGCATTTTGGGGAAGAAGGAGATCTGAGAAGGGGCACAGGAAGGCCTTTGCAAGATAACTTGGGGGCTGTATAATTCTCTTCCTCCCCACCAACCTCTCCCACCTCCTCCCTCCTCAAGCCTCTAGGACTTCCCTTAACTTTCTTACTGCCAGAAGAACCTACTCAATAAGAAGGTATATCAAGATGAAGCTCTAACTTACTTATGTCCACTTGGTTGGATTTTTGCCTAATATTCCCTTGTTTCTTCTTTTTCATTTCTTCATCTTCTCGCTCATCCTACTGTTACAGAATACGTGGCTTTTTATTCTTTTCCAAAATTTACTCTCCACCCATGTCTCAATCCCAGCTCTCCCATCTCCCTTAAGACCTTAATCTCTTTATTGTGACTTCCCTCTTTTATTTCCATGTTCTCTTTCTCCACCGGTCCCCCTTCACTGCCTACACCCACGCTGTGTTCTCAAAAATCCTTCAAGTTTTTACTTCTGTCATGATTCTTTTTTCTACCTCCAGTTACTCTTCTATCTTGATTTCTTTTTTTTACCATCAAATTCCTTGAGTTGTCCACACTTACCATTGTGGCCTTCTTTATATCCGGTGTTTTTACACTCATTGTACTGTTGTTTCTGATGTCTCCATAGTGACCTCCAAATAGCTACATCTAATCAACACGTGTGTGCATGCACATGATATTTTTGTATACTTTGTGTAAAGGATCATATTGGGTATGCAGTGAGGTAGAGACATCATTCCAGCCTTCCTGGAGCCTAGAGGCAGAGGAGTTAATACAGATTTACAATACAAGATACCAATTGGTTTATGGATATACTCACAGAGTGTGATGAAATCACAGGGCAGTCTACCTAGAAGAAATAATAAATGCTTCACTAAGAAGTCAATCCTGGAGGAGGGAAGGAAGGATAAAAGGAGATTAGGATTGACAAATACTCACAATTATATAGAAGATAGGTAACTAATAAGAACCTGCTGAATAGCACTGGGAACTCAACTCACTACTCTGTAATGGCCTATATAGGAAAAAATCTAAAAAACAAGAGTGGATATATGTATATGTATAACTGATTCACTTTGCTATACACCTGAAACTAACACAACATTGTAAATCTGCTATACTCCAATAACAATTAGTTTAAAAAGAAAAAGTCAGTTCTTCAGCTGAGAGTTGCAGGAAGTAAAGGAGATTGATAAAGTTAAAAGTTCTAAGTGCTCTAAGGAAGGAGAGAACTGACATAATGATAGAGCAAAGCAAGAGACCTTCAAAGGGATGCAAATGAAAGAGGTGGACAAGGAATTCTTGAACAAGGTGATCCCTGAGCTGGAATTCTGAAACATGGGTCTGATGTGAGCATTTTGGAAGTCAGAAGGCTAAAAGCCTGAGTCCATGTCGAAAAGACGGCAAAGACTGCAGAAGTCCAGAGAGAATGTGATTTCCAAGTGGGAAGGCTCCATCTGTTTGAAAGAATCAAACGTGGAAAGGCTACAGCACCTGCACAAATGGCCTTTCTAGGAGATTATCAATTAGGCTGTCTCTAGGCTGTCTCTTGGAGAAGGCAATGGCACCCCACTCCAGTACTCTTGCCTGGAAAATCCCATGGACGGAGGAGCCTGGTAGGCTGCAGCCCATGGGGTCGCTAAGAGTCAGACACGACTGAGCGACTTCACTTTCACTTTTCACTTTCACGCACTGGAGAAGGAAATGGCAACCCACTCCAGTGTCCTTGCCTGGAGAATCCCAGGGATGGGGAGCCACCAGGCTGCTAGTGGGCTGCCGTCTTTGGGGTCGCACAGAGTCGGACACGACTGAGGTGACTTAGCAGTAGCAGGCTGTCTCTACTTTTAATCATAGTCTTTCCAGGACCCACTCCAGTGTCCTTGCCTGGAGAATCCCAGGGATGGGGAGCCACCAGGCTGCTAGTGGGCTGCTGTCTTTGGGGTCGCACAGAGTCGGACACGACTGAGGTGACTTAGCAGTAGCAGGCTGTCTCTACTTTTAATCATAGTCTTTCCAGGTGGTGTAATGCAGGAGTCTACCAATGCAGGAGACTCAGGAGACACGGTCCCATCCCTGGGTCAGGAAAATCCCCTGGAGGAGGAAATGGCAACCCACTCCAGTATTCTTGGGTGAAGAATTCCAGGGACAGAGGAGCCTGGTGGGCTACAGTCCATGGAGTCGAAAAGGGTTGGACATGACTGAGTGAGCACACAGCTTTAATCACATGTAGTGCTTTTGCTGAATGAGAACACAGCAAAAGGGGTTAGGGGGCAGGCGGGGACTGTAAATTCCCTTTCCTTGCAAACTGCCTCCATCTACTCCATGTGATTTAATTTGCTCTAAATGAGAGAGGAACTATGTGACCAAACAGGTCTTTTTCCCTCCCTTGTTTCTATATATTTTACTCATAAAGCAAACTGTTTCGTATACCTTTCCCCTTTTCCATTTCTTAAATTCTCCCTCTCTTTTCCCCTTTGGGTCTGTTGGCAGACAGAAAGGGAACAATATTCCATTTGTGAGGGAAAAGAGGACATGTGACAGAAAGGTTTAGAAATGAAAACAATGCCCCCCAATAAAGGACTTGTTCTTGGCTTCTCCCTTTCTGCACCCCACAGAGTTTTTCTGAACGGTATAGGACACTTCCCTTCATCCATTGACCTCAGGGAACCAGGAATGGTTTCTGTTGAGTGGTTTTTAAATTTCAGCCAATGTCACTATCAATTAGAACATCACACATTAAGAAGCAGGATTGCCCTGTGATCCAAATACAATAAGCGAACATAAGAGTAAAACCGAGAGGGGGAAAATGATTTGGATTTTTGATCAAGAGTTGGAGCCTTGCTGTTTTTCTTAGACATGCTGTGGCCGCTCCAGGATCAGTAAGGAAAACATTACCGAATGTTGAGTGAGGCTTAATCCCTGTGGGGAGGACACAAAGCGTAAGGGCCTGCCTTGGGCTGGCAGCCGCAGGTAAACAAGACAACACAATAAACGGTGGAGGTGAACCAGACTGGAGGAGGAAGAATTTAACAACCTGGGGCTCTCTTGCCAGAAGCAAATGGTCTCCTTCGCAAGCACCTGCCAACTCCTTTTTAGCCAGCCATTAGAAATAGGGGGCTTTAGGGGTAACGCAGTCTCTTTCTGTCTTAAAAGCCTTATCCAGATCACGCAGTTTATTGACTTCATGAGAAACATTTCATTGTGTGTCATGCACTATGCTGTTTGAATGAACTAAAACCTCCATAAATAACTTATAAATGTAATTTGAATTCTCTGATAATCTAAATGTTGTGATACCATTTGTCCTCAGCACAGTTGCAAACTCTGTGAGGTCAGAGACTTAACCACTCAAGCATGTGTGTGTGCAAATGTTTAACTGAGGTGTAATTAACACCTATTAACAGATACAGATCTTCAGTACTCAATTTCATGAGATAGGGCCATTCTGTTCCTTCATGTCACATGAACCCCATTCAAAACAAGTTATAAAACATTTCCACTATTCCAGAAATTTCCCTCATGACACTTTTCAGCCTTTCCTCATGCCCCTATCCCCAACAAAGCAACCACTTTCTGAATTCTGTCACCTTTGATTAGTTTTGCCTGTGCTTGGATTTTATAGAAATGGAGTCAGATGGCTGATGGCCTCTTTGATCTGGCTTCTTTCCTTTACCGTGATGTTTCTGAGAGTGATCCACATGATGTGAATATTAGTAGTTTGGTTTTTTATAAGTAATATTCTATTGTATGACTATATTAATAATGTATCCATTCTCTTACTGAAGAACTTTTGGGTTGACTGACATATCTCTTATCAATAAGTCTCCTTTTGTGGACATAAGTTTTCCTTTCTATTGGGAAATAGCTAAGAGTGAAATTGCTAGTTCATAGCCAACACCCTCTTCCAACAACACAAAAGAAGACTCTACACATGGGCATCACCAGATGGTCAACACCAAAATCAGATCGATTATATTCTTTGCAGCCAAAGATGGAGAAGCTCTATACAGTCAGCTTTCATTCCAATTCCAAAGAAAGGCAATGCAAAAGAATGCTCCAATTACCGCACAATTGCACTCATCTCACATGCTAGTGCAGCTTTAGCAAGGAAAATTTATGACATTTTCACTTTTATAAATCAGAGACTTGTATATTTAATGAAACACTTTCTAGTATCAGATTTCTTCCTTCCTGCTTTATTTTCTTTTTCCATTCCTTCCTTTCTTCCTCCTCCCATCCTTTCTTTCTTAACAAAAGTAATTATTAGCTCAGGTCGCTTCCTAAGTTCATTTCACTGAAGAGTCATTTAGCAAATGTATGTGTGTGTATGTATACTGTTTATTCAAAAGAGTCATGTCTGACTCTTCTGAAACCCCATGGAGTGTAGCCCGCCGGGCTCCTCTGTCCATGGAATTTTCCAGGCAAGAATACTAGACTGGACTGCCATTTCCTTCTCCAGGGGATCTTCCCTACCCAGGTATCGAACCTGTCTTGGCAGGCAGATTCTTTACCACTGAGCTGCTAGGGAAGCCCCTTGTATTTACTTACATATTTACTATTAATTGTAGTCGCTATAGATTTGAGTTTTTAAATAGTATCATTTACCTATAGAAGTATATCCTTTGCATTTCTACTGGAATGTATCTGTGTTAACAAAACCAGCATCTTTTATTTTGCTGAAAAATTTTTGCTTGCCTTCATTTTTAAAGGATAATTGTTCTGGATATCAACTTTATAGACTTACATATTTATATCATTTTTTTTCTGTCAGCGTTTACAGATGTCTAGCCACTATATTCTGCATATGTCCGTTTCATTAAAAGACAGTTGTATTTAAATTGTTTTCCTGTAGGTAAAATTGTATGTGGTTCCCCCGCTCTGGTCACATAACAGATTTATCTTTATTATTGTTTAGCAGTTTATCTTTGATATAATTAAGCATGTGTTATCTCTAACTCTCCAACTCTCCCTTGTTTTCACTTTTGCTCACTCATGAAAATCTGATTTTTCCTTTTACTGCTTGGGGATGGTTAATATTCTTCAGCCTATAAATTAAGATTATGCATATTTGAATATATTGGCTGATATCCTCCATGATTTTTTCTCTATTCCCACTTTCTTTTCCATCTATTTTTACAATAATGTATATTTTAGAATATATGACATTACCCCCAAAGTTACTAAGGTTATAGTTCTTTTATTCTCCAAAATATCTTCCTTCATTTTAAATAATTTGTACTTATGCATTCCTCCGGGGCTTCCTGGGTGGCTCAGAGGTTAAAGCGTCTGCCTCCAATGTGGGAGACCCGGGTTCGATCCCTGGGTCGGGAAGATCCCCTGGAGAAGGAAATGGCAATCCACTCCAGTATTCTTGCCTGGAGAATCCCATGGATGGAGAAGCCTAGTAGGTTACAGTCCACGGGGTCGCAAAGAGTCGGACACGACTGAGCGACTTCACCTTCACCTTCACCTTCATGCATTCCTCCAATTTACATTTTAAATTTTCAGTAATGTTCATCCTACTGTTAAGTCCATTTCATGCTTATTTTATTTCTTTATTTTTTTTTAATTTTATTTTTACTTTATTTTACTTTACAATACTGTATTGGTTTTGCCATACATTGACATGAATCCACCATGGGTGTATATTAGCTCGCAATCCTGAATCCCCCTCCCACCTCCCACCCCATATCATCTCTCTGGATCATCCCCATGCACCAGCCTCAAGCATCCTGTATCCATTTCATGCTTATTTTAAATTAAAGAAAATTTATTTCCGATTATCAAATTTCCAATTGCTATCTTTAATTTTAGGATTTCCACATCTCTCCTGAACTATCTTATGCATTCCCTTATTAAACTCTTTTCCTATGAATTATTTAATGTCTATAAAATAGTTTTAAAGCTTCTCTCTGTTAATTCCAAAGCCTGAGTCATTGGTTAATCTAGTTCTATTTGCATTGTTTTCTTTAGAAAATAATTAAAGCTTCTTGATTCTCTTGCATTTTTTTCTAGATATTTAGAGTACTGTGCTGAGAAGGCAGTGGCAACCCACTCCAGTACTCTTGCCTGGAAAATGCCATTGACTGAGGAGCCTGGTAGGCTGCACTCCATGAGGTCGCTAAGAATCAGACATGACTGAGCGACTTCACTTTGACTTCTCACTTTCAAGCACTGGAGAAGGAAATGGCAACCCACTCCAGTGTTCTTGCCTGGAGAATCCCAGGGACGGGGGAGCCTGGTGGGCTGCCATTTATGGGGTCGCACAGAATCGGACGGGAATGAAGCAACTTAGCAGCAGCAGCAGCAGCAGAGTACTGTGAAAGCTTTTATTTTAGCTTAGTTGAAATCATTTTCTTGAATTTAGTGTTTAGGAAGATAGGTTGCTTCCTTCTAGAATTAAGTTAATCTGAAACTGGGTCACAGTTTATTATATTATTAACTTGAGGTTGAATCAACTTTATTAGATTAAACCGACCTGTGATTAAGCTAACCCTTGGGCTTCCCTGGTGGCTCAGCTATAAAGAATCTGTCTGTAACGCAGAAGATGCATGAGATGTGAGTTTGATCCCTGGGTCAGAAAGATCCTCTGGAGGAGGGTGTAGCAACCTACTCCAGTATTCTTGCCTGGAGAATCTCATAGACAGAAGAGCCTGGTGGACTATACAGTTCAAAGGGTCACAAAGAGTTGGAAATGACTGAAACCACTGAGCACACAAGCTGACCATCAGGAGCTCTAGACAATGCCTTTATGACTTTTGTCAGTATTTCAGATTAAATAGTTTTAGATCTTTTTGAACTTTCTCTTTGATAGATTTTCCTCCACTCATGCTTTGTTTTGGGGCAAATCCAAGGCAGGATACATGGGGGAAATGCCATGCCATCCAATCAAATTTTTCTTTAGGGCACTTCCACACTCCAAACTGTCATGCCAACCTACACTTCTGTCACTGGCCTGGGATACTTGACCTCACTTGGTTAGCAAAGTCCCCTAGAGGAGGCTTCCAGAACCCAGAGGAGTAGCCCCTTCTCAGTTATAGCTGCTGTCAACACTGTCTCCTCAAACACTGGGGGCAAAATCTCTATGATATTCAATTCATTTAAGATTTCCTTTCATCCCGTGCTTTTGGTTCTATTTTAAAAAATCTGTGTTTGATTTTGCCTCAGTTTATTTTGTGGCCACAATGGCCTGGTTGGATCTCCTTGCAGTCCAAGGGACTCTCAAGAGTCTTCTCCAACACCACAGTTCAAAAGCATCAATTCTTTGACGTTCAGCCTTTTTCACAGTCCAACTCTCACATCCATACATGACCACAGGAAAAACCATAGCCTTGACTAGATGGACCTTAGTCGGCAAAGTAATGTCTCTGCTTTTGAAAATACTATCTAGGTTTGACATAACTTTTCTTCCAAGGAGTAAGCGTCTTCTAATTTCATGGCTGCAGTCACTATCTGCAGTGATTTTGGAGCCCAAAACAATAAAGTCGGACACTGTTTGCACTGTTTCCCCATCTATTTCCCATGAAGTGATGGGACCAGATGCCATGATCTTTGTTTTCTGAATGTTGAGCTTTAGGCCAACTTTTTCGCTCTCCTCTTTCACTTTCATCAAGAGGGGATTTCTTTAGAGGGAATGATGCTAAAGCTGAAACTCCAGTACTTTGGCCACCTCATGCAAAGAGGTGACTCATTGGAAAAGACTCTGATGCTGGGAGGGACTGGGGGCAGGAGGAGAAGGGGACGACCGAGGATGAGATGGCTGGATGGCATCACGGACTCGATGGATGTGAGTCTGAGTGAACTCCGAGAGATGGTGATGAACAGGGAGGCCTGGCGTGCTGCGATTCATGGGGTCGCAAAGAGTCGGACACGACTGAGCGACTGAACTGAACTGATGGTAGCTAAAGTTTTGCATTGTCCCATAATCTGCACAGTAGTAAAAAAATCTGCCTTATATTTTCTTGTTATCTATATCCCACCAAACCCAGCTTCCAACAGTTTTTTGAAGGACCCTGGAAATGATCCTCTCCCAGTCCAGCCTTGAGATGACTTCATCCCTGGTCCACACCTTGAAGGCTGCCTTGTGAAGGACACTGAAGCAGAGGCACCCAGGTCAGCTGATCCTGAACTCCTGACCTGCAGAAAGTAAGATAAAAATGATGTTTCTAGTTGTTAAGGTTTCAAGTCATTTGCTTTGCATCAGTAAATAATTAATATAGATGATATTGGCTGTAAGTAATAAAACTGCAGTTTGAAATAGCATTAGAAACTATTGTGTTTATTGGCTCATAGAATTCAAGAAAGAGTTGAAAACCAAGATGATTTTAAGGTTTGTATACAACTAAAACTGAGACTACTCTGATCAGGCCTCTTGGATGTTCATTTTTTAAAGTGCTCTTATCTTTCTCCTTCATGTTGCAAATCTTGACAATTTTCATGTGTTAGCTTTTTTCCAGAGAAAATTTATAATCAATCTGATAAAATCTTAACTGTTAAATTATCCATTTCTTCTGAAACAAATAATATTAGTATATGGATGAACTTGGACACTATTGACAGATTTAATATAACAGATATTCCTATCTGTGAAAATGGACTATTTCAACTTTATATTAAGTATTCTCTCAGGGAATATCTGAAGAAATGTGCAGATTTTTTTCAAAGGTCCTTCACATTTTTACTTAAAGTGTTAGTATGTTACTTTATTTTGTTTCTTTATGTACAGTGTTACACGAAATGTCAACCCACTCCAGTGTTCTTGCCTGGAGAATACCAGGGACGGGGGAGCCTGGTGGGCTGCCATCTATGGGGTCGCACAGAATTGGACACGACTGAAGCGACTTAGCAGCAGCAGCAGCAACTCGTACACAACTTTCCAAGTGGTGCAGTAGTAAAGAATCTGCCTGCCAATGCAGGAGATGCAAGAGACATGGATTTGATCACAGAGAGTCAAGAAGATCCCCTGGAGAAGGAAATGGCAACCTGTTCCAGTATTCCTGCCTACAAAATCCCGTAGACAAAGGAGGCTAGGGGGCGTTACAGTTTCTGGGGTCGCAAAGAGTCCGACAGGACTGAGGGACTGAGCAGGCACATACTTGTACACAATGTGCTTTTTATTAATCAAAGATAGGTGCTTTCTTTAAAAACTGTGTGTTTTTTTTCAGCATTTCAACAGTAGGATAATGAATAGTGAAAGAAAATATATCTTGTTCAAATATGTTTGGGAATTTCTAAGTAAAACATTTAATGAATATATGAATTAAACATAACAAAGCTTTCAATATACATTGGAAATCCATAAGCACTACACACCATTTAGAGTCTTTTTAAAACTTACTTGAGAAAAAGAATACATTTAAATTTCGTCTTCAGGGATTTTTTTTTTTTTTTTGTCCCTAAAACATATACTGATAATTGCTACTCAAGAATATTATAGTTAATGTTTACAAATTTTAATAGTTAATATTTGCTGATTTTGCTTTTATTTTTCTACATTATTAAAAAAAGATTTTTTCATTTAAGAATGTGTGCTAAATTTCATTAACTTTATTCATCCTTGACTGAAGTATTGAGAATACCTTTTAAAAATATTAAACACAATTGCATTGTATACTTCTTTTTTTGAGGACTGTTTATTATCTCCTGTTTTAAAAAATTGTAACAAAACACACTATATAAAATTTACCATCTTAATGATTTTTAAGTGTATTATTTCAGTAAGGCTAAGGATATTCACATTGTTTTGCAACCTCCAGAACTGTTCTTATCTTGTAAAACTCAGTCTTAATATCCATTAATGATCATTTCCCCATGTCCCCATTCCCATAGCCACTGACAACCACTGCTTTGTTTCTGTTTCTATGAGTTGGACTCCTTGGATACTTTGTTAGTAGAATCATACCATATTTGTCCTTTGGTAGTTGGTTTGTTTCACTTAGCCTAAAGTCCTCTAGATTCATTCATGTTGAAGCATGTGACAGGATTTCCTCCCTTCTAAAGGCTGAATAGTATATCATTGTATCGTTGGTGGCTCAGAGGTTAAAGCGTCTGCCTCCAATGCAGGATACCCAGGTTCGATCCCTGGGTCAGGAAGATCCCCTGGAGAAGGAAATGGCAATCCACTCCAGTATTCTTGCCTGGAGAAACCCATGGACGGAGAAGCCTAGTAGGTTACAGTCCACGGGGTCACAAAGAGTCGGACACGACTGAGCGACTTCACCTTCATCTTCTTTTACGCTAGTAATTTTATCCTGCTTTGTAAGTAGGAACTTTCTCATCCCTAGATTCTTCAGTTTTATGCAACTGAAAGATATTAAACTGTAGGATTTCTAAAACTGGGAGAAAGTCCTGGGCATGAATGAGTGAGCCTCTTCTTTAGTCTCTTTTGAAGAACTTTATTCTCAAGCACATACAGTTTCTGCACCAGCTGAGTTTATCTGTGCAAACTTCATCCCTAGTAGAATGGTGGAGGTGATGTAGTGGTTGTGGGAATAAGGTGTAAGAGGGTTGCAGATTAGAAAGAATAACTTAATTCTGGGTCAAGTCATAACACATATGTTAATCCACAAAACCACTATTAAAATGAATCTTTCTATAACAAAGATGGAAGGGAAAGATACAATTATGCCTCATCTTCAAATAGTGAAATATTTAAATATCTTTGCATTCATATAATTAATTTTATTTGATAGGTAAGGTGAAGTCGCTCAGTCGTGTCCGACTCTTTTGCTACCCCATGGACTGTAACCTACTAGGCTTCTCCGTCCATGGGATTCTCCAGGCAAGAATACTGGAGTGGATTGCCATTTCCTTCTCCAGGGGATCTTCCCAACCCAGGGATCGAACCTGGGTCTCCCACATTGGAGGCAGACGCTTTAACCTCTGAGCCACCAGGGAAGCCAGCAGTTTTATTTGATCAGAATCATTTTATTTTTAATGTAATGTGAGTTGTATTGTATTGATATAAATTACTTGATTGTACCTGTATATCCAGTTCCATGAGAGATTGGTATACAGCAGAGATCTACATTTTTTTTAATCAAAAAAGGCCAAATAATAAATACTTTACTCTTTGCTGCTCCAGAAATCTGAGATGCAAGTAGTCAACTGCCAACAGCCATTTCAGGTGAATAAGTGTGGCCACTTTTCAAGAAGACCTGACTCATTAAAATAGGAAAAAAAATTGGACAGGCTCTCTAGCTGTAGTTTGCCAATCTTGGTCTACAGATTTTTTGCATATTTGTATACATCTGTATGCATCTATATTTTTTAACATGTATGGTGTTAGGTTATGTCACACTAATATAATTA
>SJYT01001832.1:360254-372817 GCA_006410635.1 Cephalophus harveyi
ACCGAGGATGAGATGGCTGGATGGCATCACGGACTCGATGGACGTGAGTCTGAGTGAACTCCGGGAGCTGGTGATGAACAGGGAGGCCTGGCGTGCTATGATTCATGGGGTCGCAAAGAGTCGGACATGACTGAGTGACTGAACTGAACTGAACAGCCTTCTTCACAGTCCAACTCTCACATCTATACATGACTACTGGAAAAACCATAGCGTTCACTAGACGGACCTTAGTCAGCAAAGTAATGTCTCTGCTTTTGAAAATGCTATCTAGGTTGGTCATAACTTTTCTTCCAAGGTGTAAGCGTCTTTTAATTTCATGGATGCAATCACCACCTGCAGTGATTTTGGAGCCCCAAAAAATAAAGTCTGACACTGTTTCCACTGTTTCTCCATCTATTTCCCATGGAGTGATGGTACCAGATGCCATGATCTTCTTTTTCTGAATGTTGAGTTTTAGGCCAACTTTTTCACTCTCCACTTTCACTTTCATCAAGAGGCTTTTTAGTTCCTCTTCACTTTCTGCCATAAGGGTTGTGTCATCTGCATATCTGAGGTTATTGATATTTCTCCCGGCAATCTTGATTCCAGCTTGTGTTTCTTCCAGTCCAACGTTTCTCATGATGTAACCAGCATCCAGATCTTTTCCGATGAGTCAGCTCATCTCATCAATTGGCCAAAGTATTAGAATTGCAGCTTTAGCATCAGTCCTTCCTAAGAATATTAAGGGTTGATTTCCTTCAGGATTGACTGGTTTGATCTCCTTGCTGTCCAAGGTACTCCAGAGTCTTCTCCAGCACCACATTTTGAAAGTGTCAATTCTTTGGCACTCATCCTTCTTTATGTTCTAACTCTCACATCTGTACATGACTATGCAAAAATCATAGCTTTGACTATACAGACCTTTGTGGGCAAAGTGATGTCTCTACCTTTTAATTTGCTATCTAGGTTTGTCATTGTTTTCCTTCCAAGGAGCAAGAGTGTTTTAGGTTCATGGATGTGGTCACTGTCCTCAGTGAATTTGAAACCCAAGAAAATAAAATCTGTCACTGTGTCTACTTTTTCTCCATCTATTTTCAATGAAGTGTTGGGACTGGATGCCAATTTGTGATTTCTTCTTTTTTTTCTTTTTGCTTTATAAGTGTAATGAGTAGATTGTTCATTACTTTATCACAGAGAAGGTGTGTATAATTAATTAACATCTTGCACTTTTAAAATACTGTATATCTTGTATATTTCTGCTTTTCTCTCATCATTTATTTTTGTGTATATTCTTTTTACTTACTTTTCTTTGTCTAGTTTCCTGAACTGGAAATGTAAGTACTTTATTCTTTCATTTATTCTTATAAAAATGCTTAGTGCTAATTAGAGGAGGGCATGGCAACCCACTTCAGTATTCTTGCCCAGAGAATTCCATGGACAGAAGAGCTTAGTGAGCTACAGTCCATAGGGATGAAAAGAGTTGTACATGACAAGCAACATGCAAGCACACTGCTTTAGCTATATCTTGTAGACTCTAATATGAAGTATTTCTATTGCCACTATGCTTTTTTTTTTTTCAATTCTGGTATTTAAGTTCATATTTTCTCTTTAACTCAAGGACAGTTTAGAAAAAATTTCAATTTCCAGGTGGAGGACTGTTGTCCCTTTTGTTTGTATTAGTAATTTCCAGTTTTATTGCATTATGTCCAGGAGTTCTTTGTAATATTTATATGTTATGGATATTCTTGATGTTTTATTTGTTACATAACACATAATCAAATGTAGTGAAGCTATCATGGGCACTTAAGTAGTACATATAGAGTTTGCAATATATTCATATGATCCCTACCTCTTCCATTGTCTTTTATTGTCCTTCTGAACTCTTTGTAACAAGATTGCAATATTAAGGTGTTCTATCATTAATGTGATTTGATGTCTACTTACCTATCATACAGTTTTTAATCACAAAGGTAGTAAGTTATTGCATGCCTGAATATATAAAAATTGTAGCTACATTTTGTACTGTAGATTTTCTAATGGAAAGTGTTCTTTACCACATTTACTGCTTTGGGGCTGAACTTCTATTATGTTTAAAATCAGCCTTGCTCTCCTCTCTTTGCTTCTATTTTCCTGGAAAGTTTTTTTTTTTTTCTTTTATTTTTAACTCACCATGTTTTAAATATTTATCTTATATACAGCATGTGGTAGAAACTTCTTATTTTGTGAGACTTGCTGGAAATGAATTTTTAAAATGAGTGAAATTAATTTGCATATATTGATATGCTACAATTATATGAATTTAGGTTTTTTCCTATAGTTCTTTTTCTGCAAGATGCATATATATATATATATATATATATGTATATGAAAATGAGTACATATATGAGTACATAGTATATGAAAGTGGAGTGATAATGTTAGTTACTCAGTCCTGTCTGACTCTTTGTGACTACATGGACTGTAACCCATCAGGCTCCTCTTTTCATGGAATTCTCCAGGCAAGAATACTGAAGTGGGTAGCCATTCCCTTCTCCAAGGGATTTCCTGACCCAAGGATCAAATCCAGGTGACCTACATTTCAGTCAAATTCTTCACTGTCTGAGCTACCAGAAAGGCCCTATATGGTATATACATACATACATATATACTATTGGGACTTCCCAAATAGCTCAGTTGTAAAGAATGTTCATGAAATGCAGGAGAACGCATTTCAATTCCTGGGTCAGGAAGATCTGGTGGAGAAGGGATAGGATACCCACTCCAGTATTCCTTTGCTTCCTTTGTGGCTCAACTGGTAAAGAATCTGCCTGCAATGCAGGAGACCTGGGTTCAATCCCTCTGTTGGGAAGACCCCATGGAGAAGGGAAAGGCTACCTATGCCAGTATTCTTGCCTGGAGAATCCCCAAGAACAGAGGCACCTGGCAGGCTACATTCCATAGGGTTGCAAAAAGTCAGACATGACTGAAGTGACTTAGCACAACATATATACTATTTCCAGTATAATGAATTATAAGTTCATTATTTAGGGGACATCAAATGATATTCACAAAAGTTGATAAGCCAGATAGAGAAATGTTAATTGTTCCTGAGTTAATTTAAAATTTGAAATATAAGGCATTACAGTGCATATAAATATGTGTTTATTCCATATAGGGCTTCCCTGGTTGCTCAGATAGTAAAGAATCTGCCTGCAATGCAGGAGACATAAGAGATGTGGGGTTGGGAAGCCACAGGGTTGGGAAGATGCCCTGGAGGAGGACATGGCAACCTGCTGCGGTACTCTTGCCTAGAGAATTCCACGGACAGAGGAGTCTGGCAGACTATAGTCCATGGGTCTCAAAGAGTCGGACACAACTGAAGTGCTTTCAGTACTTATTTTGATTGATAAACCTTATCTTCTAGTAGTAGATCCAAGAAGTGTTTGTGAGTATAGAATTCTCTCTCTCTCGTCTCTTGCTGTCTTCTTTACTTGTAATTTCTTTTTAGAGGAAAGTGGATTGTCATGTAAACATGTCTGAATTGGATTTCAATAATTTTAGCCATGTGGTGACGCTCAACAAGTCCTTAATTTTCTGTATTTCCTATAAATTGAGACAAGAATAGACAATATTTTTTGATCAAATTCTGATCCATTTAAAAATATTGGCTTCTGCTTGATGTACACTGGTCAACTAATGGTGAGAATACACTTGAACATGGACCCTCTGAAATAGTTTAATGGTAATTTATGAAAATATTGAGTGAAAAAAGGAATGCATAAATATGATATGTCTTTGATATTATTACTATTATTATCTATTTTTCTTAAGGTCTTATTTTGCAATCTCATTAAATTTAGTATAAAATATCTGATCCTGGGTTAAGAGGCTGATGGGACTGAACTCAAATTTAAACTCCAGTGGCTTTGTGCTAGAGGCCACATGCTTAATCATTATGCTGTACTGCCCTCTATTTACTCCACATTACAAAGATGGTTATATAATATTCATATTTAATCCACTACTGTATTCTTGCCTGAAGAAATCCATGGCAGAGGCTACAGTCCATGGGCTTGAAAAAAGTTTGAACACGACTAAAAGACTAGCACATAGCTTATATAATAATCATTTCAAACTTTAGTAGGTTTAATACTCTGTCTACTCTTTACTCAATTTACAGGATATAAAACATAGAAGAAAAAAGATAAGTATCAGATGAATAGAAATTGTATGACTTCCTAAATCTAAGATATTAGCAGCTGCAAGAATGTTGCCCCACTTTAAGGAAAATGTATAAGAAAACTCAGTGGGGTATACTCCAGGAAGAGTAGGAGGTAAGCTAGTAAAGAGAGGGAAGGGCTAGGATCAGAAATATAGTTTAGTTAAAGAATCAACTATCTGAAACCAAATCTTAAGAGAAATACATTTATGTCTTTCTTCTACAAAATTTTTACTTTTAATTATATAAAATGATAATAGAAAAATAAGATTTTTTAAATTTCTAAATTAGACATTTTTGTTAAAGTTGCATTAGAAATCACATATTTGTTTGACATTTTTCAAGATGCTTTATCATTAACTACAGCTAGAGCTGTTAGTATTATACAGAAACACATCATTTACATTTTAAATGATGTGTTTCTGTACTGTGGCAGATTCATGTTGATGTATGGCAAAACCAACACAATATTGTAAAGTAATTAACCCCCAATGAAAATAAATTTATATTTAAAAAATAATAAAATAGGCTTTGGGTAAAAAAATATATAATATAAGCCATTTCTTTTCTTCTTTAAATGAAATAGAAAATCAAGGATTTTGCAACATGGATCACACTGGCAAACACTTAACACTATGTGAACAACTCTTACACAGAAAATATCCCTGAAATCACAAAATATTCTAACCTGTGAAAGTGCTTAGCACAATACTTGGCACATGTTAGGTACAGTGTTTGTTCATTCACACTTTCATTCAGTCACTTATCCAGGTCTAAGGAGAAACTGCATGATGAGAATGATAAGAACAATGTTTTATCAACAAATTTGTAGTTTTGACAAAGACTTGGCAATGGAGACTGGAAGAAATCATCTAATCCTTGAATCTGAGTAGAAATGCATTGTTTCCATTTCCATCTATAATATTTCTATAATCAAGAACAAATAGGGAACAATCAACTTTGAGATCTAGAGCTGATAATATCTAAGTGAGACTATAGATTTCAGTTAGGCGAGTGAAGAATGGAGCAGAATTCATCTTTCTATGACAAGACTCTGACAGTGGAAAGACCTGAATACATGCATAAAGTCCAAGGGACTCTCATAGAGATGTTTATGAGAGATGGCACACCCAAAAGCAGTCTACATGCAACAGACATTTCTACGTTCAGACATGGTCAGTTCGGATAATTGTTAATTTACTACCCATTTAATGGCTGCAAGAGAGATGAAGAGATTTCATTTGACACCTAGAAAAGTGGTCTGTTATGAAAATTGGTATAAATCATTCAAATATCAGCTTTACAAAAGCAAACAAATGTTTCAAGAAATGAATAACAAATGGCATTACTTCATAAGAGCATCCTGCCTGTTGATGACGGTTCTCTACTTAAGTCTATTTACAAAGAAGTGATCCATAGTCTTCCACGATGCAGATAAATTGAGAGCATTTTTATTTATTAATTCACATGAAATAAATTCAGTTTTGGGCTTTAAATGGTATATTTCACACCTGAATGAATATATTTTGGGAGATTACTATTTTATGTTTTTATCATTTTAAATTTAACTTTTATTTTATATTGGAGTAGAGTTGAGTTTCAATGTCATGCTAGTTTCAGATTATAGCAGTGATTTCATTATACATATACATATATTCATTCTTATTCAAATTCTTTTCCCATATAGGTTGTTACAGAATATTGAGTATAGTTTTCTGTGCTATATAGTAAGTAGGTCCTTGTTGATTATCTATATTCTATATAGTAATGTGATTTTTTTTTTACTTTGAAATTGCAACCACAAAAGTCAAAAACAAAAACGCTTCCTGACTTTTTATTCAAAACTATCTTCTCTCCTATTTTGACATTATTAAAAATTAATAATAACCTACTGTGGGCATATCTGTGTTCCAAAGAAGCTGAGTTTTCATTCTGGAAAGAAGGAACCTATTTTTTTTGACTCTTTTAGGTATTTATTTTCTGAAACTAAGATGTGTCCTTACAATGAAAACAGGAAGGGAACTGTGTTCTTGGTCCTGATAAAAACTGAACTAAACTGGTGCACCTTCTGAAAATGTATCATTTGTATCTACCAAGAGTTTTTTGAGTTATGCTAGGAAAATTAGACAGCCATGAAATAAAAGAGCTGTGGTCTGGAGACCTTATTTTTGTCTCAGTTTTTCCATATCTCTTGAAGGAGCCAGCATAAGAAATTATTCATAAATTTGCCTTTTTGGAACAAATTACTGTGCTTTCATGACACATAAGTGGAAACTGAATTAGTGGTCCAAGGTATCTCACAAAATTCTCAGAGTGATTTGACATAGGAGAATTGGTTTCAAATTCAAGAGGTATGGCTCATGGCTCACACACACACACACATATATAATATAAATATATCTTGAGATTTTATGACATTGTATATCCCTTTTAGATCACATGAGAAAGGAATAATAGTTAATGACTTACTGAAATACGGGTAAACAACTGATTAAAAAGTGTGAAAATCCACAATAAATGTCAGTTATGCTATGTTGCTGCTGTCTCTGACATAGGCAAAAATGCAACCAAATTATTAGAAAACAATAAAAGCTGAAAAAAAAATTCCAAACACTATTTTAGAAAAAAAAAGTTTTTATTTTAACCACAAAAAAAATAAAATTGAAAATATTTTCTTAATATTAAATATATTCTTCTTTTTAATCTTTTTCTCTACTTCCATTTAATTACTATTGGATCATTCAATTTTGTGTTTTGAATTTCATACACTGTTTGTTCCCCAAAAGTGCTAAAGTTCCTCAACTCTGAATTTCAGTTAAATTATACTTAATTATGATTGTATAATAGCTGCTAAGAAAATAGCAGACACACACATGACATGCAAACTGATTCTTATTATGAAAGTCATGCATTTTTTGGCTATTGAGGGTATTTAACTATTTCTAGGGCTTCCTAACTGTTTTCTTAAAATTAAATCCATCCTCAGACCTTCCTAATTGCTCCTGTTATCTGTGTTCATACATGTTCTCTCCCCTTTAAGTTTGCAACATTGATATAAAAATTGTGCAGCCCTTGGTTATTGATTATAATCCTTTTTTTGTTTGCTTGTTTGTCTGTGAACTGTTTTTAGATTCATGTACCTTTTCTCCATTAAATATTATTGAAACTTTAATAGGCTTTTTTCATTCCTAAGTTTATAATGTGAAATCATGATGGATTTCATGGCTAGAACACAATATTCTATTAGTAAATGCTGACTAACCTTTCATCTGGATTTTGTAGTAGATAAAAAATTGAATTAATTTGCCCTGGGATAAAATTTGGCAGCTTTGTTGTTCTAGATCAGGTCTTCTAATTCACTCAAATGTCTAATTTTGCATCATCAATTGAATTGTTTCATATAATAATGTGAACCTATCACTAGAATGGTAGAAATAATCTAATTTACCTTTTTTGTGTGTGTTAAAATGATAATGAAGCAACTACTTAACATTCACATCACTTGGAGAAAATTACATCTTCCATGTACCATTTTATCTTAAATCGGCTTCAAGGAATGCTCTGAAGCTAAAATGGTAGTTATTGTAAGTCATTCGTTATCTCCTCTTTTTTTGTTAGAATACTGATACTCAGAAATGTAAATTGATTTACTCAAGGTCAGCCAGCCAAGAAGCAGTAGACACAAAACTCAAGCTCAAGAGTTCTGGCCTCTGGCTTGGTAGTGTTTTTACTACAAAAGACACTTTCCTAGATTGACAGGCTTACAATGTTTTAAAAACACTGGCCTATGTCACATGCATCTTCTGACCATCTTACTCTGACTTAGATTTCTATAATTCAGAAATATGAAGAATTAAACAATATGACAATAGATCCAGCCAAGTTGAATTTTGGTATTTCAGAATAAACCAGAGCTCTTTGGCAAGAGATTAGGAAATCATTAAAGCAAAGACACAAAAAGTGCTTTGCTTCAAGTTTCTCAATGAAAAGAGAACAAATTAATCACATAAGGCAAGTTAACATTTGATAACAATGCATATGTTATTTATGAACACTTATTCTTTATCATGTAATTTGGGATGTAGGGTTAAAAGGGACATTTGAGGTCAAACAAACAAATTAATTAAAAGGATGCATATTCAAGCAGTTTCTAAATGCTAATTGATAGTAATTGTAGATTTTAAAATTTATTAGTTGCATACTTATCTGGACATATTGTGAATTACTGTAGATAAATTAGAAAAAATGTACATGCATGTGAGAAAGAGAGAGAGAAAGAAAGAAGGAAAGCCTTAAATCAGGAAATCAAGGGTGGTTACAGTTGGAATTGGCACCACCCCAGAGATGGAATATTCTTAGAGACTGGTCACTCTAATGTTCTCTCTGCACTTACAATGAAGCCAAAAACTATAGAGCCAAAGACCCACAGAAACAAACTGAGATATGCCATGGGCAGCAATACAGCAGTTCAAGCCTTCTGAGCTATTCCTTGTTAATTCTGCATACCATATTGTCTCAAGATGCCACCTCTTAAAAGAATCCTTCAAACTTAATGGAACAAGTAATACTGCCAACATATGGCACCCAATAGTTGAATTAATTGATTAATTAATTCAAAAATCAGTCATTGAGTCCTACAGAAATGAGTGAAGAGCCCACTAATGAGAAAAAGCAAAGACTGTTTATTCAGAGCTTGCTAAAGTGAAGGGGTAAGCCATCACCTCTTGCATTTTGGCAGATATTAGAAGATAGAGGTGGAAGAAAGCTTTGTAGCAAAAAAAACAAAAGACAGAATGGCTGTAGGTCTGACTGCAGATTATTAACATGAGGAAGCTGAAGACAGACTATATAGGAGTAGGGTATCCTATGTGAGCAGTTAAAGCATAAGTTATGTCAGTTGAAAAAAAGTCAAAATTGAATAATAAAAACAATCAACTGCAAACTTTAACAAACTTACAGATCTAGAATCTCTCTCTTTTTTATAGTCTTTTTTCCCCTGCCCTTATTACACTGAACATTCACAGATGTAATATTTGTGAGGTGCTTTTTTTTTTCATTGTTTTTTTTGCCAGCCAGTATGTGGGATCTTATTTCCCCAACTAGGGTTTGAACCCATGCCCCCTGCAGGGGAATCACAGATTATTAAGCACTGGACAGCCAGGGGAATCTCCAGATCCAGAATCTTTTGAATGAACAGATGATAGTTTCTCTTGAGAAAGGACTCTGGTACACTGCCAACAATCAAACTGTTAACCTTTATCCCAGTCTTCTTCAAAGGGACTTATGACCTTTTACAAGGGTCACTGTGCAGTGGGAAAAAGGAAATAATTAAAACTTTAAGGGGCACTGAACACTGACTTGGAACAGACACTAACTCCAGGAGACCCCAAACAGCACTCTGATATAGTCATCAAAGTATGGGGCTTAAAGATGTCAGGTGATCAAATTAGTTTTATCTCAGATCTATGTCAATATGGGCCTACTAGATCCCTAAACTCATCCTGTAACTGTTCCCTAGGAATGCATAATTGAAACAAACACTGTCAGCAGTTGGTAGAATCCCAATATTGATTCCTTGACCTGTACAAGGAGGGCCATCATTATAGAAAAATCATATGGAAACCACAAGTAGTGCCTATGCCTAGGAATATAGCAAACCAAAATAATACTGCATTCTTGGAGGAATTGCAGAGATTAGTGCCACCATGTGTACTTGAAAGGAATAGGGGTGATGTGTGCGTACATGTGTGTACTCAGGTGTGTCCGACTCTCTGGGACCCAAGTACTGTAGCTTCTCTATCCATGAAATTTTCCAGGCAAGAATTCTAGAGTGGCTTGTCATTTCCAGGGGATCTTCCCAACCCAGGGATCAAACCTGTGTCTCTTGAATCTCCTGCATTAGCAGGCGAATTCTTTACCATTGTGCCACCTGGTGATATCTATCAAATCCTATCAGCTCAATACTTGACCTGTGCAGAAGGTGAAGGTGAAGTCGCTCAGTCGTGTCCGACTCTTTGCGACCCTGTGGACTGTAGCCCACCAGGCTCCTCCGTCCATAGGATTCTCCAGGCAAGAACACTGGAGTGGGTTGCCATTTCCTTCTCCAGGGGATCTTCCCGACCCAGGGATCGAACCCAGGTCTCCCGCATTGGAGGCAGACGCTTTAACCTCTGAGCCACCAGGGAAGCCCTGACCTGAAGATAGCTGTGTTAATTTGCCCAAGCAATGAAATCACATCTGGTACAGCAGCTGTGATTGGAGTCACCACCTAGTTAAGCTGGTGATCCACTGTCATACCAGCTTAACTAGGTGGTGACTCCAATCACAGCTGCTGTACCAGATGTGATTTCATTGCTTGGGCAAATTAACACAGCTATCTAGAAAATATTTATTTTTTTCATACTTTTTAATAAAGACCAGCAGAACCCTATTGCTTTCAAATGATAAGGCCAGCAATATACCTTCACTGACCTATCTTAGGGGTATAGCAACTTTCAGGTGTATGTCATAATTCAGTTTGTGGAAATCTTGATTTGCTTTCCTTTCTACAGACTATTATACCATCCAGTATAATGATACATTATGCTTATTGGACCTTTTGAGTGAGAGATAGTGACTACTCTAAATTTATTGATGAGACATTTACATGTCAAGGGGTAAGAAATAAATCTGGCAAAAAGTTCAGTGGTCCTCTAAATTGGTAACATTTCAATGTGTGGGACTTGGAGAGTATCCCTTCTGAAGTGAAGGGTAAAGTATTGTCTCTGGTTCTTGCTTAAGCCCAAGAGAGGAACATGTCTTGTAGGCCTTTCTGGGTTGTGGAGACAATATATTCCTCTTGCAGGTATGTTATTCTGACTGATTTAGCAGTTGACCCCAGAGCTGCCAGCTCTGACAGGTTCAGGCTACCAGGCAGGCTGCTCTGTTTCTTGGTCTATATGATCCAGCAGATCTATTGGTATTTGAAATGTTATTTGTTAGAGATGCTGTTTGGATCCTTTGAAAGATTCCTATTGACAAATCATAGAAGAAGCCTTTGGATAAATGGAGCAAAACCCTGACATTTTCTGCAGATAACTGCTCTCCTTTAAGAAAGATGTTGGCTTACTATTCAGTTCAGTTCAGTTCAGTTCAGTTCAGTCACTCACTTATGTCCAACTCTTTGCAACCCCATATATTGCAGCACGCCAGGCCTCCCTGATCATTACCATCTCTCAGAGTTCACTCAAACTCATGTCCATCGAGTCCGTGATGCGATCCAGCCATCTCATCCTCGGTCATCCCCTTCTCCTCCTGCCCCCAATCCCTCCCAGCAGCAGAGTCTTTTCCAATGAGTCAACTCTTCGCATGAGGTGGCCAAAGTATTGGAGTTTCAGCTTTAACATCATTCCTTCCAAAGAAATTCCAGGGTTGATCTCCTTCAGAATGGACTGGTTGGATCTCCTCTCAGTCCAAGGGACTCTCAAGAGTCTTCTCCAACACCACAGTTGAAAAGCATCAATTCTTCAGCGCTCAGCCTTCTTCACAGTCCAACTCTCACATCCAAACATGACCACAGGAAAAACCATAGCCTTGACTAGATGGACTTTAGTTGGGAAAGTAATGTCTCTGCTTTTGAAAATACTATCTAGGTTGGACATAACTTTTCTTCCAAGGAGTAAGTGTCTTCTAATTTCATGGCTGCAGTCACCATCTGCAGTGATTTTGGAGCCCCCCAAAATAAAGTCTGACACTGTTTCCACTGTTTCCCCATCTATTTCCCATGAACTGATGGGACCAGATGCCATGATCTTCATTTTCTGAATGTTGAGCTTTAAGCCAACTTTTTCACTTTCCTCTTTCACTTTCATCAAGAGGCTTTTTAGCTCCTCTTCACTTTCTGCCATAAGGGTGGTATCATCACCACACTTATGGCATATCTGAGATTATTGATACTTCTCTCCACCCTTATGGCATATCTGAGAAATTGAAATATCAATTTCTCCCGGCAATCTTGATTCCAGCTTGTGTTTCTTCCAGTCCAGCGTTTCTCATGATGTACTCTGCAAAGAAGTTTAATGAGCAGGGTGACGATATACAGCCTTGACGTACTCCTTTTCCTATTTGGAACCAGTCTGTTGTTCTATGTCCAGTTCTAACTGTTGTTTAATGACCTGCATACAGATTTTTCAAGAGGCAGGTTAGGTGGTCTGGTATTCCCATCTCTTGAAGAATTTTCCACAGTTTATTGTGATCCACACAGTCAAAGGCTTTGGCATAGTCAATAAAGCAGAAATAGATGTTTTTCTGGAACTCTCTTGCTTTTTCCATGATCCAGCGGATGTTGGCAATTTGATCTCTGGTTCCTCTGCCTTTTCTAAAACCAGCTTGAACATCAGGGAGTTCA
>SJYT01001832.1:372881-413844 GCA_006410635.1 Cephalophus harveyi
ACAGTCAAAGGCTTTGGCATAGTCAATAAAGCAGAAATAGATGTTTTTCTGGAACTCTCTTGCTTTTTCCATGATCCAGCGGATGTTGGCAATTTGATCTCTGGTTCCTCTGCCTTTTCTAAAACCAGCTTGAATATCAGGGAGTTCACGGTTCACGTATTGCTGAAGCCTGGCTTGGAGAATTTTGAGCATTACTTGACTAGCATGTGAGATGAGTGCAATTGTGCGGTAGTTTGAGCATTCTTTGGCATTGCCTTTCTTTGGAATTGGAATGAAAACTGACCTTTTCCAGTCCTGTGGCCACTGCTGAGTTTTCCAAATTGGCTGGAATATTGAGTGCAGCACTTTCACAGCTTCCTCTTTCAGGATTTGAAACATCTCAACTGGAATTCCGTCACCTCCACTAGCTTTGTTTGTAGTGATGCTTTCTAAGGCCCACTTGACTTCATATTCCAAGATTTCTGGCTCTAGATTAGTGATCACATTGTCATGATTATCTGGGTTGTGAAGATCTTTTTTGCACAGTTCTTCTGTGTATTCTTGCCACCTCTTCTTAATATCTTCTGCTTCTGTTAGGTCCATAACATTTATGTCCTTTATCGAGCCCATCTTTGCATCAAATATTCCCTTCAGTTCAGTTCAGTTCAGTCGCTCAGTCGTGTCCGACTCTTTGCGACCCCGTGGACTGTAACCTAAGAGGCTTCTCTGTCTGTGGGATTCTCCAGGCAAGAATACTGGAGTGGACTGCCATTTCCTTCTCCAGGGGATCTTCCCGACCCAGGGATCGAACCCAGGTCTCCCGCATTGGAGGCAGACGCTTTAACCTCTGAGCCACCAGGGAAGCCCCCTTGGTATCTATAATTTTCTTGAAGAGATCTCTAGTCTTTTGTGTGAAGAGTGGGATAAATGAAGACAAGAAGTGTATGTACTTATTCAACCATCCATCCATCCATCCATTCTTCAATAATTATAGTGGCTCAGACTTTGGGCAATATGCAGATTCAGCATCACCTGAGGGGCAGCTAGAGACCAGAACACCATCTGCGTGATGGTACCCAACTCCTGCATATGATTGCCAATCACACAGTCCCACTCTGCTAAGCTTCACTGTGATTATAGTTTAACCTCAGATTTGAGGAATTATAAATCAAGTTTAGAAGCTATTTTCTATTGCAGAAAATATAGGCCTATCAAGCATGATGGATGGAGAAGAATATTCAAAGTCCCCACTCTTTAGAACCAAGCAACACAAGGATTTAAATGTTGAGGCTTTTTAGTATTTGAAGTAATGAACATAGTTACATATCCATGTCTCTATATTGATGGAATTAGTAATCATGTATGGATGTGAGAGTTGGACATCCTCTAAGAAAGTTGAGTGCTGAAGAATTGATGCTTTTGAATTATGGTGTTGGAGAAGACTCTTGAGAGTCCCTTGGGCTGCAAGAAGATCAAACCTGTCAATCCTAAAGGAAATCAGTAGTGAATATTCATTGGAAGGACTGATGTTAAAGCTGAAACTCCAATACTTTGGCCACCTGAAGTGGATGACAGAGGATGAGATGGCTGGATGGCATCACCAACTCGATGATGCCAAACTCGACATGAGTTTGAGTAAACTCTGGGAGTTGATGATGGACAGGGAAGCCTGGTGTGCTGAAGTCCATGGGGGCTGCAAAGAGTTGGACATGACTGAGCGACTGAACTGAACTGAACTGAACTGAGGGCATTTTGGAGATGGACTTGGTTTTCTCTTGGGGTGATCTGATCTAATCTCATTTACAAATTAAGAAGTCAGGATACAGACTTCAACTCATAATCCAGCTCTACTCCTCCCCCCAGAATTCTTTCTAAAAGGAGGAGACTCATGATGAGAGAGCCAGTGACAAGAACCTGGCCAGCATAACCTCAGAAAGCCTACCACCTTAGCAATGTATGTGATGGGTGAGTTTCCAGTAAGTCTTAGATAATGGGGATACTGACTTTCCCACCATTATCTCCCAGAAACCAACTGTATTAGCTTCCTATTGTTGCTAAAACTAATTACCACAAACTTACTGACTTAGAAACAATACACATTTATTATGTTATGGTTCTGGAGGTCAAAATTCTGAAATGCATCTCACTGGGCTAAAATTGATGTATTTTCAAGGCTGTGTTCCTTTTGGAGTTTCAAGAGAAGAATCCATTTGCTTGCCTTTTCTAGCATCTAGAGACTTCCTTTTCAGGCTTATAAATGACCCTAATGCTGATAAAGACTGAGGGCAGGAGGAGAAGGGGATGACAGAGGACGAGATGCTTGGATGGCATCACCAACTCAATAGACATGAGTTTGAGCAAGCTCTGAGAGATGGTGAGGACAGGGAAGCCTGATGTGCTGCAGTCCATGGGGTCACAAAGTGTCAGACCCGGCTGAGTGACTGAACAAGAAGATTCCTGCTTTCCTTGGCTTGTGACCCTAATTTCACTGGGGTTTCCCTGATAGCTCAGTTGGTAAAGAATCTGCCTGCAACAGAGGAGACCCTGGTTCAATTCCTGGGTTGGGAAGATCCACTGGAGAAGGGCTACGCTACCCACCCCAGTATTCTTGGGCTTCCCTAAGGATCAGCTGGCAAAGAATCTGCCTGCAGTGAGAGACCTGGGTTTGATCTCTCGGTTGGGAAGATCTCCTGAAGAAGGGAAAGGCTACCCACTCCAGTATTCTGGCCTGGAGAATTCCAAAGGGGTCACAAAGAGTCAGGCATGACTGAGCCCACCAATGAGATAATTTATAATTTCCCTATTTTAAAATCCACCTATTTAAAAATCTCTTTTCTTTGTAATCTAACATATTCACAGATTCTGAAGATTTACATGTGGATATCTTTATAGGGACATTATTCTGCCTATTAAACCTACCAACAATAAGTTCATGTTCAGAATAGCCTTGTAGCTCAGTTGGTAAAGAATCCACCTGCAATGCAGGAAACCTGGGTTAGGTTCCTGGGTTGGGAAGATTCCCTGGTGAAGAAAATGGCAACCCACTCCAGTACTCTTGCCTGGAGAATCCCATGGACAGAGGAGCCTGGTGGGCCACAGTCCATGGGGTCACAAGAGTCAGACACGACAGCAACTAAATCACCACCACAAAATTAGAGTTTTCATTTTGGGAAGTTTTCACTTCCTCTGGATTCTCTAACTTTATGTGACATGCTTTCTGGGAATTTTTTACTGCTGTAAAAGGGAAGATACTGAAGTGAGGACCAATTCTTGACTGTAATTCAAATACAGTATAATGATAGTCATTTACCTTTGAGTAGATCTCAGAGATTTTAGACATTCCTGTGAGGAAATATGATGTTATTTCTACACTTTTGTAAATGACAGAATTGCAACAAAAACATTTCCAGGGTGTGCTAAATAAATCTCTGTGAGGAAAGAAAACGTTTAATTCAACCAGGTTCTATAAACTTCAGCATGCGGTGTACGTATGTTTGATGAAATAGTGAGTTGTCTGTCTTGTGCCATTTGTGATCAATTCAAAAGCAACATTAAAAAGTTAGAATCTCAAATCTAAAATTAACTAGTGAATATAACAAAAAGGCAACAGATTCAATATATAAAGAACAAACTAGTGGTTACCAGCAGGAAGAGGAAAAGGAAAAAGGGCAAGATAGCAGTAGGGGCTTAAGAGGTACAAAGTACCACGTATAAAATAAATAAGCTACAAGGATATGTAGTATAAAATGGGAAATATAGCTGATATAATAACTATAAATGAAGCATAACCTTTAAAAATTTTGAATCGCTGCATTGTACATCTGAAACATAATATTCCATATCAGCTATACTTCAAGAAAAAAATAATGAAAAGGTAAAATGACTTTCATTGTCTTGTATTATCACTAAGGGTCTGTGAATGGCTTACTTCCACTTTTCTGGAAGTGTTATACTCTAATACCTTTTATAGGAAAATTATATGCTTTGTTTTTACAATATAAGGACTTTCAAAAGTGTCATGTAAATGCTATGGATGTACCGTATATGAACCCCAGAGGGCTACTTACTGACTTAGAAACAATACACATTTATTATGTTATGGTTCTGGAGGTCAAAATTCTGAAATGCATCTCACTGGGCTAAAATTGATGTATTTTCAAGGCTGTGTTCCTTTTGGAGTTTCAAGAGAAGAATCCATTTGCTTGCCTTTTCTAGCATCTAGAGACTTCCTTTTCAGGCTTATAAATGACCCTAATGCTGATAAAGACTGAGGGCAGGAGGAGAAGGGGATGACAGAGGACGAGATGCTTGGATGGCATCACCAACTCAATAGACATGAGTTTGAGCAAGCTCTGAGAGATGGTGAGGACAGGGAAGCCTGATGTGCTGCAGTCCATGGGGTCACAAAGTGTCAGACCCGGCTGAGTGACTGAACAAGAAGATTCCTGCTTTCCTTGGCTTGTGACCCTAATTTCACTGGGGTTTCCCTGATAGCTCAGTTGGTAAAGAATCTGCCTGCAACAGAGGAGACCCTGGTTCAATTCCTGGGTTGGGAAGATCCACTGGAGAAGGGCTACGCTACCCACCCCAGTATTCTTGGGCTTCCCTAAGGATCAGCTGGCAAAGAATCTGCCTGCAGTGAGAGACCTGGGTTTGATCTCTCGGTTGGGAAGATCTCCTGAAGAAGGGAAAGGCTACCCACTCCAGTATTCTGGCCTGGAGAATTCCAAAGGGGTCACAAAGAGTCAGGCATGACTGAGCCCACCAATGAGATAATTTATAATTTCCCTATTTTAAAATCCACCTATTTAAAAATCTCTTTTCTTTGTAATCTAACATATTCACAGATTCTGAAGATTTACATGTGGATATCTTTATAGGGACATTATTCTGCCTATTAAACCTACCAACAATAAGTTCATGTTCAGAATAGCCTTGTAGCTCAGTTGGTAAAGAATCCACCTGCAATGCAGGAAACCTGGGTTAGGTTCCTGGGTTGGGAAGATTCCCTGGTGAAGAAAATGGCAACCCACTCCAGTACTCTTGCCTGGAGAATCCCATGGACAGAGGAGCCTGGTGGGCCACAGTCCATGGGGTCACAAGAGTCAGACACGACAGCAACTAAATCACCACCACAAAATTAGAGTTTTCATTTTGGGAAGTTTTCACTTCCTCTGGATTCTCTAACTTTATGTGACATGCTTTCTGGGAATTTTTTACTGCTGTAAAAGGGAAGATACTGAAGTGAGGACCAATTCTTGACTGTAATTCAAATACAGTATAATGATAGTCATTTACCTTTGAGTAGATCTCAGAGATTTTAGACATTCCTGTGAGGAAATATGATGTTATTTCTACACTTTTGTAAATGACAGAATTGCAACAAAAACATTTCCAGGGTGTGCTAAATAAATCTCTGTGAGGAAAGAAAACGTTTAATTCAACCAGGTTCTATAAATTTCAGCATGCGGTGTACGTATGTTTGATGAAATAGTGAGTTGTCTGTCTTGTGCCATTTGTGATCAATTCAAAAGCAACATTAAAAAGTTAGAATCTCAAATCTAAAATTAACTAGTGAATATAACAAAAAGGCAACAGATTCAATATATAAAGAACAAACTAGTGGTTACCAGCAGGAAGAGGAAAAGGAAAAAGGGCAAGATAGCAGTAGGGGCTTAAGAGGTACAAAGTACCACGTATAAAATAAATAAGCTACAAGGATATGTAGTATAAAATGGGAAATATAGCTGATATAATAACTATAAATGAAGCATAACCTTTAAAAATTTTGAATCGCTGCATTGTACATCTGAAACATAATATTCCACATCAGCTATACTTCAAGAAAAAAATAATGAAAAGGTAAAATGACTTTCATTGTCTTGTATTATCACTAAGGGTCTGTGAATGGCTTACTTCCACTTTTCTGGAAGTGTTATACTCTAATACCTTTTATAGGAAAATTATATGCTTTGTTTTTACAATATAAGGACTTTCAAAAGTGTCATGTAAATGCTATGGATGTACCGTATATGAACCCCAGAGGGCACATATATAATCAACTGGGCCATGAAAGAAAATAATAGAATTTATATTAATATTAATTTTTATTTTACCTAAAATAAGGAAAATAAGTTTTATTAATTTTATTTATATGGATTAATACTTGGTATATCAAACTGTTATGTATATTGTACATATTGGAGTAGGAAATGGCAACCTACTCCAGTATTCTTGCCTGGGAAATTCCATAGACATAGGAGCCTGGTGGGCTTTTGGGGGTCACAAAGAGTTGGACATGACTGAGCACCTACGTATACTGTATGTGTGTGCGATGCCTTTATATGATTGGAGTTTGGCACTGAGAAATAAAAAATATTAAAGTTTAGTAATACACTTACTGATGCATTTTTTCCACTCTGATGTACACATTCTTATATTTTTTCCAATTATTGCCCTTAAAACAAGGTATCTAAATAAATCAAGTTTCGAGGTTGTGAAAAAAAAGTAGAATTCATGCTCTCTGCATTTTTTTTTTCCTTCTCAGCATCCACTGTCCAATATAAAATAACAAGTGATTCTTCAGTAAGGTAAAAATGACTCAAGCAGCAAGCACTGATGTCTTAATACGGCAACCTCTTCAGACCAGGCCATTAGTACTAATGTCTTGGCAGGGAGCGTTAGGTTAGCACATTTAAACTCCAGGAGCTTTCAGAACTTTTGGGGATAAAAGAGGGAGTAGGTAGGAGAAGAGCAACTGAGAAACTCAAAGGATGAGAAAAACATCTGGGTTAATTCAGGCCAAATCTGAAAACTTGGAGGTTTTGTGAAAATTTAATTCATGTTCTTTGATGGCTGGAAAACTTTGACTCTGCATTTAAAAACATGTTTTACACAGTTGAAATGCTATGAAAAATATTTTTTTTAATTAACTTTGCTCTTTTTGCCCAAGCCTGGAACAGGGAAGGAGAAGGGAGTTTTGTCACAGGGAGAAGTTTTGTCCGGAGGCATCGATCTGCCTTATCCTTCTCCCCTTGCCCTCTACTTGAAGGTTTGCCTGTGTTCCATCCTAGATGGGAAGCAAAGCAGGAAGAAAAGGAGGGGAGAGGAGAAGTGGAGTTCAGTAGTCCAGGCATTTAAGCATACAGTCAGCTTTGCTGCAGCCAAAGCGTTCATGTGCTGAAATGGTCCTGCTTGCTAACACCAGGCCTCTGCCATGTTCTTAGTCTAAGTCTCCGTCCAACATCCTCCTGCAAACAAGGTCTTTGCCTTATTATCTTGTACCTAAGAGTTTGTCTTGCTTAGCCTGCCAAGCACCATTCTTTTTTTTTTTTCTTTTTAAACAAACATTCCTTGTAAATGACAGTCTTGCCTTTCACTTCAGTTCTAAATCAGGCCTTGCCCACCCCATTCCCCATGCAAGGTCTCAGGGTCCTATTCCTGAAACACTGTCCTATGACCAGACCAATCTGACCTCTCCCATAGCTGTGCTCCACCAACACCCCTGTCAGGAACAACCTCTCTCTGCATTACCACTATAACATTTTAAAACAATATATAGAAATGTGCAGAGAATACACTATCACAGTGGTTTTCAAACTTCAGTGAGCCCCAGAATCACCTGAAAGGCTTCCCTGGTAGCTCAGCTGATCAAGAATCCACCCGCAATGCAGGAGACCCTGATTTGATTCCTGGGTTGGGAAGATCCCCTGGACCTTTGTTAAAGTATAGGTTGTTGGGTTCCATCCTCAGAGTTTCTGATTCAAAAGATCTGAGGTGGTGGCTGAGAATTCACATTCCTAACAACTTTCCAAGTGATGTTAACGGTTGTTGGTCTGGGGACCATTATCTTTAGAGCCACTGATTTATTACATACATGTGCCTCCATCACCCAGATTTAACAAATGTTCACATTCTGTGTACTGGCATCATTACACCTTGTTTCCTTTATGAGAAATGAACTGTCCTAATATTAACAGATATGATGGCCTCTCCCTCCCTTCCCCCATCTTCCTTTTCCTGATGACAAGCAGTGCCACCAGGGCTGTACCCTCTGGATACAGTGCACTGGCATGCAGTGGAATGCCCTGTGATCTGAAGTTGACTCGGCTTCTCTCCTGGCAGCTTGACTCCTTAATTTCCATCTCATTATCCCTCCTTTTATCCCATCTTGCCACTCTTAATTTTTCTGTCCCTGCTGCATCACAGGATGTAACAGAGTATACATTAAACTTTCATTAAGAGAAACTGAATTAGGTTTTCCTGTGAGGAAGATTGAACTTGCCAGGCAGGTGTTCACTCTATTAAATTTTAGGTGGAGAGAACAAAGATCAATAACAACTATGTAGACTAAGGAGATAGAGCCTGGGTATAGTTATTTAGGAGACTCAAACCTTAATACTTAAAGGAAGATTCACCCCCGGTTCTGGCATCCTAACTTCCCAGGGAGGATCAAGAGATAACAGTGAAACAGTGCACTGAGGAAACCGAAGATCACACTTACTAATTAAGGGCTCTCAAATGGGCTAAGCTAACACCATACATACCTGGCTTGAAACAGGTAGCACATAAGAGTTTCCTTATTTGGTTCTTCTTACACTACAAATGTTTATCTAAACAGCAATTTTAAATCATATATAATTATCTAAATGGTCAAAGGTACACATAATTAATATATATATGCATATAATTAATGTATATATACTTAAACATAAATGGAAAGATACACACTACCATATATAAAAGAGATAACTAATAAAGACCTACTGTATAGAACAGGGAACTCTAATTAATACTCTGTAATAGCCTACATAGGACTTCCCGGGTGGCTCAGAGGGTAAGGATTCTGCCTGCAATGTGGGAGACCCAGGTTCGATTCCTGGGTAGGGAAGATCCCCTGGAGAAGGAAATGGCAACCCATTCCAGTATTCTTGCAAGGGAAATCCCACGGACAGAGGAGACTGGCAGGCTACAGTCCATGGGGTTGCAAAGAGTCCGATGCGACTGAGCAACTTCACGTCAATATGTTATATGGGAAAAAATCTGAAAAAAAGAGTGGAGATATATATATATATATATATGAATAACTGACTTACTTTGTTGTATACCTGAAACTATTACAATATTGTAAATTGACTAGTTCAGTTCAGTTCAGTTCAGTCGCTCAGTCATGTCCGACTCTTTGTGACCTCATGGACTGTGGCACGCCAGGTGTCCCTGTCCATCACCAACCTGGAGCTTACTCAAACTGATATCCATAGAGTCGGTGATGCCATCCAACCATCTCATCTTCTGTCGTCCCCTTCTCTTCCTGCCTTCAATATTTCCCAGCATCAGGATTATTTCAAATGAGTCGGTTCTAGGCATCAGGTGGCCAAAGTATTGGTTTCAGCTTCAGCATCAGTCCTTCCAATGAATATTCAGGACTGATCTCTGTTAGGATGGACTAATTGGATTTCCTTGCAATCCAAGGGACTCTCAGGAGTCTTCTCCAACACCAGTGTTCAAAAGCATCAATTTTTCGGTGCTCAGCTTTCTTTCAGCATCAGTCCTTCCAATGAATATTCAGGACTGATCTCTGTTAGGATGGACTAATTGGATTTCCTTGCAATCCAAGGGACTCTCAGGAGTCTTCTCCAACACCAGTGTTCAAAAGCATCAATTTTTCGGATCTCAGCTTTCTTTAATAGTCCAACTCTCACATCCATACATGACTACTGGAAAAACCATAGCTTTGACTAGATGGACCTTTGTTGGCAAAGTAATGTGTCTGCTTTTTAATATGCTGTGTAGGTTGGTCATAACATTTCTTCCAAGGAACATGCGTTTTTTAATTTCATGGCTACAGTCACCATCTGGAGTGATTTTGGAGCCCTCCAAAATAAAGTCTCTCACTATTTCCATTGTTTCCCCATCTATTTGCCATGAAGTGATGGGACCAGATGCTATGATCTTAGCTTCCGAATGTTGAGTTTTAAGACAACTTTTTCACTCTTCTCTTTCACTTTCATCAAGAGGTTCTTTAGTACTTCTACACTTTCTGCCATCAGGGTGGTGTCATCTGCATATCTGAGGTTATTGATATTTCTCCCAGCAATCTTGATTCCAGCTTGTGTTTCTTCCAGCCCAGCATTTCTCATGGTGTACTCTGCATATAAGTTAAATAAGCAGGGTGACAATATACAGCCTTGACGTACTCCTTTCCTGATTTGCAACCAGTCTGTTGTTCCATGTCCAGTTCTAATTGTTGCTTCTTGACCTGCTTACAGATTTCTCAAGAGGCAGGTCAGGTGGTCTGGTATTCCCATCTCTTTCAGAATTTTCCACAGTTTGTTGTGATCCACACAGTGAAAGTCTTTGAAAGTGAAAGGCTTTTTAGTCAATAAAGCAGAAGTAGATGTTTTTCTGGAACTCTCTTGCCTTTTCAATGATCCCTTGGATGTTGGCAATTTGATCTCTGGTTCCTCTGCCTTTTTTAAATCCAGCTTGAACGTCTGGAACTTTATGGTTCACGTATTGTTGAAGCCTGGTTTGGAGAATTTTGAGCATTACTTTGCTAGCATGTGAGATGAGTGCAATTGTGTGGTAGTTTGAGCATTTTTTGGCATTGCATTTCTTTGGGATTGGGATGAAAACTGACCTTTTCCAGTCCTGTAGCCACTGCTGAGTTTTCCAGATTTGCTGGCACATTGTGTGCAACACTTTCACAGCATCATCTTTCAGGATTTGAAATAGCTCAACTGGAATTCCATCATCTCCACTAGCTTCGTTCATAGTGATGCTTCCTCAGGCCCACTGACTTTGCATTCTAGCAGGTCTGGCTCTAGGTGTGTTCACACCATCATGGTTATCTGAGTCACGATCTTTTTTGTATAGTTTTCTGTGTATTCTTGCCACCTCTTCTTAATATCTTCTGCTTCTATTAGGTCCATACCATTTCTGTCCTTTATTGTGCCCATCTTTACATGAAATGTTCCCTTGGTATCTCTAATTTTCTTGAAGAGATTTCTATCTTTCCCATTCTGTTGTTTTCCTCTATTTCTTTGCATTGATGGCTGAGGAAGGCCTTTTCATCTCTACTTGCTATTCTTTGGAACTCTGCATTCAAATAGGTATAACTTTCCTTTTCTCCTTTGCCTTTAGCTTCTCTTCTTTTCTCAGCTACTTGTAAGGTCTCATCAGACAACCATTTTGGCTTTTTACATTTCCTTTTCTTGGGGATGGTCTTGATCATTGCCTCCTGTACAATGTCATGAACTGCCGTCCATAGTTCTTCAGGCACTCTGTCTTTCAGATCTAATCCCTTGAATCCATTTGTCACTTCCACTGTAAGGGATTTGATTTAGGTCATACCTGAATGATCTAGTGGTTTTCTTCCCTTTCTTCAATTTAAGTCTGAGTTTGGCAATAAGGAGTTCATGATCTGAGCCACAGTCAGCTCCTGGTCTTGTTTTTGCTGACTGTATAGAGCTTCTCCACCTTTGGCTGCAAAGAATATAATCAGTCTGATTTCAGTATTGACCATCTGGTGATCTCCATGTGTAAAGTCTTCTCTTGTGTTGCTGAAGAGGGTATTTGCTATGCCCAGTGTGTTCTTTTGGCAAATCTTTGCTAGTCTTTGACCTTCGTTTTGTACTCCAAGGCCAAATTTGCCTGTTACTCTAGGTATCTCTTGACTTCCTATTTTTGCTTTCCAGTTGCCTATAACGAAAAGGACATCTTTCAGGGATGTTAGTTCTAGAAGGTCTTGTAGGTCTTCATAGAACTGTTCAGTTTCAGCTTCTTCAGCATTACTGGCTGGGGCATAGACTTAGATTACTGTGATACTGAATGGTTTGCTCCATTAAAAAAATTTTTTTTTTAAATGCCCTTTTCTAGGTCTTCTTCTTGTTGTTTGTACATCTCACTCTCTCTTAACATTTTTGCTTAGCTTTTATATAAACATTATCCTTTCTCCAGGTCTTACTCCTTTATACAGGCAATTTGGCTAGCCCCACTTCTAGATGGTCACTACAACTGCTGTGGCTTGGTGAGAATTTCTATGCACTCTTTTTTCTTCCTGGGTTTTGTTCTGGTGGCTGGGATGGTAAAGAATCTGCCTGCAATGCAGGAAACCCAAGTTCGATCCCTGAGTCAGGAAGATCCCCTGGAGAAGGGAATGGCAACCCACTCCAATATTTTTGCCTGGAGAATCCCATCAACAGAGGAGCCTGGTGGGCTACACAGTTCATGGGGTCACAAAGAGTAGGACCCAAATGAGTGACTAACACTTTCTTTTCTTCTTCTTCTTTTCTTTATTGGGAAAACAATTCTTAACTTATTTCTCATCGATCCTCCTGCTCAGCTTAGCTCCATCCAGGCTGAGTGGTTGTTCAGATGGCTTACGAGTGCAGAAACCCAACTATGCTAACCAGTGGGGCTGCCCTCTTTCCCATGCCTCTTCAAATTCTTGGAAATTAGACAGTCAATCATATGCACTGGATGGACAACTAGGTGCCAAGGGAGTTTAATTGAGAGAAGTTAATTCTAATATGACACAATTATTTTAATTGGTACAAAATCTAATACAAGCACTGTGTTTACTTAGTGATTCATGTTATTTACATTTAGCCACTCTTATGAGATTAGCATAATGTTTATGGTCCAGTATTTATACTGTAGTCATCAAACAGTTCTATTATTATCCCATCAGATAACAAAGATAATCATCAAGGCTGAAGATTAAACAACATCAAAAACTCAAAATTAAACACACACACACATGATCCTTCTCTTACCTTCTTAAAAATGATGTGAATATTGTAGACTAATTTCAAGAGAGAAAAGCTGGAAATTCACAACATTAAAAAAAAAATCTGCCAACTCTTTTTCTTTTTTCTCTCCATTTTAGATCTAAATCTGAGCCATAGAGAGCTATGAATTCAAAACTTGATGTAAAGAAAGGAATGTCAATATGTGTTGATGATGGCATCATTTTTTTCCATATTGAATCCAGTTATTCCCTGGTGGCTCAGAGGTTAAAGCGTCTGCCTCCAATGCGGGAGACCCGGGTTCGATCCCTGGGTCGGGAAGATTATCTGCCAACTCTTTTTCTTTTTTCTCTCCATTTTAGATCTAAGTCTGAGCCATAGAAAGCTATGAATTCAAAACTTGATGTAAAGAAAGGAATGTCAATATGTGTTGATGATGGCATCATTTTTTTCCATGTTGAATCCAGTTATTAATATCAGTGATTTTTCCTATGAGATGATTTTACTAACCAAGTGACCATCCATCTTGAGGGAATTATCATAAAAAAAACATAAAAGTAAATGACCACAGTTAACACAGACTGGATATAAAACATCTAAAGCTAAGGAAATGCAAAATGCTTACTGAAATGGTTAGACTGGAAATCTTTTGGTGTAGAGATCTCAAATCATAAGCCAATGGAATTCAATTTAATACACTTTACTGCCATGGAGAGTTAGGCATGTATTGCTACAATCAATAAAATGAATCACTTTGCCTACTGAAAAGATTTGAAATTCTGAGTCTTTGTATTTTGCTACCATTCCCTAATGATATATAGCTTTGTTGCTATCACTATCAAGATCATCTCTTTTACTTCCCAGAGTGAAATAAGAGCACTTTCTCAAAATTTAATCAAACATTTCTTAAAGTTTGAGAAATATATTCACGGTTTAAATTGTGGTTTGTAAATTAGGAGATCTTCAATTCAGGTTCTCATCAGGCACTAAATCATTTATCTTCTGTATTACAACAAGCTCTTTTCTCCCTCTCCATCCCTTCCCTACTCTCTCCTTATTTGCTCCTCACTTCCTAATTTCAGCTGATTTATTAATATATATCCCCTTCACAGATCACAGCCTTGTCAAGGGGAAGGGGCTTGTGTAACTTAATGAAGCTATGAGCACAGGGCTGCCCAAGATAAGTGGGTCATAATGGGGAATTCTGATAAAACATGGTCCACTGGTGGAGGGAACGGCAAACTCGTCCACTATTCTTACCTCAAGAACCCCATGAACACTACAAAAAGGGGAAAAGATATGAAACCAGAAGAAGAGCCCCTTAGGCTGGAAGGAGTCCAGTATACTTCTGGGGAAGAGTTGAGGGCAACTACTAATAGCTCCAGAAAGAATGAAGCATCTGGGCCAAAGTGGAAATGATGCTCATTGTGGATGTGTCTGGTGATGTAAAAGTGAAAGTAAGTCGCTCAGTCGTGTCCGACTGGCAACCCCATGGGCTGTAGCCAGCCAGGTTCCGCTGTCTATGGGGATTCTCCAGGCAAGAATACTGGAATGAGTTGCCATGCCCTCCTCCAGGGGATCTTCCAGATCCAGGAATTGAACCCTGGTCTCCTGAATTGCAGGTAGACTCTTTACCCTCTGAGCTACTCAAGTTAGTCCAAAGTGAAAGTGAAGCTGCTCAGTCGTGTCCGACTCTTTGCGACCTGGATTTTCCAGGCAAAGCCATTTCCTTCTCCAGAAGATCTTCCTGACACAGGGTTTGAACTTGCGTCTCCCACATTGTAGGCAGACACTTTACCATCTGAGCCACCAGGGAAGTCCTCTGGTGATATAAGTCCAATGCTGTAAACAACAATATTGCATGGGAACCTGGAATGTTAGGACCATGAATCAAGGTAAATCGGACATGGTCAAGCAGGAGATGACAAGAGTGAACATCAATATTTTAGGAATCAGTGAACTAAAATGGATGAGAATGAGCAAATTTAATTCAGATGACCATTATATCTACTACTGTGGGCATGAATCCCTTAGAAGAAATGGAGTTGCCCTTATAGTCATAAAAGACTCCGACATGCAGTACTTGGGTGCAGCCTCAAAAACAACAGAATGATCTCTGATCTTTATTTTCAAGGCAAACCATTCGACATCAGAGTAATACAAGTCTATGTCCCAACAACTGACTCCAAAGAAGCTGAAGTTGAATGGTTCTATGAAGACCTCCAAGACCTTCTTAGAGAAGTAACTCCCAAAAAGGCATTCTTTTCACCATAGGAGATTGGAATGCAAAAGCAGAAAGTCAAGAGATACCTGGAATAACAGGGAAGTTTGTCCTTGAAGTACAAAATGAAGCAGGGCAAAGGCTAACAAAGTTTTATCAAGAGAATGCACTGGTCATAGCAAATAGCCTTTTCCAGCAACACAAGAGGTGATTCTTAAACATGTCCATTAGCAAAATGGTCAATACTGAAATCAGACTGATTATATTCCTTGCGGCCAAAGGTGGAGAAGCCCTAAACAGTCAGCAAAAACAAGACCTGGAGCTGACTGTGACTCAGAGCAGTTCCTTATTGCAAAATTCAGGTTCAAATTGAAGAAAGTAGGACAAACCACTAGGCTAAATCAGATATGATCTAAATCAGATCCCTATGATTATACAGTGGAGGTAGTGAATAGATTCAAGCAATTAAATCTGGTAGACAGAGAGCCTGAAGAACTATGGACAGAACTTGGTAACATTGTACAGGAGGCAGTGACCAAAAACCATCCCCAAGAAAAAGAAATGCAAGAAGGCAAAGTGTTTGTCTGAGGAGGCTTTACAAATAGCTGTGGAAAGAAAAAAAGCAAAAAGCAAGGGAGAAAAGGAAAGCCAACTGAATGCGAAGTTCCAGAAACTAGTAAAGAGAGATAAGAAGTCCTTCTTTAATGAACTTCTTTACAGAAGTATAGGATAACAACAGAATGAGAAAGACTAGAGATCTCTTCAAGAAAATTGGAGATATCAGGGAATATTTCATGTGAAGATGGGCACAATAAAGGACAGAAATGGTAAGGACCGTACAGAGGCAGAAGAGATTAAGAATAGGTGGCAATAATACATAGAACTTTACAAAAAGGTCTTAATGACCAGGATAACAATAATGACATGTTCATTCAACTAGAGCCAGACATTCTAAAGTATGAAGTCAAGTGGGCCTTAGAGGAGGTGATGGAATTCCAGCTGAGCTATTTAAAATCCTAAATGATGATGCTGTCAAATTGCTGCATACAATATGTCAGCAAATTTAGAAAACTCAGCAGTGGCCACGGGACTGGAAAAGGTCAGTTTTCATCCCAGTCCCAAAGAAGGGAAGTGCCAAAAAATGTTCAAATGAGTTGTGCTCATTTCACTTGCTAATAAGGTTATGGTCAAAATTTCAAGCTAGGGTTAAGCAGTTCTTGAATCAAGAATGTGCATATGTACAAGTTGGGTTTAGAAAAGAGAGAAGAACCAGAGATTAAATTGCCAACATTCATTGGATCATAGAGAAAGCAAGGGAATTCCAGAAAAACATCTACTTCTGCTTCATTGATTACACTAAAGCCTCTAACTGTGTGGATCCCAATAAACTATGGAAGATTCTTAAAGAGATGGAAATACTAGACCACGTTACCTGTCTCCAGAGAAACCTGTATGCAGGTCAAGAAGCAACAGGTAGAACTGGACATGGAACAACTGACTGGTTAAAACTTGAGAAGGGAGTATGACAAGACTATATATTATCACCCTGCTTATTTAACTTACATGCAGAGTACATCATGCTAAATGCTGGGCTGGATGAATCACAAGTTGGAATCAAGATTGCTTGGAGAAATATCAACAACATCAGATATGCAGATAATACCACTCTAATGGCAAAAGTGAAGAGGAACTAAAGAGCCTCTTGATGAGGTGAAAGAAGAAATTGAAAAAGCTGTCTTAAAACTCAACATTCAAAAACTAAGATTATGGTATCTGGTCCCATCACTTCATGGCAAATAGAAGGGGAAAAGTGGAAGTAGTGACAGATTTTATTTTCTTGGGCTCCAAAATCACTGCAGATAGTGACAGCAGCTGTGAAATTAAAAGATGCTTGCTCCTTGGAAGGAAAGCCATGACAAACCTAGAAAATGAATTAAAAGCAAGGACATTGCTTTGCTGACAAAAGTCTGTCTAGTTAAAGCCATGGTTTTTCCAGTAGTCATGTACAGATGTGAGAGTTTGGCACTCAGAAAACTGAGTGCCAAAGAAATGATGCTTTTGAATTGTGCTGGAGAATACTCTTGAGAGTCCTTTGGACAGCAAGGAGATCAAACCAGTCAATCCTAAAGGAAATCAGTCCTGAATATTCATTGGAAGGACTGATGCTTAAGCTGAAGCTCCAATACTTTGGCCACCTGATGCAAATAGCCAACTCATTGGAAAAGACCCTGATGCTGGGAAAGACTGAGGGCAGAAGAAGAGGGCGGCAGAGGAAGAGATGGTTAGATAGCATCACCGACTCAATGGACATGAATTGGAGTAAACTCCTGCAGATAGTGAATGACAGGGAAGCCTGCCGTGCTGTAGTCCGTGGGGTCGCAAAGGGTCGTACACGGCTTAGAGACTGACGAACAACACCAATTAATTTGTTTAGTATATTATAAATGCAATACCTGGTGACTAGAATTCATAGACAACATGAAAGAATGCATATTTGTGCTTCCGCTGCATTTTTTCATTTTTGGTTTTCTGTACTATAAGCAAAAGCAGACTGTATCAAAGTCAGGGTCTGGATTTAACCAGCTCACATAACACCACAAAACCAGTCCTTGGATACTGATCAAGAAGGATAAACATATATATCAAACTGGAAGCTGGTGAACATTAATTTGACATAATATTTTTCACCTTTTCACTGTCTCTTCATCAGGACTTTATTCCAAGCCAGTATGAAACCTTATTTTCTGAAAGTATCAAGAGGATAACCCATTCATTTGTTTATGGCTACTATGCTATTTTAAGATACTCTGAGGGATATATTAAGTGCACAAGAGATGATCTATAAATCAGTGAATTTGCTCAGCTAATGAAGCTTTGAGGCAGAATTAAATGCTGTTTGTAGTAAACACACACACACATATACACATATACACACACATGTTTATGCCTGGGAAGGCATTACTAGGTCTTAAAAGGAGTTGTGAGAAGCTGGGATAGGAGTCAGTCCAGGAGAAGGAGAGAGTACTACTCTGAGCAAAGTCTCCCCACCTGCCATATGCTGGAAGACTGATCAACAGCCAGATTGACTGGACCCTTAGGCCTGTGGACAAGAGGGGTGGACATCGAGTCTGCCCAGACACTTTGGGGCCAAACCACAGAGTAATCCTAGCAGGTAAGATTCGAGTTGGTAGCAACAAGAAACCATGGGAGTTTGGCAAAGGCCAGTGACACAAAATGGTGCTTAAGAAGATTAATCTGGTGGCAGATTGTTCTCAAGACCTCATTCTGAGATTTAATAACAGGCAAGAAATTCTTATCCTTCTTTTTCCTCACATCCAGTCCTTTTTGGAGGTGATGAACAGTTGGTTCATACCTTCTGTATAATAACCCCTTTCCAGGTCTGAGAAGGAAGTCTCATTTAAAATTGTAGAATTTTAATTGAGGCATAAAGGTGTCTTTGACACAATTTAGCCAACCCCTCTGGAAAGGAAGTGGGCACTTGCCCAACAAATCAGTGGTGGCCTGAGGAATTCTGATGCCTAACTACATGTATTTTTTCTTACTTTGTGACTCCTTGGTTCAACCTACCTCCTCTCGGGGCTTTCACGGATCCATTTTCTCTCCTATCTCCCTGAATCATAGGACTTGACTTTGAGCTGGAGGTTTCTTGAATTCTCCAAACTGGAGAGTCACCACATCTCTAAGATTCCTCTGTCTTCCTTTCTTCTGGGAGACCTTTTATCTAGGTTACATCATAGCTTCTACAGAAGACTTTCTGTGAATTAGCCCAATTAAGTCCAAATATACCTTTAATTTGTGTCCTCTCAGCTCTTGGAATTAAACCGTTTTCATTTTTCTGACTTTTTGAGGGAACAATCTGTTCTACACAAAGAAAAAATTGAAGACATAAACTTATTTCCTGACTGTTGATGGTTAGTCACCTAGATTGTTTTTGTAAGGTAAATTTTTTATAATGATATATCACTTTTTTATTATGCCTTTTATGACCAAGTCTATTGAATATAAATTAACTTTTTCTTGATGCTAGGCCACCATTATTGGAAAGCATCCATCTTTCTGTCCAAACTCCTCCTCCCACAGTCTTTCCAGTCTTTCTTTTGTTTATTAGCAATACCATATTTATAGTTGCCCAGCAAAAGTTTGGAGTCATCCTTCATATCTTGGCCCTACTTCTAACATATTGATTCTAATGAGTTCTTACTGACTCTATTATTTTCATTTGGATCTAAGTCTCCATCACCTCTTTCCTGAATAGTTGCAATAACCTCCTAACTGCTTTCCTTACGTCTTCCCCTGACCTCTTCCACCCATGATGTGTTCTCAACATGACAGGCAGAGTGATCCTGTCAGATGGAATCAGTTCATATTACTCCTTTGCTCAAAACTCTGCAATGTCTTCTTTACTCCAGAATAAAAGCCAAAGTCTTACAGTATTCTGAACTGTGACTAAATAAGATAGCTGTGGAAATGTGCATATATTTTCTAACTTGTATTTTCATTTGTGCAGAAACTGTTCTGCATATTCAGAATCTAAGGCTGTGTTCCAGAATTGAGATCAGCAGATAAATGATGGCTTGATAAGGCATAACTGTATATTAACTTGCACTTGATGTATTGCTTTGTAGAAATGCTTGTCATTTTGTTTTTCACTTTCTACCTCTGCAATTGGGACTGTTCTTCATGTAACCCTTTGCCTTCCACTATATTGCTTTTCACATAGTGAATGTTGGCTTACTGCCTGTTTACAAACAGTCCTCACACTTTGGAAAAGTAAAAATGAGCAAAGAATTGGAGATTCAGTGGCTTATAAGATGTCTGTTATAATCAGTTTTATCCATTTGAAAAAGTGTTTAACCTTCAGTTTTCCACTCACTTTAAATCACCCAAACATGAACTTGAGAGCCACTTTTTACTTCCTTGACTGCACTGCTTATCTCCATGGTTTCTAGAACAGGAATCTGATTGGTAAGAGGTCACACTGTACAAACATGAAGGATCTCCCCATGCAAACTGCTGAGATTTCCCATAATTTACATACCACAAGGCAAGCCCCAACCTATAATATGGCAGTTTTATAAGTATAACACCCATACCCACTATCAGTATATAGATTTTTCTTCCAAAAAAAAAATAATAATAATAGCAAGCTCATTCTGTAAAAAGAAAAAAAAAAAAAAGAGGGTATGCCTGTATATATGTGTGTATGTGTGTGTGTGTGTGTGTGTGTGTCTGAGAGGGAGAGAGAAAGAGAGAAAAGGAGAAGTGGGGAAGTGAGGGAGACAGGGAAGGAGAAAAGGAGGATGCTATGGTACAATGGAAAAAGCATGACATTGGATGTTAGGAATTCTATTTTTTAATCTTGACTTTGATATTAACTTGCTGTATCATCTATAAAATATCTCAGTCTGCTGCCTGCTGCCTGCTAAGTCACTTCAGTTATGTCCTACTCTTTGCAACCCCATGGACTGTAGCCCACCAGGCTCCCCTGTCCAGGGGATTCTCCAGCAAGAATACTGGAGTGAGTTGCCATTTCCTCCTCCAGGGGATCTCCCCTATTCAGGGACTGAACCCGCATCTCTTATATCTCCTGCTTTGGCAGGCAGGTTCTTAACCACTACTTCTGCCTGGGAATCCCATATCTCAGTCTATTTAACTTCAATTCCTCACTATAAAAATCAATGAATTTAACCAAATCAGTGATAGAAAATCGGTGTCCTCCTTACACTCATTCCCATTACTTATCAACAAAGTGTTCTTACATGCTAAACAAAGGTTTGTTATTGTAAGCATTATTAACATAACACTTTAGAATGTACTAACAAGCAATTTAAACATTGAATATGAAGTTAAAACTATTTGCCTCTAATGATATTTAAGGTCTCTGGTTCTATTTTCTCTGTTGTCATATGAATAATAGGTTTCCATATTAATTACTGAGACTTATTCACAAAAATAAATAATTTACTTTAAAATGTATTGCCTACTAAGTACATAATAATATATAATAAATATCACTTATTGAGTGTTTATTATGTGTCAAGTTATATATTTTTAATGTATCAATAAATCTAATCTATTATGTACATTTGGTCATCAGAACAATGTTTTAAGATGGGTATTTTTGTTTTAATTAGGAAATTGAAGTTCAGAGAGGCTCAGTAGCTTGCTCGTGATTACACTGCTAAATTTAAAATATATTTAAATTTATCATGTCTTACTTGTAAGCTTGGAAACTTGACAATACACTCCATTGGCCAGGCACTAGGGAAAAAGGAACTTTCATCCATTGGTGGTGGGAATGCAAAATTTTATAACTATTATGAAGGAAAATTTGGCAACATCTAATAAAACTATTTGCTTTAACCCCAATAAATTTCACTCCTAGTAATTTACCCTTAATTTACATCTCCACAAATTCAAACAGCATATGTACAAGCTTATTCATTGTGGCATTACTTGTAATAGCAAAACACTCTAACACCCAAATGCCCATCCGTCAAAGACTGGTTAAATAAACAATGGAGTGACAGTAGCTATGAAAACATGAGAAAGATCTCTAAAAAAATTGATATGGAATCATTTCTAGGATATAATATTAAGTGAAAATAAGCAAGAGAAAAATGTATATGATATGTTAAACAAATAGTCCATTCTGAAGGAGATCAACCCTGGGATTTCTTTGGAAGGAATGATGCTAAAGCTGAAACTCCAGTACTTTGGCCACCTCATGCGAAGAGTTGACTCATTGGAAAAGACTCTGATGCTGGGAGGGATTGGGGGCAGGAGGAGAAGGGGACGACCGAGGATGAGATGGCTGGATGCATCACTGACTTGATGGACATGAGTCTGAGTGAACTCCGGGAGATGGTAATGAACAGGGAGGCCTGGCGTGCTGCGATTCATGGGGTCGCAAAGAGTCGGACACGCCTGAGTGACTGAACTGAACTGATGTTACATTCTGTGCAAGAGAGAAGGTGATCTGAGGATATATACAAACATCTATTTATCTGTGTATCTATCTATTTATCTAACTGTGGTGGGGAAAAGGTAGAGGAGATTTGGAGAGAGACTTTATTGACTACAGCTTTTTATATAGTTTTTTACTTATCAAACATGTTAATGTTATATATTTTTCAAAATAAAACTAAACTAAAAAGTGTGAAAAATCAAGCACTAAAATGAAATACAAACAAATGGCTTTAGCAGTGTGTTCAATTAAAAGCATAACCATTCATTTCCATATAGATAAAAACTTTAACTAATTTAAGCACACACTCTAGATTGTATACTTTTGTCAAGTATATAAGGACACTGTAAATTACTTTATAATTTTACTAACTAGGTTTATTATTGGTGATAGTATTGTAATTTTGAAACTATTTTGTGTGTATGTTGGATATGACTAATGAGTAAATGTTATGATGTTTTTGGAAACCTCAGTTGATTTTCACTGAGGGATAAAGAAATACAAAAAAGAGGATAAAGAAAAAGAAACCTACAGTGTTGGATTTCAATTGTACACATTACTATGAACTCATGATTTTAAGACACACACACACACACACACATATACTTATATACACAACACACATTTTTTTCAGTGAAGGGACCTTGAAGAAATAACACCCTTGTTGTAATTGTATCCAAAATCCAGATCTTGATTTCTAAAACTTAATTCCCATTAAAAAGAACCAGGTCTCTTTGGAGAAATGGAAGATTTCAGAAATCAGGCAAGGAAAGTACAAGGTGAGCCTGGAACATCTTGTGCCAGAAAGCAACCATGTGGTCAAAGATTAATGGGGCCATGTCAAAAGGACCCAGGAACCAGCATGAAGTGCCATCCACTGACCAAATCTGGGGACAGTTTCAGCATCAAAATAATAATAATAATGGTAATGGATTATAGCACACTGAATTTAAAAAGAGAGAGAGATTATACATTTATGGTAATATGAGAGAACAGAGAGGGGCAACAAGAAAGAAAGAGTTCTTTACAGAAGAATGGCAGCTAATAAATGTAGAAAGAATGATAAGATTAAAATCACCATTACAATATCTGATTCAGACATGAATTATTAATGAACTGTTGTCATGAGGGAACAGATTTATTGAGACACAGAATGTTTACATGATCACAAATGATCACACCACAAATTACTTACTAATTACCAAAGGGAAACTGCTCTTGTAATGAACAATGCCAGTAGTTGGGACCGCCTCACAGCATAGCACTCTGTATCTCCTGACACAGTGTGGTCAGAGATACAAGATATCACCTCACTGTGTTAATGCTGGAAATTTTTCATAAAGAATCAGAAAAATCCAGAATGTGGAACAATCTTCTGGAACAGTGGGCCTGAACTCTTTGAAGAATTCAATATTGTGGGAAAAGACAGGAGAAGTGGACAACTGCTTCTGAACTGGCGGAGCATAATGAGACAGAAAGAGCCAATTTAATTCAGGAAACTTGACTGATACTGGATGAGGGTGGTGTAGAGCTATAACTGACATTTTTGATGATTAGGGAAATCTAAGTATGGACTATATATTGAATTAATGTTGATTTTCTTAGCTGTGATGATAGTGTTGTGGTTGGTTACAAGAATGTCTTTTTCTTGGGAGATGCATGCTGAGGTGTCTAGAGATGAAATACTATGTCTGTAGTCTATAATGAAATGACTTGGCAAAAGAGAAAAGTGTGTATGTGTGTGTGTGCACTTACAGGAAAGATGTTGACAGTGAATCTAAATGGGAGTATATGATTTTTTGTTCTATTCTTTCAACTTTTCTTGGGTTTGAAAATTTTCAAAATAAAAAATATATATTAAAAAATCACACTGCTATTAAGCAGTCAAACCTCTGTTTGAATTCATGTCTCACTGTAGTGAAAACCATGCTCTTTCTACTGAATCTCACAGAGTCTATTTGCATAACTAGTTTGTGTACAAATGAGACACTTTTTTTCCAAACTAGTGAGTAATGGAATTTCTAAATGTGAGCCCTGGGAAATTCAGACCTTTAAAATATGATGGTTATTAGGATACAAACACTTTGTGCCACCTGAGGACACATTTCCTAATTTTATACTTGATAGGGTTTTTAACAAGGAGTACTTACTGCTCTCTGGGGCTCTCTTAATGGTGTGTATACTGAAAATGCATCTTCTGCAATTCTTTCTTATTAATGCCTTTAGAAAAAACCCATTTATCTACTTTTTGTTCTAGCTAAACATTCATAGATTTGTCTATTGGTTGATGGGCAGGAATAAAATAAAATTTAATCATATCCAAAGTTAAGAACTTAGATCCATATGCAAGAATGCTAAAAACCAGATATCTTAGACTCACTGCATAATTGGAATTTATAGATGAAATTTGAGTAAGATAGGAAAAACTGGCACTGAAAAGTCTTCAATGTTGTGGCTAGCCATGCCCTCAGGAAGACACAAAGCAAAATTAAAACCTGGGATCAGCCTTAGGTCTACCAGATGTAATATTAAATGGATGTTCAGTTAAGTTAGAATTTCAGATAATAAATACTTTTTTGTGTAAGTATGTCCCAAATATTTCAGGAGATATACAAAACACCACCAGCTACTGATTATCTAAAATACAAATCAACTGGACATCCATTCCATATTTTTGTTTGTTAAATCTGGAAACCCTAATCATCTCACCTATCACTCATGTCTGAGATAGAAGTTGGGACTGAGAGAGAGGATGGGAGAGTTGGTTAGTAACAAGAATGGGTCATGAAATGCTAAAAGTATTACTTTAGAAGATTACCATTCTATGACTTGCTTCCTTTAAGATAAAAGGCCTAAGAAATACAAAAACCTCCAAAAAAGAAGTAACAGCTATATTGTTATCAAAACTGTAGTCCCACAAAATAAAGATATTAATAACTCAGAATTTTAATCATTCATTTTCAAAACATAGGGGGTAATGTGTGTGAATAGTTTATAAAAACAGTTATTCCTTTGTATACAAACATGTAAAGTTCTTCATATCCTTCAATAAATATATAGCCTTTCATTTTATTTATTTTAAAGTGTTTATTAGTAATGTTATTAATTTTAGTGGGAAGTTAGTGTTTTACTGCAACCTTTGCTTTATGATGTTATTCTCAAACAAGTATGAATATATTCATTTGTTTGTTAATTAGAAACTTTCAATTTTACTAAGTATCTTTTTAGCATTTATGACTGTGATGATACAGTTTTTCTCCTTTATTCTGTTGATGTAAAGACAGAATCAGTAGATTTCCTGATATTTGATCAACTTTGTTTGCCTGGCTTAATATTCCAGCTTTGCTATTAACTACCTGCCACTAATTCACAGTGTGACTATGGATAAGTCACTTAATGTTTCTGAGTTTCCTCTTTTATAAAATGACAATAATAATGACTGTCATGAAGTTTAGATGAGTTAATGCATGTACACTGCTTAGGGTGGCCTGGCATAAAGAAAGCACTATATATGTCTTAGATATTATTTCTACTCATAGGTGAGAATGACCTATAAATACGTATAAGTGTGAGTATCTGCTACTTCCATCAGTTTTGGTGTCAGGGTTATGTTAGCTTCATAAAAATGAGTCCAAAACTTTTCTATTAAAATCCAGGCTCTGAAACATTTAAAATAACATAAGAAATTACCTATAAAGACATCTAACCTTGGGGACTTTACAAGCATTATGTCTTTAACTAACTCTTCCATTTCTTCCATGACTACTGGTCTTTGTAGATTTTCTACCTTATCTTTTTTTTTTCTGCGATATCTACATCTTCCTATTTGTTGGCATAAGGTTCCACCTCACATATCAAAAGGCTGTATACTATTGTATAAACAGCACAGACTCTGGAGTTTATGGACTGAACTCTGAGGCCGCCAGATTTGAATCCCAGCCTCTCATTTACCAGGTAGATGACCTTGGGCTACTTTCTTAGCCCCTTCCCTCCTCAGTTTCTTTATCATAATATTGGGCTAAAAATATACTTACCTCATAGGGTTGTTGTAAGAGTTAAATCAGTTAGTAAATATAAAGTGCTTAGAACACTGCCTACAATATGGCAAGTGGTATGTTGTATTTGTTATTATTATTTGCCTATGATTTTTGTAATTTTGTTTATGTCTGTGATTATATTCCTTTTTAATTTCAGATATGGTGTATTTCCTCCCCCTTTTATTGGACCTTTTAGCAAATTCTTGTCTATTTTCTTGGTCTTTTCAAAGAACCAGCTCTTGAATTTATCGATTATTTTTTAAAATTAATTTCTCAATGTATCATTAGTAATTCTTTGTTCCTTTTCTATTTTTTCTTCTTTTTTGCTTTTTGTATTCAGTCCTTAATTCATTTTATTATTTTTTTGTTTAATAATAACACTATTTAAGCACTAAAGTATTTTCTGTTGAGTTGTGCTTTATCCTAATCCTACAGAATTTGAAATATTATAGCCATTATTGCTATTTAAAAACACAATAACTTCATCAATTTCTGTCCTATCTACATTTCCATGTAGCATAACACAACAATATAAACATGTTGTAATATGTCCTATATTTTAAAAAATTCTTGGCAGTTTACCTTCAATGATGTCATTTTTCTGCTCCCATATACAGCAATATTCCTCAAAATAGTTGCCCATATTTATTGTTTCCAATTCTTCACCTTCTCTTTATTTCAGTCAGGCTTTTAAGTCCAGCACTACCTTTATCAGAACCTGCAGTGACTCTCATTTTGCTAAAACCAAGGGTCATTTATTTTTAATCCTCACCTTATGTGATGAAGCAGAATTTGATCACTCCCATCCATCCGGCAACTTTCCTTCATTGGCTTTCAAGATATCACTTTTCCTAATTTCCCTACTCTTTGGCAACTTCTTTACTGACTCCAGTTCATCCTCCACCCCCTAACAGTTGAAATGACTCAGGCTTAGTTCTTGTCCTCTAGGTAAATGACTTGTTTTTCTTATTTTCTTTTTTATTTTTCAAACCCACTCTATTTGCTCTTCCCTCTTGGGTCATATCTGAGGCACATCCCATGTTTTTTCATAGTCACCACTGAAGTGTTAATGAAGAGCCTCATACCAAGGTATTGAAAATCCCAAAGTGATCTAAATGAAAACATCACCTGCTTTTGATTGTTTCATGTTAAATGTTTTTTCTTTATTTATTTTTCTTTTTATTGAAGTATAGTTGATTTATAATCTGTTATATTCTGGTACACAGCAAAGTAATTCTGTCTTGCATATATATGTGCTTTTTCATTGTAGGTTATTACAAGATGTCAAATATAGATACTTCTCTGTGCTATGCAGTAGGACCTTGTTATCTATTTTATGTATAGTAGTTTGTATCTGCTAATCTCAAACTCCTAATTTATCCTTCCCCCACTTTCCCCTTTGGTAACCACAAATTTGTTTTCTAAGTCTGTGAGTCTGTTTCTGTTTTGTTGCTAAGTTCATTTGTATCATATTTTGCATTCCATGTACTTGGCTTTCTTGGTCTGACATTTCACTCAGCATGACAAATCTCTAGGTCCATCCATGTCACTGAAAATGACATTATTTCATTTGTTTTTATGGCTGAGGAATATTCCACTGTATATTTGTACCACATCTTCTTTATCCATTCCTCTGTTGATGGGACATTTAGGTTGCTTCCATGTCCCAGCTATTGTAAATAGTGTTGCCATGAACATGGGGTGTATATATCTTTTCAAATTAGTTTTCTCTGGATACATGGCCAGGAGTAAGACCGCTGGATCATATGGTAGCTCTGTTTTTAGTTTTTTAAGGAACATCCATACTGTTTTCCATAGTGGCTGCACCAATTTATACATTACTCTTTTAATTATGTGGTTCACCACCCTCCCCTCCCCCACCTGCCCTTTTAGTGAATAATAGCCCCATTCATCCAGTTACTTAGGCCACAAACATAGAGCTCCTCCTTAATTCTCCTTTCTCACCTGTTAACCCAATGCATGTCACCTCTACATTCCAAATACATCCTGAACTCAACCACTTCTCACTATATCCACTATCCTCACAATTGTCCAAACCATGGTCAACTCCAGCAGAGACCACTGCAATTGCATCCAAACAGGTCCTTCTGATTCCCCTGCTGCCTCAGCTTCAAGTTTGCTTCCCATACTGATGGGGCTCTTTAAAAATATGTCGTCTAATTCACTCATATGTGAAATACAAAAACAAAACAAAACAAAAAAAGTAAACAGAACAAACCAAAGCAAACATGCAGATATAGAGTAAAAGTGGTGGTTACCAGAGGGGAAGGGGCAGAGGTGGGCCAAACAATGAATAAAGGAAGTCAAGTATATGGGGACAGATGGAAACTTTTGGTGGTGAGCATACTGAAGAGTATACAGAATTAGAAATATAACATGGTAAACATGAAAGTTATATAAATGTTATAAATCAATGTTACTTCAATATAAATAAAATTTTAAAATTAAAATAAATATATCACAGTCATATAACATTCTTTCCCACACTACATTCATCAGTAGTTTCCTGTTACACTTAGAATGAAACTTGAGTTCTTCCAAGGGGCCACAAGCTGCCCTTTGTCTCCTCTCCAGCCATTCTCCCCTTGTTCACTAGCATTCACCAGGCACGTCAGCCCAGCGCGTCCCCCTCAGGATGGCCCCTGGCTGCTTTCTGTTCATGTAGTGCCCTCCTTGTACAGGTGTGTGACTTGCTCTTACACACTGCTGGGTCCCTGCTAAGACAGTAAGTCCTCACAGTGGCTTTCCCTAACCATCATCCCTGTCTACTCCCATTGGTTTTACTTTTCTCTATTGAAAGTTTTCTTCAATTACCTTTGCCATGCAAATATCTTTTGGCTTTTTTGCTGTTGTCTTCCCTGTGAGACTATAAACCCCCCTGTTGTAATGTTGGACTATACACCCGCTGTTCACTGTGGTACTCTCAGCACCCAGTAGAGTGCTTGGCACACAGCACCCAAATATGTGTGCAATAAAGTGTGGTTTTAGTTTGGACTTTTTTCTCTATTCCAAGAGTTATTTAGAAAAGCACAGTATGGCTAATTTCTGTCTTGTGTGCTTGCTAATTTTTTAAGTTTCTAGCTTTACTATATTGTGATAGAGAATGTGGCCTGTTTTGAGAAATGTATTCAACTATTTGACTACTGTAAATGCTTCATGGACACATAAGTAGAATGTGTATCCTCTGCAGGATTAAATATATTGGGTAAGTCAAGCTTTTTAGTGGCATTATTTAATAGTTACATATTTTAAAGTACCTTAGTTTACTTGATACATCAAAATCTAGAAGAATTGTGTTAGTCTGGCACTATAATTGTGACTTGTGTAAAATTTTCCTTTGGTCCTTTAAAATAAGTTTCGGTTTTATGTACCACTTCTATGTTTGAATAAAAGCGAGATGCTGGGACTTCCTGGTGGTCCAGTGGTTAAGAATTCACCTTCCAATGCAGGGGACATGGGTTCCATCCCCCATGAGGGAACTAAGATCCCACATGCCATGAGGCAACTAAGCCTCTGTGCCACAACTACTGAGCCCACAGGGCACAACTAGAGAAGCCATGTGCCACAACAAAGACCCAGCACAGCCCTGCCGCCGCCCCCCCCCCGCCCCTCAGATGTGTATAAGAGACAGCACACACACACACATATACTTATTAAACTTTTTATCACAGAAAATGCTGCTGCTAAGTGCTGATAAGAAATAGCATCCTGAAATTGTCTGACATTTCTTTTGTCAGAGATGCCTTTCAAATAGTCTTTGGGCAAAATTCCCTTTATCTCGTTAGTATTAGAAGTAGAACATTTAGCTTATACAATTGCTTTCAGGTTACCAAATAGTCTGCCTCTCATCTCGTTTGAGTCTAACAATGGAGTAGATCAGGATAATTTGTGGGCATCTGGGTGTCAGGGCTGTCTGTGGCCTGAGGAGGCCCTAGTTCTGCTGTGGTCCAGAGCTGAGCTGCCTCAGTGATGATAGTACAGTGAGGTGTGTGTTCTAAAAGGGCACCCGGAAGAGGGGTCTGAGATCAGGCTCAAGTGTGCGGCCCCCGGGTCTGGGGAGTCGAAGATGTTTGAGCTGAATCCTGAATAGATGTGATTTGTGAAACAGAGGATGCGATGGAGGGTGAGAAGGAAAGTGCTTTAAGCACAGGCAACAGCTCAAACGCTAGTGTGGGGGCTGTACCTGCCCCACCAGCTTAGCGTGGCTGCAGGAGGTGCCCGGTGAGGCAGGAGGTGAGAGCCAGGTGGTTGGCCAGAGCCAGCTTGGGTAAATTCTTGTAAGCTCTGCTGAAGGATTTTTAGTTTTTCTGAAGGCAGTGGAAAGGCAGTGAGCGTTTTCTGCAGAGGCATGACGGAGAGGGGCGGCTGTGAAGAGGAACACTCTGGCGGGGTGGAAGGGATGTTGGAGGGGAGAAAAGACCCCGTAGATGTGTCGGGTCTCCATGCTGCATGCGCTTCTGTTTGCATTCTTTTCCTCTGTGCTTCCAGCCACTGGTAGCCTTCTTTTCTTCCCACCTCTAAGACTCCCTGTTTGCTCTGCAGAAATACAGGTTCTTTTCCTTCCTCACTGAAGTCGCTAAAGGGCCTCTGAATTGAGAAGCACCACTCCCGCGCCCACCCCGAAGGTGGGATGTTTTTCTACTGCTGAGAGAAACTGCTGAAGTGTCACACACAGCCTGAAAAAGCAAAACCTGAAGGCTCTCGAGGAGATGCTGGAGGTGCCTTTGTTCACGTTTCTTTCTTCTTCTCTGAATGTGGCAGAAACTCAAAGTAACCCTGGACTCCTCAGAATCCCAGGCTCGTGGCCCCACCTAGTCTTTCTATATGGACCCGCTACCCTCATCTCTGCAGGTTCCCATGCCCAGGGCCCTCTGATGCCACAGAACCAGAAGTGGTCCACTCATGGCCGTGGCAGTGGGGCTCTCCATCTACTTTGCATGTTGGTGAGGACCTCACAGAAGGAGAGAAGGAGGCATCTCCTGACCAGAAGTCTTTGTGTGTGTGTGTGTGTGTGTGTGTGCGTGCATGCAGTGTATTATTCTGCTTTATATTGCACATTCTTTCAAGAACCGCCTCTCTTTGTTTTATGTTCTCTTACTCTACCTACTGGAGGTGGTGCTTGGGACACAGGTAAATAGCAATTTATCCTTTCCTTTAAGTAACTCCACCATGGCCATCAACTCCATGGTAGACCTCTGTAGGAGGGATGACTTTCTGAATTTTCCAAAATAGAACATTGAGGTTGAGTGTTGATATTGTCTAACTAATTGGAAATGGAACTAGAATCCAAACCCAAGACCTCTGACTACAGATTCGTTCCCTGAAGATACATCTAGACTCATCCTAATGGGCTGCAATTATACAGGGTTTTGCAGTTTATGAAAGAATTTTAAATGTATGGTCTTAGTTTTGTGTCTTTGCCAAGAGTCCTGATGGAAATAGCCATAAGGGATGCAGGTGGTCCAGGTTTCACAGTTGGCAGAGGAGGGTGCGAGGAAATAAGCCAGGATTCTGCACGTGCTGCTTCCTTATGGGGTGAATTGTCCAATGGTCTCCTCTTGAGCCCTGGAACCAGTTCCTGATCCTTAGCTGTGAGCCTGCACCCCAGCTCCCTTGTTGGACTGAGCAGAGCTGACCCTCACTTTGGCCATCCTGACCCTTTCCTGATGATCTCCTTCTCATCCAGGGTGAGGAGCCAGAGAAAGCTGATTCCACCCTCAGCAGTGCATGGACTCATTTGCCACCAATGGCCCCTCAGGTCCTCCCTCCATCACAGATCTGCCAAAGAGATTGACATTGACTTGGCTGGCAAGGCCCCTCCATGGTCTATGGAACAAAGGATGGTGAGGAGTCTCCTCACTGTCTTTCCAGACTGCTGAAGGAAAGGCAGGAAATGAAATGAGCCTGAACATAGGCTGTTTGGAAGAGCCTTGGGGTTCTGAGAAGCCCAAGGTGGTGGAGACCCACTCTGTAGGGCAGTGGATGACAAGGCCAGATAATCTAACAGAGAGGAAATTGCCTCTGGACTCAGGATCATCTCTTTGGCTTTGGGCTCCGTCAGCTGCCAACGCCGCTGCTTCATTCAAGTGGCATGCGATGGTATCTCCCAGGGAAGCGCCAGAAGAATCAACACTAATGAACTCTTTCTGATGAGCCAACAGCTGGATTTGGCAACAACATGTTAGCATATGAAATCAGGCAGAAGGGCTCCAAAATTTTAAAAAAACGCTCTATTTTGTTGTGAAATAAGCCCGCCACATTTATTTCACATGTGAGTACAATTTGAAGGTAGTGAGTTGGCAATTTTGAACAGCTACTATGTGCTGAGAGATTTATTGGTGTCATTTGATCTCATGAAGAATTTTGTTCTCAAAGTACATGGTCATGATTTTAAAGAGCTTTCCTGGTGGTTCAGATGGTAAAGAATCCGCCTGCAATGCAGGAGACCTGGGTTTGATCCCTGGGTCGGGAAGATCCCTGGAGAAGGAAATGGAAACCCACTCCAGTATTCTTGCCTGGAGAATCCCCATGGACAGAGGAACCTGGTGGGCTACAGTCCATGAAGTTGAAAAGAAACAGACACGGCTGAGCAACAAACACTTTTCCCTTTCATGGTTAAAGAAATACTAAGGTTAATTTAATCCATTTGGCAAGTAATCTAGATCAGTAAAAGTGCTGGCTGATGAGAGGACTCTAGAGTGGGTGATCGGGAGGGGCATGATGGTCCTGGTTCAGCTGTAGTAGTGGAGACTGTGTCTAACGCCCCAGTAACTCTCTCTTTTCTTTTAAATTTTAGCTGTACTGGATCTTCAGTGCAACACCTGGGCTCTGTAGCTTTGGCTCACGTTCTCTTAGTTCTCTGACCAGGGATCGAACCTGCCTCCCTTGCACTGGAAGGCAATTCTAAACCACTGGACCACCAGGGAAGTCCCTAACTCTTTCTACTTTTAAACTATTTTCATTACTCTTCTGAAGAATTCGTTTTAAGATTGAGTCAACTTAATATGACCCATGGCTAGATCTGAATGGTGCAAGAAATGTGCTGTCACGGACCCTGTCTGTATTCACTGCCATTCCCTTGGAGCCTTACATTTATTCTCTGCAAGCAGCCTGGCTTCCAGTGGCTAGCACCTGTATATTTCGTCAAAGGTGGGAAAGCTCACTTTGCCTCCGAATCTGGTGGGTTGGAATTTCCTTGGAATTAAGTTCCCCCAAAGAAAGCCCTTAAACTATGGTTATATAGGAGTATAAATACCTGGGCTCTCCTGCCTACTGGCTAAGATAATTCTGAGATGGTTTTCTACTATTTTCCATAGCTTCTCCTTGGGATTGATCTCTAATAGCCCACGTTAGAAACTGGCTTGAAAACACACTCCTTACTGGTCACTTTTCTCTCCCTGAATCATGTCTTACTCTCTTGTATTCCTTGCACTAACAATAGACTTCTTTCTCTCTTTGTTTTTATTTTTTGGCTCTGCTGGGTCTTTGTTGCAGGCAGGCTTCTCCAGTTGTGGCGTGCAGCCTCAGTTGCCCTGCAGCAAGTGGGATCTCAGTTCTCCGAGCAGACATCGAACCCCTATCCACTGCACTGTAAGGTGAATTCCTAACCACTGGACTACCACAGAAGTCCTAAACTGCTTTCTCTTGAGTCCATTGGTTAAAGCATCAAGTTATGGTTCATTGGCCAAATTCAATCTTGTTTCCTGTTTTTGTAAATAATCTTTTATTAGAATACAGCCGTGATACTTCATGTTTTATTCATGGTTGATTTCATGGTTAAAGGATAGAGTTAAGTTCAAGAGTTGTGACAGAGATGGTAGGGCCTGGAAGGAGGAATATATTTACTAGAAAAGTTTGCTGACTCTTGGTTTGGAGTGTACTTCTAGGGGGACCCAGATTAAAACATCATCTCTAGGGCATGATGGGCGAAGAAAGTGAGGAGCTACTGAAACTTGGAAGAGTAGGGTTGTGTAGAGAAGGCTTCCTTGAAAGGAGCAGAGACTTGTAGTGGAGGGAGCTGAGGCTGCTGTTCAAGGAAACACCTGGGGAAATACTCTAACCTCACTTTCTGATTCTTCTTGCTGGAAGAGTAATTATCCCCAGGGGCCCTTTTGATATACCACCTGGTCCTGGCAACTCCCTCTCTTAAATACCGTCTCTCCCATCCTAGTTTTTATAGTATCTGTTTCTTTCTTTATTTTAATGTTTATTTATTTATTTTATTTACTTGGTTGCATTGGGTCTTAGTTGTGGCACTCGAGATCCCCAATGTGTCATACGGGATTTTTCATCAACATGCATGGATTCTGTAGTTGTGGCATGAAGGCTTCAGTAGTTGCCATGTGTGGGCTTAGCTGTTCCTCAGCACGTGGGATCTGAGCTTCTTGACCAGGGGTTGAACCCACATCTTCTGCATTGCAAGGAGGATTCTTAACCACTGGACCATCAGGGAAGTCCCTCTCCCTTATTCCAGCTTCATAAGAATTCCTAGTCTTCCTCTCTGGTTCACCCTTCAGACTGTGAGTTTCTTGAGGGCAGGGATCAGACCTTGCTAACTTGCTAACTCCTCACTGGTGGTAGAACATAATCTTGTTCAAGTAGGTGCTTGTTAAAGCTTTCTGAATTGAATGCACAGCTCCTGCCATTTTGCTTCTTGGCAGCCAACTCTATAGGCACCCAATACCAGTAGAGCTGGAGAGTGTCCAGCAGCTGTGGACTCACGGTTCCCCACCACCTCCCGCAAGCTTGTTGGCTCAGATACACATGAACTTGACTCTGTGACCTGAGACTCATTATCTCTATCTGCCAGACTTCTGAGCCAATCAGTTCCAGACAGATGGCTCTTCAAAGCCAGTGACTTTGGGGTTTGGAGCAGCCACTACACAGAGTGTCAACTTCCTTCCAGCGGATTCCTATCATCCCTATGTTGGCCTCTCAATGAGAGTGAGGCAGCCCTGGCCATTCTCTAAAAAGGCTCCCTTGTCTGCAGTAGGCCAGGCTGCCAGGCTTCTCCCAAACCTCAATGGTAATCCAAAGATTGAAGTTCATTCCTTCCAAAAGGGCAGCTTTTCAATTTCATCATGAATTCCTCTGAACTGTGTTAAGTAATGCATTCAGTTGCTGCTGATGGATGAAATGCTGCTACCATTATCATAATGTAGTACCTTATTTTTTTGGCTGAAAATTATATTGGATTTTTGACATGAGGAGCAAAGTGGCAAATTGCAATAAACTGCAAGGGAAATCAGTTTAATTCAATAGTCACAGAGGCCCCTTGAGAGAATAATAACAATAACAATATTAGTAGGGAGCTGTTTTTATTATTGTTGCTAAGCTTCTCATCAGGTTCTGGGACCTGGAATGGTTAGTGTTTTGATTATACTGCTGGGCCAGCAGATCAAATCCTGACTCCACTGATGGGTAAACATCAATCATGTTGGCATATCTGATGCAGCCAGATAGCATGTCGATTTGATGATAGCTTCGTAAAATTTATCATCCCTCCAAGCTCAGTTACACATTCTAAGCACGACCAACCCCTAGGACCAGTGCAAAGGGTGGTGAATGGGTTTTAGATCCAGAACCTGCCCTTTATTGTACAAACACCCACACTCTGAATTTCACAGGTATTGGTCAACTTTTCTCTAGGGAGTTCTGGTCAGCAGTGATTTGAAAATAAGTCTCAGAGCTGCTTTAATGCCCAAGTGTGTGAATCTGGGCCAAATAAGGGGTAATTTCAGAATTATTTTGCTTAAGTTAAATAAGCAGGGTGACAATATACAGCCTTGACGCACTCCTTTTCCTATTTGGAACCAGTCTGTTGTTCCATGTCCAGTCCTAACTGTTGCTTCCTGACCTGCATACAGATTTCTCAAGAGGCAGGTTAGGTGGTCTGGTATTCCCATCTCTTTCAGAATTTTCCACAGTTTATTGTGATCCACACAGTCAAAGGCTTTGGCATAGTCAATAAAGCAGAAGTAGATGTTTTTCTGGAACTCTCTTGCTTTTTCCATGATCCAGCGGATGTTGGCAATTTGATCTCTGGTTCCTCTGCCTTTTCTAAAGCCAGCTTGAACATCAGGGAGTTCACGGTTCACGTATTGCTGAAGCCTGGCTTGGAGGATTTTGAGCATTACTTTACTAGCATGTGAGATGAGTGCAATTGTGCGGTAGTTTGAGCATTCTTTGGCATTGCCTTTCTTTGGAATTGGAATGAAAACTGACCTTTTCCAGTCCTGTGGCCACTGCTGAGTTTTCCAAATTTGCTGGCAGATTGAGTGCAGCACTTTCACAGCATCGTCTTTCAGGATTTGAAACAGCTCAACTGGAATTCCATCACCAGCACTAGCTTTGTTCGTAGCGATGCTTTCTAAGGCCCACTTGACTTCACATTCCAAGATGTCTGGCTCTAGATTCTATTACATAGGTCTTCTTAATTCAGTTCAGTCACTCAGTCGTGTTTGACTCTTTGCGACCCCATGGACTACGCAATGGACTACCCCATGGACTATCCCATCAAGCATGCCAGGCTTCCCTGTCCATCACCAACTCCTGGAGCCTGCTCAAACTCACGTGCATCGGTCGGTGATGCCATCCAACCATCTCATCCTCTTGTATCCCCTTGTCCTCCTGCCTTCAATCTTTGCCAGCATCAGGGTCTTTTCCAATGAGTCAGTTCTTCACATCAAGTGGCCAAAGTATTGGAGCTTCAGCTTCAGCTTCAGCATCAGTCTTTCCAGTGAATATTCAGGACTGATTTCCTTTAGGATTGACTGGTTTGATCTCCTTGCTGTCCAAGAGACTCTCAGGAGTCTTCTAACATCACAGTTCAAAAGCATCAATTCTTTGACGCTCAGCTTTCTTTGTGGTCCAACTTTCACATCCATACCTGACTACTGGAAAGACCATAGCTTTGACTATACAGAAGGTCTTCTATATCTTCTTAAACTATTTTAGAAATTTATATTTTCCTACAAAATTATAGGAACTTTCCATTTAGGCTTTTCAAATTATAAAGTATAGGTATAGACATAAAAGTATAGATATTATTCTCTTTTTTAAAAAGATTTACTTTCCTTATTTATTTCTGGTTGTGCTGGGTCTTCATTGCTGTGTGCAAGCTTCCTCTGGTTGTGGCAAGTGGGGGCTGTTCTTTGCTACAGTGCACCAGCTTCTTATTGCTGTGGCTTCTCCTGTTGTTTAGGAGGCTCTAGAGCCCTGGCTTAGTAGTTGTGGCACATAGGCTTAGTTGTTCCACAGCATATGATTATCCGATGTCCCCTCCACTGGTAGGTGAATTATTAACTACTAGACCCCCAAGGAAGTACCTTTATTATTCTCTTATAATTAAAAATATTTCCTCCTATCTGTATTACTTCCCATTTTTGTTCTGCACATTATTTCTCTCTCTCAGTTTATTTTAATTATTATTGAAATTAAACTTTAATAATAACTAAAATAAAATTATATATATATAATAAAATTATTATTAGATTTTAGTTTTATTTCATTAACTTATGCTTATTTTGAGGCTTTCCAGGTGGCATAGTGGTGAAGAATCCACCTGCCAAAGGAGGAGATGCAGGACATGCAGGTTCAACCCCTGGGATGGGAAGGTCCCCTGGAGGAGGAAATGGCAACCCACTTCAGTATTCTTACCTGGAGAATCCCATGGACAGAGGAGACTGGTGGGCTACAGTCCACGGGGTCACAAAGAGTTGGACAGGACTGCTTATTTTGCATATATTTGCATCTTGAGTTGAAAGTTTTGTTCATTTATTTTATTTGTTACTCTTAATATTAAGAGCTTTTAGTTCTGTTCTGAATTATTCAAATTTTTCATTTTGATTTCCTTTTTCAGCTAATATTTATTTTTAAATGTTTTTATTTTTTAATCTACAGATGTGGATTTTCTGAATATATTTTTGTTATTAATCTCTATTTTGCATTGTGGTCAATAAACATGTCCTATATAGTATAAACCTTTGGAATTTCTTGATATTTCTTTTGTTAATACATGGGCAATTTGGAGGAATGCTCCAAATGTGTTTGAAAAGAATGTATATTCTTTCTCTGTTGGGTATAATGTTTTCTCCCTATGCATCTACTAGAGAGAGTTTGGTATCTGGGTCATCCAAATTCTCTATATTCTTATTTACATTTTGTTAACTTTATCTGTTCTTTTCTGAGAGGTATGCAAGAATCTTATGGTAGGACTGTGGGCATGTCTATTATTCTTTGTATCTTTATCAACTTTTACTTAATTTTGAAGCCATGCTGTTAGAGAAGCATAAACACTCATGGCTATTATTCGTTAGTTATGCTTTTTGCCTATATAAGTGAGTGAAGTCGCTCAGTCGTGTCTGACTCTTTGCAACCCCATGAACTGTAGCCCACCAGGCTCCTCCATCCATGCGATTTTCCCAGCAAGAATACTGGAGTGGGTTGCCATTTCTGTCTCCAGGAGATCTTCCCGACCCAGGGATTGAACCCAGGTCTCCCGCATTGTAGGCAGATGCTTTACCGTCTGAGCCACCAACATCCCCCGTTTGCCCCCTTCTAAAGCATTTCACATTGAATTCTACTATGTCTGATATGTAAATTCTATAACATCTTTCTTTTGGTTAGTATTTGCCTTTGTCATGGAAAAGTAAGATTCTGGATTGTATTTTGAAGCTAGTATATTACAATGCAAAGTAGTGCATACACCAACATCCCCCTTTTGCCCCCTTCTAAAGCATTTCACATTGAATTCTACTATGTCTGATATGTAAATTCTATAACATCTTTCTTTTGGTTAGTATTTGCCTTTGTCATGGAAAAGTAAGATTCTGGATTGTATTTTGAAGCTAGTATATTACAATGCAAAGTAGTGCATATGTTAGAAAAGAAAAAAATAAGAATGCTAATACTAATATTTGCTAGCATTTGCATTTAAAATACTAGGGTTAATAAGAAAATATTAACCCGACTGCACATTTGTTAAAAATCAATAGCTAACTAAGCTCAAGGCTGAGGCCACATATCACCATCACAAAATGATTTCTGGAACATAAGAATATGAAATATATTTAAATTTATGCTATAATTAAAATTTTATTATTAAAAATTATTAGCCATGTTTTACAAGTTTGTCTTTGTAGTGCAGAGACAATAATTCTTTTTCAGCACCACCAGCAGCTATGGAAAACTACACTGGGCATTTTTAATACCCATAGTTTTATTCTTTCAACTGAAAGTGCAAGAGACTTTCTTGGCCAGCTCTGGAGGTATAAGGTCCTGCTGATGGTGCTGTTGCCACTTTTACAAGTTTGTCTTTGTAGTGCAGAGACAATAATTCTTTTTCAGCACCACCAGCAGCTATGGAAAACTACACTGGGCATTTTTAATACCCATAGTTTTATTCTTTCAACTGAAAGTGCAAGAGACTTTCTTGGCCAGCTCTGGAGGTATAAGGTCCTGCTGATGGTGCTGTTGCCACTATACTATTAAATTTGCCTTCTTGCCTAACAGCAGCTAAAGTGAAGACTTAGTTTCTCTTAAACTCATGGACTTAGAGATTTGATCAATGGTAACGGTGCATTGTCAATGAAGCAGCAACATAAAGTCTATATATAGACTTCAGATTATTACCCTTACTTACAATTTTATTCTTAATATATATTTTTCTTATGTGAGAAGAATTTGTCATTAAATGTTGAATCTACAAAGGTAGTATTTGAACAACAAAATTGTCTTATGAGATAATAAAAATTGCCTCTGAGTTTCCATCTCATAGTTTTCATTTTATGCATACCAATTTCAGCAATCTCCCTGGGGTAGAAAAATACATGACATTGAAATAGGTATGTGGTCACTCTGCCTCCATACTACTAAGGCCCAAGCAAGAGGTGAAAAATCATATGTTGGCTAGTACTGAAGCCCAAGGCAAACCTTGGCGTGTCCTCATATAAAGCTAATAAAAGTAGAACTTTGTATATGTACTATCTGTTTAAAATTTTTAAATTAAATATTTTAAAAGTTTGCCTGATTTACTTATTCACTCTACTTATAAAAACAAGCTTTGTTTTTTTTAATTGTTACTTATTTACCTGTCAAAAAAATATTGCCTTTATCTATACTCTTAATCCTGAGAATATATGTACAGTCTTTATTACAATGGTTGTTAGTCCTAACAAGAAACAATGAGACAGCAGTAGTGGTATCACAAAATTATCACTTATCATGAGATTAGTGACTAAAATGTATGCCTAAAGTTCACAGTCTTAGGTGAGCAAGCATGATTTTCACGACTAACATTTTAATACATCTGTCTCTATAGAAAATTGCACTAGTTTTCATGGTCTTAAGGTCATAGCTCAACCATTTTGGGTGTGATTTAAACAAATTGTTCAACATTCTTAGAAATGTCTTCACCTCTTGTAAATGAACTTAGAAACTCAATTTTATGTTGGCAAGATATACACTAAGCATAAAACTGATAAGAAAGAATGTTCACTTTAACTTGACTAATATTTATTATCTTAGTGCCTTTAAGGTAAATATGTTGAAATTATTTTCAATTTTTAAATTTATTCATATTAGAGTAGGCAATGACTAGTTCAGCAATTTGTATTCATTTTCATAGCATCTGTTAATAGTCTTCCTTACTTTCAGGTTCTTCACTAAATTGCCATTTAATCAAGAATGAAATAAAAATAAATGGTAATTATTTTCTATTTTCACAGTATGTGATATCTATCTTACATCTTTATTTTCAAACTTCCTGAATTATTTTTATAAATATTTCTCTTATAAACAGGTTGTTCAGTTCAGTTCAGTTCAGTTCAGTCCCTCAGTCGTGTCTTAACTCTTTGCGACCCTATGTACTAGAGCATGCCAGACCTCTCTGTCCATCACCAACTCCTGGAGAGCACCCAAATCCATGTCCATTGAGTCAGTGATGCCATCCAACCATCTCCTCCTCTGT
>SJYT01001837.1:0-13074 GCA_006410635.1 Cephalophus harveyi
GGTCGCAAAGAGTCGGACACGACTGAGCGACTGAACTGAACTGAACTGAACAGACCCAGAACTCCTTGAATTAGGGAAAGGCCAGATCTCCTTAAGGAAGGATTCTGCTACACCACAAAACATGCATGGTGTTAATCCTTCTCCCAACCCGCCTCAAAGGGACTTACAGCCTTTTATCAGAGTAACTGTGCACGGAAGGAAAGGAGATAAACTTTTCAGGGATTACTGGATACTGACTCTAAACTAATTCATTTTGCAAGCCCATGGACTATAGCCTGCCAGGCTCCTCTGTCCATGGAATTCTCCAGGCAAGAATACTAGAGTGAACTGCAATTTCCTACTTCAGGGGATCTTCCTGACTAAGGGATCGAACTCAGGTCTCCTGCACTGAAGGCAGATTCTTTACAGTCTGAGCCAGCAGGGAAGACAATACTGACTCTTGGTGACCCAAAAAGTTACTGTGGGCCCTGTGTCAGAGTCAGGGCTTGCACAGGTCAGATGGTCAAAAGGAGTTTTAGCTCACATTTATCTCACAGTGGGTACAGTGAGTCCCTGAACCCATTTTGTGGCCATTTCTCTACTTTCAGAATGTGAAATTACAACAGACATAATCCCCACATTTCTTCCCTAATGTGCAGTGCAAAGGCTATTATAGTAGGAAAGGTCAGGTAGAAGCCACTAGAACTGTCTCTAACTAGGAAAAACAGTAAACCAAAAGCAATACCATTTTCCTGAAGAAACTGCAGAGATTAATGCCACCCTGAAGGACCTGAAAAGTGAAGAAACAGTGATTCCTACCACATACCACATCCCCATTCAACCCATCTGTCTGGTCTGTGCAGATGACAGATGAATCACAGAGGTTGGCAGTGGATTATTGTAGACTTAACCAGGCATCACCGACTCAATGGACATGAGTTTGAGTGAACTCCGGGAGTTGGTGATGGACAGGGAGGCCTGGCATGCTGCAATTCATGGGGTCGCAAAGAGTCAGACATGACTGAGCGACTGAACTGAATTGAACTGAACCAGGAACAGACTTCAACTCAGTTGCTGTTCCAGATGTACTTTGCGTCAACAGAGTAACACATTCCCTTGTGCCCAATGTGTAGAAATTTATCTGGCAAGTACTTTGTTCTCAATGGCTGTTAGTGAAAACCACCAAAAGTAGCTTGGCCATTTGGGCCATGCAACCCAGGAGTCCAGTGATGTTCAGACTGTCAGTGGTGGATAGGTATGCAATTTAGAACCTCTGGAGGTCCCTACAGGTGAGTCACAGTGAGGACTTGGGAGAAAAGCTCTGCCTCCCTCTAGGGACAGCTACTCTCCTTTTGATATACAGCTTCTGATTTGCTAGTGGGCCCCAGGAGAGACTGAATGCTTAACCATGGACACCAGGTTACCATGTGAACCTGAGGTGGCTGTTGTCTGACCCACCAAGCCATACAGCTGGGTATGCATAGCAGCACCCATCAGCAAACAGAAGTGATATCATTGAGAACAGGCCCAGGCAGGCCCTGGAGGCACAGAAGAGTTACATGGCTCCTTGTCCATGGTCCCCACCCCTGGACTTTGCCTTCTCTCCCAGTCAGCTCCAACAGCCTCCCAGGGAGTTCTCTGTGCTCAGCTGACAGAGGGTGAGAAGAAAGGCCAGATTTACAGAGTCATGGTTCTGCACGACAGGCAGGCACTGCCTGACGGTGGGCAGCTGCAGCAATGGGACGTCCCCGAAGAACCTGGTGATAGGAAATCCTCCTGGGGAGAACTGGAAGCAGCACACCAGGCCGTGCACTTTGCACGGGAGGAGGAGTGGCCAGACCAGTGGCCAGTGGTTGTACACTCATCCGTGGGCTGTGGCCAGTGGTTTGGAGGAATGCTCAGGGACTTGGAAGGAACATGATTGGAAAATTGGTGACAAGCAGGTCTGGGGGAGTGGTATAGGACAGGCCTCTCATAATGGGCAAAACACAGGAAGACATTTGTGTACTATATGACTGCTCACCAAAGGGTGACCTCCATCGAGGAAGATTTTATCAGTCTAGAGGATAAGATGACCTGCTCTGTGGCTCCCAATCAGCCTCTTCCCCCAGCCACCCCTGTCATTGCCCAGTGGACTCGTGACCAAAGGGGCATTGTCAGCAATGATGGGGGTGACTTCACCCATCAAGGCCAACCTGGCTACAACCACTGCTGATCCCCAGTCTACCAGACCAGAATGGACTCACTGCCAGGGTGCCATCCCCTGGTGTGACCAGCCAGCTACCAAACAGCAGGCTGATTACTTGGGCCTACTTCCGTTCCATAAGGGACAGTGTTTGTTCTTCCTGGAATAGACACTCACTCTGGATGTGGATTTGCCTTCCCTCTGCACAATGCTGCCACACTACCGTCAGTGAGCTTACAAGATGCCTTATGTACTCTCACGATGTTGTACACAGCACTGCTTCTGATCAAGTGACCTTATGCCCTATTCTCCTAGCACTCATCTCAACAGCACTCCCTACCATCCTGTAGCAGCTAACTTGCTAGAAAAACAGATTGGCCTTTTGGAGACTCAACTATAGCACCAACAATGTGAAAATACCTTGCAGGGCTGGGGCAGTGTTCTTCGTCCTATACCAATACCCAGTGTATTATTATTCCTCCCATAAGCAGGATTCAGGGCTCCAGGAATCACGAATTGGACACGGCAGTGGCACCATTCACTGCTGCCCCTAGTGACTCACCAGCAAAATCTTCTCTTACTGGCCCCACCATTGTATGTCCTTCTGTTCTAGAGACCTTAGTACCAAAGAGAGGGAAGCTTCTACCAGGAAACACAATGATTCCGTGGGAGTAGTATCTAATAGCATCGCCTGGCCACCTTGGGTTCCTCAGGTGTGTCTGAATCAACAGAGCAAGAAGGGCCTTAACCTACTGACTGGGGTGAGGAAGAGTATGATGGAGCAGAGCCGAGCTCAGGGTGTCTCTGAGCACCACCATGGCCTGCGGTTAAGGTCATGGAAAGCTGCAACAGCCCAGCTCGGGCAGAACTACTCAGGACCCAGACCCTGTTACCAGTTTACCAATGTCACCCTTTATATTATGTTTGTGTTTCACATTTAAGAAAATCACCCCTACCCAAAGTCATGAGGACAACCTCATGTCTTTTCCTAGAAGCTTTCACATGGACACCTGTGATCCAAGTCAAATTTGTTTTCTGTGTCATGTGATGAGTTGGGATCATACAGTGTTACTGCAGAACATGTCTACTGAAAACCAATAGTGTGAATGGACCCACACACTTTGCAGGCTAGCTGCTCAAGATCAATTGCACCTACACACAGAGCTACGAAGCCCTGTGGAAGGTGGGGGGAGGGGGAGCATGGGGCCCGCCTGCCCAGGGCCCCACAAAGTATTACTTTCAGCCTCCGGTACATTTGTCCTCTAGGGGCAGCTATGTCCACATGGTGGGAGCCCTCTTGCCCAGGAAAACCGGGCTCCTGCACCGTGGAGCTGGTAGCCCCTGAAGCACTCTTTCTCCACTGATACAGGCTTCCTGAATTGCTCAGTGGTAAAGTATCTGCTGCAATGTAAGAGATTCAGGAGATACAAGTTTGATCCCAGGATTGGGAAAATCCCCTGGAGGAGGAAATAAACTCCAGTTCATTCTTGCCTGAGATATCCCATGGACTGAGGAGTCTGGCGGGCTGCAATCCATGGGGTCTCAAAGAGTCGGATATGACTCAGCACAGCACACACATAGCCTCCTGTGGGTACGCAGGGGCAAGAGGGCGGGACCACCAGAGAGAGGAGAGAGGTGACCCCTGGCAGAAACCAGGAAACCTCAGAAAATACTGACTCTTGGTGACCCAAAAAGTTACTGTGGGCCCTGTGTCAGAGTCAGGGCTTGCACAGGTCAGATGGTCAAAAGGAGTTTTAGCTCACATTTATCTCACAGTGGGTACAGTGAGTCCCTGAACCCATTTTGTGGCCATTTCTCTACTTTCAGAATGTGAAATTACAACAGACATAATCCCCACATTTCTTCCCTAATGTGCAGTGCAAAGGCTATTATAGTAGGAAAGGTCAGGTAGAAGCCACTAGAACTGTCTCTAACTAGGAAAAACAGTAAACCAAAAGCAATACCATTTTCCTGAAGAAACTGCAGAGATTAATGCCACCCTGAAGGACCTGAAAAGTGAAGAAACAGTGATTCCTACCACATACCACATCCCCATTCAACCCATCTGTCTGGTCTGTGCAGATGACAGATGAATCACAGAGGTTGGCAGTGGATTATTGTAGACTTAACCAGGCATCACCGACTCAATGGACATGAGTTTGAGTGAACTCCGGGAGTTGGTGATGGACAGGGAGGCCTGGCATGCTGCAATTCATGGGGTCGCAAAGAGTCAGACATGACTGAGCGACTGAACTGAATTGAACTGAACCAGGAACAGACTTCAACTCAGTTGCTGTTCCAGATGTACTTTGCGTCAACAGAGTAACACATTCCCTTGTGCCCAATGTGTAGAAATTTATCTGGCAAGTACTTTGTTCTCAATGGCTGTTAGTGAAAACCACCAAAAGTAGCTTGGCCATTTGGGCCATGCAACCCAGGAGTCCAGTGATGTTCAGACTGTCAGTGGTGGATAGGTATGCAATTTAGAACCTCTGGAGGTCCCTACAGGTGAGTCACAGTGAGGACTTGGGAGAAAAGCTCTGCCTCCCTCTAGGGACAGCTACTCTCCTTTTGATATACAGCTTCTGATTTGCTAGTGGGCCCCAGGAGAGACTGAATGCTTAACCATGGACACCAGGTTACCATGTGAACCTGAGGTGGCTGTTGTCTGACCCACCAAGCCATACAGCTGGGTATGCATAGCAGCACCCATCAGCAAACAGAAGTGATATCATTGAGAACAGGCCCAGGCAGGCCCTGGAGGCACAGAAGAGTTACATGGCTCCTTGTCCATGGTCCCCACCCCTGGACTTTGCCTTCTCTCCCAGTCAGCTCCAACAGCCTCCCAGGGAGTTCTCTGTGCTCAGCTGACAGAGGGTGAGAAGAAAGGCCAGATTTACAGAGTCATGGTTCTGCACGACAGGCAGGCACTGCCTGACGGTGGGCAGCTGCAGCAATGGGACGTCCCCGAAGAACCTGGTGATAGGAAATCCTCCTGGGGAGAACTGGAAGCAGCACACCAGGCCGTGCACTTTGCACGGGAGGAGGAGTGGCCAGACCAGTGGCCAGTGGTTGTACACTCATCCGTGGGCTGTGGCCAGTGGTTTGGAGGAATGCTCAGGGACTTGGAAGGAACATGATTGGAAAATTGGTGACAAGCAGGTCTGGGGGAGTGGTATAGGACAGGCCTCTCATAATGGGCAAAACACAGGAAGACATTTGTGTACTATATGACTGCTCACCAAACGGTGACCTCCATGGAGGAAGATTTTATCAGTCTAGAGGATAAGATGACCTGCTCTGTGGCTCCCAATCAGCCTCTTCCCCCAGCCACCCCTGTCATTGCCCAGTGGACTCGTGACCAAAGGGGCATTGTCAGCAATGATGGGGGTGACTTCACCCATCAAGGCCAACCTGGCTACAACCACTGCTGATCCCCAGTCTACCAGACCAGAATGGACTCACTGCCAGGGTGCCATCCCCTGGTGTGACCAGCCAGCTACCAAACAGCAGGCTGATTACTTGGGCCTACTTCCGTTCCATAAGGGACAGTGTTTGTTCTTCCTGGAATAGACACTCACTCTGGATGTGGATTTGCCTTCCCTCTGCACAATGCTGCCACACTACCGTCAGTGAGCTTACAAGATGCCTTATGTACTCTCACGATGTTGTACACAGCACTGCTTCTGATCAAGTGACCTTATGCCCTATTCTCCTAGCACTCATCTCAACAGCACTCCCTACCATCCTGTAGCAGCTAACTTGCTAGAAAAACAGATTGGCCTTTTGGAGACTCAACTATAGCACCAACAATGTGAAAATACCTTGCAGGGCTGGGGCAGTGTTCTTCGTCCTATACCAATACCCAGTGTATTATTATTCCTCCCATAAGCAGGATTCAGGGCTCCAGGAATCACGAATTGGACACGGCAGTGGCACCATTCACTGCTGCCCCTAGTGACTCACCAGCAAAATCTTCTCTTACTGGCCCCACCATTGTATGTCCTTCTGTTCTAGAGACCTTAGTACCAAAGAGAGGGAAGCTTCTACCAGGAAACACAATGATTCCGTGGGAGTAGTATCTAATAGCATCGCCTGGCCACCTTGGGTTCCTCAGGTGTGTCTGAATCAACAGAGCAAGAAGGGCCTTAACCTACTGACTGGGGTGAGGAAGAGTATGATGGAGCAGAGCCGAGCTCAGGGTGTCTCTGAGCACCACCATGGCCTGCGGTTAAGGTCATGGAAAGCTGCAACAGCCCAGCTCGGGCAGAACTACTCAGGACCCAGACCCTGTTACCAGTTTACCAATGTCACCCTTTATATTATGTTTGTGTTTCACATTTAAGAAAATCACCCCTACCCAAAGTCATGAGGACAACCTCATGTCTTTTCCTAGAAGCTTTCACATGGACACCTGTGATCCAAGTCAAATTTGTTTTCTGTGTCATGTGATGAGTTGGGATCATACAGTGTTACTGCAGAACATGTCTACTGAAAACCAATAGTGTGAATGGACCCACACACTTTGCAGGCTAGCTGCTCAAGATCAATTGCACCTACACACAGAGCTACGAAGCCCTGTGGAAGGTGGGGGGAGGGGGAGCATGGGGCCCGCCTGCCCAGGGCCCCACAAAGTATTACTTTCAGCCTCCGGTACATTTGTCCTCTAGGGGCAGCTATGTCCACATGGTGGGAGCCCTCTTGCCCAGGAAAACCGGGCTCCTGCACCGTGGAGCTGGTAGCCCCTGAAGCACTCTTTCTCCACTGATACAGGCTTCCTGAATTGCTCAGTGGTAAAGTATCTGCTGCAATGTAAGAGATTCAGGAGATACAAGTTTGATCCCAGGATTGGGAAAATCCCCTGGAGGAGGAAATAAACTCCAGTTCATTCTTGCCTGAGATATCCCATGGACTGAGGAGTCTGGCGGGCTGCAATCCATGGGGTCTCAAAGAGTCGGATATGACTCAGCACAGCACACACATAGCCTCCTGTGGGTACGCAGGGGCAAGAGGGCGGGACCACCAGAGAGAGGAGAGAGGTGACCCCTGGCAGAAACCAGGAAACCTCAGACACACTAAATATTCCGGTGCTTATATCCCCGACGTCGTAAACCTGGAGCTCTGCTGTAAACCTGGATCCAGCTGTAAACCTGGATCCAGCTGTAAACAGCCATAGTCGTAAACCAGGCCTAGGCATGAAACTCACCCAAGCCCAGAAGCAGGCCCAGATATAAACCAGGGGTCCAGACATAAACCATCCCCAGTCCTAATTCAGACCCAGATACAAACCAGGGGCCATCTGTAACCCCCTTGCTATTGTAAACTGGGCTCAGACGTAAACCTGAGACTCAGACAGTACCTCCCACCACTTAACTCGGACCCCAGACACTGGTCAAGTTCCAGTGAGCAGGTGGAGCCGTCAGACGCCCAAAGCACCCAGCGACCCCTGGATCAGACCCAATGCCAGCCCCTCAGGCGATTCCATGACCCCGAGGAGCCCCGTGACAGGACACCTGGCCCTCAGGTGATTCCATGACAGGACAACAGTTGCAGCCAGAGGTGAGTGTGCCTGGCCCTCAGGTGGGGTCTGTGATTGGAACGCTAGCTCCTTGCGTGCGATCCCTGCCTATGAAGGCGGGGGTGGGGTGGGATCATTGTGGCTTTAAATTGCATTTCTCTAATGACTAATCATATTGAGGAGAGGCTAGGAGGTGTTGATGGCAAGACGGCTGCCCCACTCCCACTCCCAGGCCAGCCGCTTGTCCAGGCGTGTGAGAGGCCTCGGCGGTCTGGCCTGCTCCCAGGGCTGGTCCCCAGGGCCGTAGGTCCAGGGATGGGCAGGTGCTCCCGCTCAGGGCCTCCTGCAGGTTGGCCGCACGGAAGCTCAGTGACTATTTCATGGTGTTTTGGTTTCTTTGGTCATGTGGATCTCTTATGTCTCTTGAGTTATGAAATATACATAGCAGGATGTTCTTTAATCTGAGACTACATCACATTTTATGGTTTTATTTACCTCGTACTTTGTTTCTAGACTCAAGAATATTTTGGTTCAAGACATGAATCATCCAAATTTAGTATTTTTCTTGTTGGCTGTACAACAGTAGTTACCGTTATTGATCGTTTCCCGCTGGTATTTCTGAGTCTCTGCTGACACTTCTTTGGGGTGTATACGGCTGGCTGGTTTTCTGATTCTACGTTGTACATTTTGAGGAGCTGTTTCTGCAGTTGCGGCTGTTTTATGTTCCCACCAACAGTGAATGAAGGTTCCGGTTTCTCCGCATCCTCTAGGAACACGTTATTTTACACTTATTTCCTTAGATTTGTATTTATTCTTATTGTTATGGATACCTTAGTGAACTGGTATATCATTGTAGCTTTGAATTGCATTTTTCTAATGACTAATTCTACCGAGTATCTTTCCATGTATTATTTAGACACTTGTTTATCTTTGGATCAGTGTTTATTAAAGTGCATTTACCATATTTTAATTGGATGGTCTCTCTTTGTTATTGAGGTGTAATATTTCCTTACATATTGAGAATATAAATTCCTTTTACACATATTATTTGAAAAAATGTTTCCCCATTCTGTGATTGTTTTTTCAAAACTTTTCTTGTCATGTCCTCTAAAGCACAAAGGTTTTCCATTTTAAAGTCCAACTTTCCTATTTTTGCTTTTGTAGCTCGTGCTTTGGATGTCATATCTAAGAATTCATTGCCAAAGGTAAAGTCTTGACAATTTACTCCTAAGTTTCTTCCAAAAGTTCTATAGTTTTAGCTCTTATATTGAGGTTATTGATCAGTTTTAAGGTAATTTTTGTATGTGGTTGAGGTAAGGGGCCCACTGTCATTCTTTTGCATGTGAATATCCAGTTATGCCAACACTGTCTATTAAAGAGACTGTTTATCCCCACTGATTGGTATTGCCATATTTATCAAAAACCAATTGGCCATGGATGTATGGGTTTATTTTGGAAATCTCAATTTTGTTTCCCTGGACTAAAATATCTATTCTTATGGCAATATCATATAATTTTTATTACTGTAGCCAGCCTTTTGTTAATTTCCAGAGTTCTGAGAGTGTTGATTATCCATTTTTTAATTGTTTTTATGGAGATGCAAATTTTCAGAGGTCATTATACATTCATCTTTGTGGATGACCAGTTTGTGTTAGTCTACAAATATGTGCAAAATTATTCAATAGTCACTGTGTAGTTCAAGCTTCATCATTATAAAAGTATTCATTTATCTCTCATTTCCTTTTTCTGTCCCTAAATAAAAGTTTGTCTGATACTGAAGTTGTAACTCTGGCCTTTTTATTGGTTGCAATAGTTTGTGATGTCCTTTATTATCATTTTATTTTATTTTAATTTTGAACTTGGAAATTAACTGCGATCAGAGATACCCTATCCTATTTGTAAATATATATATATATATATTTTTTTTTTTTTTGCAGTATAATTTACATAGAAGTGCAAAGAACTTTCACAGTCTTGACACATCTGTGTAAATATTATACAGCTCAAGGAAAATAACATTACCCAAACCTCAAAAATCTGCTCACATTTCCCTTCAGCTGTTTTCACCCTGTAAGGATAAACTTTATCTTGACTTCTCATAGTGTAAGTTAGTTTTACCTGGGTTTTTTCTTTTTCTTTTTTTGGTACTGTAAATAAATTATAATCTTGCTGTGTGCTTTCCTTTGTGTGACTTATTTTGCTAAGCTTTATGTTTGGATGTCTCCCTCATTGCTCTGTGATGCAGTGGATCATTCATTTACATTCTGGATATTATCCTATTATGTCAACTGTACCATGTCTTCTACTGAAGGGTATTTGAGTAGTTGACATTTTATGTATATGAGGAATACTACTGCTCAGAACATGCAGGTCTGTCTCATGGCACATATATGTTTCAGTACATATTTATTAAGTGTAATCTGAGCTTGAGATTGCTGTGTACAAGCATGGGTATGTTCAGTTTTAGTAGGCATGGACAGAGTTTTCCAGCAGTGTTTCCAGTTCATTTATAACTCAGTAATACTTAGCATTTTAATCTTTTTATAAATCATTGCCAAGCTGGTAATATTTTTCATTTGCATTCCTCTAATCAAGTTGAGCGCCTTTCATGTACCTATTTGCCATTTGCATTTATTTTTTCAGTTGCCTTGACAAGTCTTCTGACCAGCATACAACTGAATTTTCTGTCTCCCATAGTGATTTCTAGAAAATCACTTGTGGGTGCAAATCTTTTGCTGGTTGTATGTATATATTACAAACGTCTTCTCACACTTTGGATTTTTGTTATGTCTTAATAAGCAAAAGCTCCTAACTTAATAAATGAATCATTTCCATTCAGATAATCCTTATCCACTGAATTGGAGTAGTGCCTTGTCATAAACAGATGGCAGTGCATTGTAGAGCTACTTCTGGGTTCTCTTTTCTATTCTATTAATCTGTCTTCCTTTTTTTGACATCAATAGCACTCTTCCTTAATTTTTATCATTAGTCTTGATATTTAGTTATGGAAATTCTCCAGCTTTTAAATTATTTTTCATGATCATCTTGGCAACTATAGATCTTTTGTACTTCCATATACATATTTAGAATCAAATTGTGAATTACCAAAAAAAGAAACGTCTGGAATTCTGATTAGTATTTTATTGATTCTGTAGCTCAACTTAGTGAGAAATGCTATTTTAAAAAAGAGATTACCATTCTTGAACATACTGTATCTTTCCATTTAAGTTTTTCATTCTACCAACAATGCTTTTGTAGTTTTCAGTGTAGAGAGTTTGCATATCTCACTAGATTTATCTATTGTCGTTGTTTAGTCTCCAAGTCATGTCTGATTCTACGACCCCAAGGACTGTAGCCCACCAGGCTCCTTTGTCCATGTGATTTCCCAGGCAAGAATACTAGGATTGGTTGCTATTTCCTTCTCCAGGAGATCTCCCCAACCCAGAGATCAAACCCACATCTCCTACATTGGCAGGAGGACTCTTTACCTCTGAGCCACCAGGGAAGGCCAGGTTTATCTGTAGGTAGTTGTTATTTTAGTGCTACTTTCAACTGTATTTCTTTTTATTTATTTATTTATGGCTGTGCTGGGTTTGTGTTGCTGCGCAGGCTTTCTCTTGTTGCGGCAAGCAGGGGCTACTCTCTAGTTGCAGTGTGTGGGCTTCTCATTGCAGTGGCTTCTCACTGCAGAACACGGGCTCTAGAGTGTGCAGGCTTCAGTAGGAGCAGCACATTGCCTCAGTAGTTGTGGCTCCTGGGCTCTAAAGCACAGGCTCAACAGGGTGGCACACAGGCTTAGTTGTCCCACGGCATGTGGGGTCTTCCCAGACCAGGGATCAAACCTATGTCTCCTGCGTTGACAGGTGGATTCTTTACCACTGAGCCACCAGGGAAGACCTCAACTGTATTTCTTATTTCAGTTCCATTCTATTTCAACTGCTTAGTCAGTAATAAACAAATGTTTTGAATTGTCCGTGTATCCAGTAACCTTTGAAATTTACTTATAATGGTTATTTCTAAATTCTTTTGGATTTTCTACATATGCAATCACATCACAGGTGAATAATGATCATTTTTTCCTTTGCAATTATTAGAGTGTTTCTTATTCTTGCTCTTTTGTTCTAGATAGTATCTTCAGTAAAATGTGGAATAGAAATGGTATAAACAATCCTTGCTTTGTTTCTAAACTTAGAGGAAGCGTGTTCAGTATTTCACTGTTAAATAAGTACTAGATTTTTAGTAGCTTCCCTTAAATATAGTTTGTTCTATTTCTAGTTTGCTGAGAATTTTTGTCCAAAAAAGGTGTTGAATTTTACCACTTTTCCTCTGCATCTATTGAGATGATTGAAGGGCTTTCTTTTAGTCTGTTATTATAGTGAATTATATTGACTGGTTTTCACATATTAAGTGAAAGAAGTGAAAGTTGTTCAGTTGTGTCTGACTCTAGCCAGCCAAGCTCCTCTGTCTATGGAATTCTCCAGGCAAGAATACCAGAGTAGGTAGCTGTTTCCTTCTCCAGGGGATCTTCCCAACCTAGGAATCGAACCAGGGTCTCCTGCATTGCTGGCGGATTCTTTATCAGCTGAGCTACCAGAGAAACCACTGAAATTATGTGACAAATCCACTTGTTCAGTGTTTATATAAATATATACACATACACATTTATATATATATATATGTATATATACACACACACACACTCATATATATGTAGTCTCATTAGCTCTTTTGCATCTTTGATAATAAGGGATATTGGCTTGTAATTTTTTTTAATTTCCTTGTCAGATATTGGTATCAATGTTAGGCTGAACACATAAAATAATTTAGAAGTGTTGACTGTTTCTATCCTCTGAAAGAATAAATTTAAGATTTATATTTTCTTCCTTATGTGTTTTGAGAAATTCATCTGTGAATCCATTTAGTTTTCTTTATTGGATATTTTTAAAATAGAGCTAACTTCTTAAAATACATAGAGAATTATTCAGATTTGCTTTTCTTCTGTGTAAGTTTAAATATTATATTTATCAAGGAATGTATTCATTTTACCTAAGTAGTCAAAATTATTGGCATAAAGGTGTTCACACCTTTTGATGCCTTTCTAATGTTTGTAGAATTTGATGTGATTCTACTTTTTTATTTCTGAGAATGCTAATATATATGACTTTCATGTTTTCATCTTCATTAGTTTTTCTGGAGGTTTGTCAATATTATTAATCTGTCCAGGTAACTACCCTTTGTTGATTGTCATGCGTGTGTCACACTCATGACACACACATGACATTATCATTATCTTGATAATGTCTCAGTTCAGTTCAGTCGTTCAGTCGTGTCCGACTCTTTGCGACCCCATGAATCGCAGCACGCCAGGCCTCCCTGTTCATTACCATCTCTC
>SJYT01001837.1:14118-166684 GCA_006410635.1 Cephalophus harveyi
CAGCTTGTGTTTCTTCCAGTCCAGCATTTCTCATGATGTACTCTGCATATAAGTTAAATAAGCAGGGTGACAATATACAGCCTTGACGTACTCCTTTTCCTATTTGGAACCAGTCTGTTGTTCCATGTCCAGTTCTAACTGTTGCTTCCTAACCTGCATACAGACTTCTCAAGAGACAGGTTAGGTGGTCTGGTATTCCCATCTCTTTCAGAATTTTCCACAGTTTATTGTGATCCACACAGTCAAAGGCTTTGGCATAGTCAATAAAGCAGAAGTAGATGTTTTTCTGGAACTCTCCTGCTTTTTCCATGATCCAGCGGATGTTGGCAATTTGATCTCTGGTTCCTCTGCCTTTTCTAAAGCCAGCTTGAACATCAGGGAGTTCACGGTTCACGTATTGCTGAAGCCTGGCTTGGAGGATTTTGAGCATTACTTTACTAGCATGTGAGATGAGTGCAATTGTGCGGTAGTTGGAGCATTCTTTGGCATTCCCTTTCTTTGGAATTGGAATGAAAACTGACCTTTTCCAGTCACCCGTTATTGTTTCCTTCTATGTTCTTTGGATGTACTTTGTTTTAGTTTTTTCAGATGACATTATTACTGATTGTCAACTATTTTCCTTTGCTCATATATACATTCAGAACTAAAAAGTGTCCTCAGAACTTTGCTTTAGTTGACAGTAATATTTTCAGTATCATCCAACCCAAAGCATTTTCGTACATCGTGGTTTCTTCTTTGACCTTATGTAGAACTGTATTTCTTAACTGAAAACCTTTTGGAGATATTCTAATTATTAATTTATAGTTTAATTCTACTGTAGTCAGTAGAAAACTACTCGGGCTTTCTCTTTTGAAATGAACTGAGGTTGGTGTTCTCGCCCAGTGTATAGTCTATTTTGGAAGCATTTGAAAGAATAAGCACACTGCAGATGGTGAGTATAGAGGTCTACATACGTCAGTCAGTTCAAGTTGATTGAGCATGTTGTTCCCTGTAAGAATTTAGTAATATCTTTAGTAATTTTTCTTTATTTGTTATACAAGTTACTGAAGAAAAAATGCTAAAACCCAAAACTATGATTGTGTATTTCTCTGTTTTTTCTTTCAGTTCTGTCAATTTCCAGAACTTCATAAATTTTGGAAAGTATGCTATTAAGTACATACAAATTTAACATTGGTGTGTTGTTGTTGTTCAGTCGCTAAGTTGTGTCCAACTCTTTGCAACCCCATGGATTGCTGCATGCCAGGCTTCCCTGTCCCTCACCAACTCCTGGAGTTTGCCCAAGTTCATGTCCATTGAATTGGTGATGTCATCCAGCCATCTCATCTTCTGTTGCCCTCTTCTCCTTCTGCCTTCAATCTTTCCTAGCATCAAGGTCTTTTCAAATGAGTCACCTGTTCACATCAGGTGGCCACAGTAAACTGTTATTGATCAACATTAAATAGCCCTACTGAACAAAAACAATATTTCTTACCTTAAAGTTGACTCTAATTTAATATGACTATAGCAGCTCTCTTTTAATGTGGTATATATTTTTTAATTTTGTTATTTCCCATCTCTTTATTTGTATAATATGCTCGCCTAAAGGGTATACGTCAAGGTGGTATATTGTCACCCTGCTTATTTAACTTATATGCAGAGTACATCATGAGAAACGCTGGGCTGGAAGAAGCACAAGCTGGAATCAAGATTGCCGGGAGAAATATCAATCACCTCAGATACACAGATGACACCACCCTTATGGCAGAAAGTGAAGAGGAACTACAGAGCCCCTTGATGAAAGTGAAAGAGGAGAATGAAAAAGTTGGCTTAAAGCTCAACATTCAGAAAACTAAGCTCATGGTATCTGGTCCCATCACTTCATGGGAAATAGATGGGGAAACAGTGGAAACAGTGTCCGACTTTATTTTGGGGGCCTCCAAAATCACTGCAGATGGTGACTGCAGCCATGAAATTAAAAGATGCTTACTCCTTGGAATCTAACCAGTCCATTCTGAAGGAGATCAGCCCTGGGGTTTCTTTGGAAGGAATGATGCTAAAGTTGAAACTCCAGTACTTTGGCCACCTCATGAGAAGAGTTGACTCATTGGAAAAGACTCTGATGCTGGGAGGGATTGGGGGCAGGAGGAGAAGGGGATGACCGAGAATGAGATGGCTGGATGGCATCACAGACTCGATGGACGTGAGTCTGAGTGACCTCCGGGAGATGGTGATGAACAGGGAGGCCTGGCGTGCTGCGATTCATGGGGTCGCAAAGAGTTGGACACAACTGAGTGACTGAACTGAACTGAACTGAACTCCTTGGAAGGAAAGTTATGACCAACCTAGATAGTATATTGAAAAGCAGAGACATTACTTTGCCAAAAAAGGTCTGTCTAGTCAAGGCTATGGTTTTTCCAGTAGTCATGTATGGATGCGAGAGCTGTCTCTTATACACATCTCCTTTCATGTACCTATTTGCCAATGAGTGACTGAACTGAACTGAACTGAACTCCTTGGAAGGAAAGTTATGACCAACCTAGATAGTATATTGAAAAGCAGAGACATTACTTTGCCAAAAAAGGTCTGTCTAGTCAAGGCTATGGTTTTTCCAGTAGTCATGTATGGATGCGAGAGTTGGACTGTGAAGAAAGCTGAGTGCTGAAGAAATGACGCTTTTGAACTGTGGTGTTAGAGAAGACTCTTGAGAGTCCCTTGGACTGCAAGGAGATCCAGTCAGTCCATCCTAAAGGAGATCAGTCCTGGGTGTTCACAGGTGTTCAGCTAAAGCTGAAACTCCAGTACTTTGGCCACCTCATGTGAAGAGCTGACTCATTGGACAAGACCCTGATGCTGGGAGGGATCGGGGGCAGGAGGAGAAGGAGTCGACAGCGGATGAGATGGCTGGATGGCATCACCGACTCAATGGACATGAGTTTGAGTGAACTGCGGGAGTTGGTGACGGACAGGGAGGCCTGGCCTGCTGTGATTCATGGGGTTGCAAAGAGTCAGACACAACTAAGCGACTGAACTAAACTGAACTGAAATGGTATACAGTTCTGGGTTTTTATCCAGTCTGACAATGTTTGTCTATTAACTGAATTATTTGGTCCATTTTAAATCAATGTAATTACTAATACATTTTAGGCAGTTTTAAGATTAACATTTTTCTATTTACACAATCTGTTCTTTCCTATCCTGTCCTTGTTTTATGTTAGGTCACATACTTAAATTATTTCATTGTTCACTTAGAGGCTGACTGTTCCTTTCAGCACTTTAAAGATATCTCCACTATCTTCTGTCTTCCACTGTCATGTGGGAAAGATTGTCATAAATCTTATTCTTGCTTTTTTGAAGATAATGATTTTTTTTCCCCTGAACTTTTTAAGATTTTTCTCTGTATCTTTAGTTTTCAGGAAGCTATTGTGTGCCTGGTGTGTTTTGCTTTTTATTTATCATCCTGTAATTAACTGAGCATCTCAAATCTGTGTTCTGATGCTTAGACATCTGGAGGCTTGCTGACCCTGGAAGGTCTGCCCCTCCAAGGATCAACCACTTCCCAGAGAGAGCAGATAACTTGCCCACAAGTGCACTTTTCAAACTCAGGCCAACCGATCCAGGGTCTACACCCCACCACCTCCTTTATCAGGCCGTCACAGTCCCAGCCATTGTTCCCCACCCTAATCACCCAAGGGCCAGGCACCAAACAGTTAGGCACCATCTGTTGGCCTTGCTGCTGCTAAGTTGCTTCAGTCGTGTCCGACTCTGTGCAACCCCATAGACGGCAGCCCTCCAGGCTCCCCCGTCCCTGGGATTCTCCAGGCAAGACCACTGGAGTGGGTTGCCATTGCCTTCTCCAATGCATGAAAGTGAAAAGTGAAAGTGAATTTGCTCAGTCGTGTCCGACTCTTAGCGACCCCATGGACTGCAGCCTACCAGGCTCCTCTGTCCATGGGATATTCCAGGCAAGAGTACTGGAGTGGGGTGCCACTGCCTATTCACAAATGTCCTATACTTTAGGGCACTAGGCTTCTCGAAAGTGTTGCCTGTAGACCATGTCTCTGATTGCTCACTCCCCCTGCCTCACCATACACCAGCCTGGAGTCTGTTCCATTGTTCCATTGATGCTGCTCATACCAAGGTTACCAATAACCTCGTCCGACGATGCCAAACAGAACAGGCATTTTCTGAGTAGTCATTCATTCTTTCAGTAAGTTTTTAGTAAGTGGCACTTATGTGATAGGCACTCGGGTTCTGACAGTGAATAGGACAGACAGGGCCCAGACCCCGAGGAGTTTACACACTAGTGAGGCAGACACAACGTGAGCAAGTGTAACAGAGTGCCAAGTGCACATAACAGGCGATACTCCTGCTGCCTTCAGGTTGGCAACTCAGGGCCCAAACTGAGGGCAAACAGGAGCTGCGTGCCTCTTCTTCTCAAGAGGACTGGCTACCGCCAGCACACCCTCCCAAGGGGCAGCACGTCGGCCTGAGCACCACCCCCCAGGCCTCTGCAGCTGGGGAGGGTCCTGTGCAGAAGGCCTGCCCCGGGTCAGTGCCCAGACACATGCTGCTCCTCTCTGTGCTGCTGCTGCTAAGTCACTTCAGTCGTGTCTGACTCTGTGCGACCCCATAGACGGCAGCCCACCAGATTCCTCCATCCCTGGGATTCTCCAGGCAAGTACACTGGAGTGGGTTGCCATTTCCTTCTCCAATGCATGAAAGTGAAAAGTGAAAGTGAAGTTGCTTAGTCATGTCCGGCTCTTCAAGACCCCATGGACTGTAGCCTACTAGCCTCCTCCATCCATGGGATTTTTCCAGGCAAGAGTACTGGAGTGGGTTGCCATTGCCTTCTCCCCTCTGTGCAGGCGGGAGGAAAGTGCTGCCCCGCAGAGCAAGGGCTCCAAGATAGCCTGTCTTGGCAGGAGAGTGCGTCATCTCTCTTCTTGGAGTGGCCAGTGGCTGAACTGCAGAGCCTGTGACTCAACCTATACCCAAGAGGGGTCTCGGGGACCACACAGCACCCCTGACTCCTGACGTTTGAACCTGTGAGCCTCCCCCCACCCCCAACGCCTATATTTCTGAAGGAGGGAATCTGGCAGGATCAGCTCCCTCAGGAAGGTTGAACAGTTTGCTGATATATTCATCAGTTACTAATGGAGAGTAAACATGGTAAATGCTGGTGGTTTATGGGCTGGGGCTGGGGCATCAGGGAGAAAAATACAGAGTGATCAATGATCTAGGATTTCAAAGCCCTAGAGAAAAGATCCTGCCCACCACCCCCAGCTGACAGAGACCAAACCATCTTGAAATCCTTCCTTGACACCATGTTTGTAGACCAAGGGTCCAAGGTCCCCTGACCAGAGGGACAGATATCCTGGGACAGTGTCACGGTCCATCTGAAAGGTAGACTGAGGGAAAGGTACCAGACAAGGACTCAAGACTGAGGCATCTTCTTTAAGGTCATTTCTTGCTGCCTCAACCTTTGGGGAAGAAAGGGGTATGGAAAGGAGGGAGGGAGGGACTGAGGGATAGGAGAGGCAGTGGGCAGGGGGAGAGGGGAAGTGGGGAGGAAAGAAGGGACATTGGTTGATTCTACCAGGTCTCACAGCCCATTCCTGTCTGTAAAAAAGAGAAAACAAGCACCTTACTTAATCCCTAAGGTCACTATGGGTACCAAATGAAATGCACACGAAAAATGTTCTAAAGTTTGGAGCACTGGGTTAGCGTGAAGTTAGGGACAATTTTAAAAGAGATGAAGGGCCTTTAAATAACAGTGTAATACAGAGAGGAGGCTCCTGACTGAAACTATTTATTTCTCCTCACCAGTTAGTTTTTTTTTAAACTCAGCTTTGCCACAGAGCTGACAGATCTAGACAGAAAAGTTCATTTATGTCCATATCCTCAGCCACACAAAATCCAGGGGTCCCAGTTTACAGCCTGTTGTTGGGGAGTTTGAAGGGTTGGCACTCTTGTGTGAAAACAGGAGACTACAAAACACTCCAAGGACCTCTTTTAAGAATTAAGACCAGAGTACATGAAACATCAAAATATATATATGTATTTTCATTAGACTCAAAAAGGATCAAGGAAACAGGAAATGGAAACTAGGAGAACGGTGAGAGTTCACTGAGGCAAAGCAAGCCAGACAGACGCTGGGAGGCACGCTGCTGGCACAATAGCCCCGCTACCTGGCTCTTAGGGCATTTTCTATGGAGAATTTTTATCATAAAAGATGTGTTTAAATTTGTAGCTGGCCCTGTTTCTGTTTTTGTTGGGCTGGTGGTGCAGCTGCTTTCTCCACTTGGAGCCATGAGCATACACAGAAATGCATTTTGGTATTTGCACTCCACCTGAAGACCAAAGGACACTAAAAGCAAGCGTAGTCTGAGTTGGTACATGAGCAGGGTACTGCTGAGGCAGACCACAAGGAGGCAAGGCTGCACAGAAGCAGGGTGCGGTGCGGCATGACCAGGGAGGAAGGTGTGCTGGTCTCAGCACTCAGGTCCCTTGGGTCCACCCGGACGTCGGCCTCTTTGGGGTTCAGCACAGAGCGGCTGCTGCACCACTGACTCGTGTGTATGAAATGTTGCCACGGGCCTGCTTGTGAGGGCTAAGACCCACTTGGACAGATGGAGCCAAGCCCGAGGACTTGTCTTCATCACCTAACTGAAGAGTCAGCATATCTTCTCCCAGCTCTTTAAGATTTCAGGTGCTGTGAAAAGTCTACAAGTTAAAGAATTTTGTAAGTGGCCCACTCACCTGTTGCTCAGGGGCTGACTTCTCTTCGTGAGGCCCCCAACAGTGACTGAAACTGCAGCCAACTCTGCCTTCTCACTCCACCTGCCCCTCACCCTGCCTAAGTTTCTTCCCCAAACTCCTACCATCTTACTCTATTAGGTCGGTACAAAAGTAATTGCAATTTCAGAGTGTGAATTTTACATCATTATAACTAGGCTCAAACACATCTACATTAATCAAAATAGGAACCATTACAATCAATACAACTGCCGACAAAAAATAAGTTTGTTTACTCCTATAGCATAAAAATCTGTGCTTTGGGATTCGACAAACTCTTAGAAAGCATTTTATGCATCCTGCTGGTTGCGGAAGTGTTTTCCCTGCAACAAGTTTTCAAGATGCTTGAAGAGGTAGTCAGTTGGCAAGAGGTTGGTGAATATGGTAGATGAGGCAAAACCTCATAGCCCAATTCATTCAACTTTTGAAGCGTTGGTTGTACGACATGCGGTCAGGCATTGCTGTGGAGAAGAACTGGGCCTTTTCTGTTGACCAATGCTGGCTGCAAGCACTGCAGTTATTGGTGCATCTCATCAATTTGCTGAGTATACTCATCAGATATAATAGTTTTGTTGGGATTCGGAAAGCTATAGTAGATCAGACTGGCAACAGATCACCAAACAGTGACTATGACCTTTTTTGGTAGAAGTTCAGCTTTGGGAAGTGCTTTGGAGCTTCCTTCATACTACTGGTTGTCATATAAAACCCACTTTTTGTTGCATGTCACAATCCCATTGAGAAATGGCTGTTGCATCGAATAAGAGAAGAAGACACTTCAAAATGACTATTTTTTTTTTAATTTCAGTCAGCTCATAAGGCATCCACTAATTGAGCTTTTCCACCTTTCCAATTTGCTTCAAATGCCAAACATCTATAGAATGGTCGATGCTGAGTTCTTCAGCAACTTCTCATGTAGCTGTAAGAGGATCAGCTAAGTTGATGGCTCTCAGCTGGTTATTGTCAACTTCAGACTGCCAGCCACTACGCTCTTCATCTTTAAGGCTCTTGTCTCCTTTGAAAATGTCTTGAACCACCTCTATCTTTCATTAGCAGTTCCTAGGCCAAATGGGTTGTTGATGTTGCAAGTTGTCTCCACTGCTTTAAGACCCATTGTGAACTCAAATAAGAAAATCGCTCAAATTTGCTTTTTGTCTAACATCATTTCCATAGTATAAAACATGTATAAAATATAAACAGCAAGAAAAAGTCATTAGCAAAAAACATAAAGCGAGAAATGTGCATTAAAATGATGTATAACATAATCACATTTAAGAACGTATTCCAATATCAAACAGCAAATTTCAATAATGCGAAACCTCAATTACTTTTGCACCAACCTAAGACATCATATTTTACAGGGTGTGATTTCCTCAGCACTATCATTGCTTGCTGTCTGTCTCCTGGAAGGGCAGAGGCCCTGCCTGCTCGCTTGTGATTGATCCTGAGTGAGTGGAACAGTGATGCACATGACTGGCCCTCGGCACGTCTGCTCAGTGAATAAAGAGAACTCCCTTCATCTCTAGCCTTAAATCCTTCCACAATCTTGTTGAGCCATAAGTAAAATCTGGGGTTGATCAGGGGGACCAAAAGCCAGAGGTGAGAGTAGATACCACCAGAAATGACCTCCTAAGTATAAATAAAAGTTAGAAAATGAACTTTTTTAGCAAATGTTTATTTCTATCAAAATACAAAACATTTCTGAAGCAGAGTAATGTTACATGAGAAGCAGTTAAACCCTAAACTTCTTGAATTTTCACTTGCAACACTCCCAGCATTCCTTCACTGGCTACACATGTCGTCTCCCTGTGTGCCCTCTCTTCTCCCACTGCTCATTTGCCCATGTCTGTCTTTGCTTGTTTTGCTCTTTAACTCATGATATGAACATGCAGTGTTACTGGCGATGCATTGGTTAGTATCTGGCAAGCCTGGAAATGCCAGCAAGGGGAGCCCAGCATGGCAACCCAAGCCAAGGCTGGCCACACGTCCTCTCCTAACTGAGTCTGGGGTGTCACTCAGCTTTCAACTGGCAGGAGCCTAAGGCCAAAAGTCACTGTCTGTGGTAGGCAGGGCAGGCTTTATTGCTTAGGCCACAGAGCAGGCATGGTCAAGGGGCACCTCCGGCTGGGTCTCTTGTGTGGATTGGGAAGAAGGGGTCGGGCAGCCTGAAGGGTGGCAGCCAGAACAGGCCAAGGCCCAGGACGGTGGTCAGGGGACCCTGCAGGAGGAACCCCTTCTATAAGAAAGCAGCCAGAGCTGAGGGGAAGCAAGTTCCCTCCCCGTCCTGGCAGTCTGTGATTTGGTGGTTGGCGGTGCCTGCCTCTTGGACAGGCCCTTTATAAATGCTTAGACTTTGGAGATCTTGAGGAAAAAGCACCTGGTTGAGAGTGTAGCTATTTCCATAAACCTCCACTCCCTGACAGAGGGGACAGGGGAAGGAGACAGGAAACGGGAGGAGGAAGTACTGTCCCCTCTCATTACAACCAGCCCACTCCAGAGCCAGCCTGGGTCTCCCCTTCAGGCCCCTAGTTGGTGCATTCACTTTGGCATTGTGCACCTGAAGCACACTCACTCACAAATGTACACACACATACCCCAGTCCCCCCCGCCCCCCACATACACACACACACACACAAATGCCTGGTGTCTTCCCAGAGTCTACTCAGGATGCAGATGGTGTTCCATCTTCACCATTACCCTCTGCTCCAAGGGGTCTCCTTGGCCCACAGGTTCCCAAGACCCAGCCCCAGGCTTGGCATATGCTGGCATTCCCAGGCTTTTGAGAAGAGGGTGACAGAACAGGGCACTCACCAGAGACAGGTGGTACAGAGTGTAGGATTATGTTCATATAAGGCTTTGGTACAGCACCGGTTAAATGTTCTTATCATTTGACTTCTAAGTTATCTCTTAGAAGAAAAAAAAAGCTTACTGAAAAAATAGTGTTTTTATTTACTTTTGAGTTACATACCTGAAGTTCAAAAAGTAAGCCTCTAGTTGCCATTCAGATTCACACTCAAAGGTGTTCTGTGTGCAGCTGTACAATTTGTTGATTTGTCTTTAATAGTTAACCAAAGTCAGCCAACCAGTACCATGAAGTCAGCTGCCCATGATTACGGACTTTACCCAGTGCATACATACAGGAGAGAGAAAGAACACAAAAGCCACCCCTACGTCTCCCACCCCAACTCCCTAGGGGAAAAATAGAGGACAAAATACAGCAAGATTCAAGGAACCAGTGGGACGAAGGAGGTTCAGTCCAGCTGGCCTCATCAAGAACAGCACCATAAAGCACCCTAGCGCAGTTACGTGGTAGTATCGACATTCAAGAAATGGAAACGAGGTTTGAAGGGTCTTCATGAGAAGACCTGGCATGGATGGGGGAAAACCCCCAAAGAAAGTTGAAGAAGGAAAAAGTGTGCCATGAGAGCAGCACTCCCACCAGCACGCCGAGTCGTACTCAGATTCCTAGAAGAAATGAGGCGAGAGGCCCCTGGACATCCAGAGGCGCAGAGCAGTTGGGGTCTTGGGAGGTGGCTGCGGGACCCCTCTCAGCCCACCCTCTGTGTGTCTACAGCCCACTGGGTGAAAGAAGGGAAAGAAATCCACACACATTGCTTCCAGGTGTGCTATGGAAGAATCATACCCAGGTTGATAAAGTATCTCCTGGTGGAAGAGAAAAAGTCGGGGACAAGAGGAACCGGGCGTCACTGACAGGAAGCTGCTATAGTCCCTTCGGGTCAACGGCTGTGGAAAGGAGGAGCAACTGGTGGGAGCACCACCGCCGCCTTGTGCCCCTTCCTCTGGCCCCACAGATGGCAGTTAGGAAATGAAGTCTGAACGAGGCGTTAAAGACCTTTGGAGATTGATGTATACAACTTGGCAAGGGGGGCTTTAAACTGCTGTTCTTCCCTAAACCAGCCATTCAGTCTGAAGTCCCAACAATCAAGACTACTGCACAGAGTGTCCCCCCAGGCCCTGGGCACAGAAGACACCCCCACAGGCCGACATCGGGGCCAGACCCTCGGGACAGGCAATGTGCCGTGTGGGTTTCTCCTGCTCTTCCTGCTACTGCTTTGACGTTGCCCCAAGTGGCTCAGCACGAGCACCTGCATCAGACAGGAAATACAGGGCCAGAAGACAGTGGGAATCCCACTTCCCCAAGCTACAGCTTGATGCCCACGGGGGAAGGATGCACCCATGTTGACTTTGGGTGAGGAACACCCAGTGACTCTGTCCACCCCAAACCCTGGTTCCATGAAGCAGCCAGAGGTAGCAGAACTAAAACAACTCCATGGACACCCTCAGCACCCACCAAAGGGGAAGAGCACCAGCGTTCGGTGAGCCTCCCACCATGCGGGCACTAAGGCGCAGGCACGGCCTACAGGGTGGCCTCAAAGACCTAGTCAGCACAGTCGTCCCACCCACCTGTCCTGTTAACAGAGGTTCAAAGGCAGATGCTGTTCCTCTACAAATAATCAGATCTCCATCATCCATTGGCCTCACATGCCTTTGTGAAAGGCCGGCTCCACAGAGAAATTGCAGGTCTTGACTGGGCTACCTACCCTTTCCCACCTTTCTGAGGCTCAGGGTAGAGATAAACTTTACAAACCCTCCAAGCTCTTAACGTTTCAAGGTAGGGCTATGTCTTCCCTTTTCTTCCCTCACTTGTCTTCTCTTTCCTTCCTGTAACTGATTCCAGCTAGAGGTAGAAGGGTGGGATGGGAAGGCTGAAGGCAGTGACTCCTTGGTGCAAAGGACCACAACTTGGGTTTCATGTAAAAAGAAGCAGTTTCAGAGTAACCCCAGACCTAGTGCGGTACTGTGATGCAGGGTACCAGAAGTGGGACAGGGTCTGTGGAGAAAGAGAAGATCGCTCCGAGGGCCAAAAGAACGGTAATGAAAGCCCTCTTGTCGTGGAGGTTTGGGCAGGCTGGACAGGACAGAGACTGTGTTGCCTTCTTGCCCGGCCTCCCTGAAAAGTCTCACAAGGAACGTCTGGCTGCATCCTCCCCTGGTCTCCTGAGAAGACTGCAGGAACAACTGGTCACCTGCCAAGCACAGACATGGCCACTGGACCCCATGCTGGAGCTCCCCCAGCGCAGACTAGACAGAGACCACCATCCTCCAGTGTCCTTGGGAAACGGGAAGCATCTTGAGCAGGTGTGCCAGGGGCTGAAGGACAGGCCTGAGTGAATGCCAGGGCCCCTTAAAGCTACACTGAGGCATGAGATGGGTCAGGGGTCAGATTCAAGCTGCACCCTCACCCCCTCTTCTCATGGTACTCCAAAAAAAGTAGAAAAGCCCTACGCATGGCTGAGGCATGCGAGCTCCTCTAACGACCGAGTTCCATAAGACAAAACCTCTTGGCCTATGTGACACCCTGCTTGGGGAGGAGGGGTCAGTATTGGCTCTTCAGGTGACGAGCGGGATGCGAGCAGAGACTGCACCCGCAGGTGTCTCCTGGCTGCCGGCACTATGCGGCCCTGCACCAGCCCCAAACACGTGACCCTTGGCAAGTCAGGGAAAGAGCTAGCACCCAGAGACAACTGTTAAGCCGCGAGGTGTGAGATCCTTGCAGCGTATGTGAGGTCTCGAGTTCTCAGAGAGGTATTCTTCAGGGCACACACTTTCCTGCTCAAACGCTAGTGAGTACCTGTTCCCCCAGAAGCTCCAGCTCTGGGTCAGACTCTACGATACTCTGCTTTGTTCTAGAAGTCCCTGGCCAGGTGCCAGAAGGAGGCTTTGTTAAAATTAAATTTTCATATGTACACATTTCCATCAGAAAGACCCAAGCGACTCTGAACAGAGAATGTCTCAAAAGACAGATGAGGCATGGAGGAAGGACGGGTGGGGAGAGAGGGCACCAAGGCGTGAGCTAGAACCCAGGCCACCCCAGGTGGTCGTGCTCCAAACATGTCTAAGCACGAGTACAAAAATAAAGCAAACTATGACTGCATATAGATATATAGATATATAGACAAGCTAGCTAGCTAGACTTCATATATATGCGTGTGCCGAAGGCACAACCCCGCTCCTCTCCCCGGCTGCGGTCCGCTGCCCTCCCATCTCCCACTCCCCAGAGGCCCCAGCTCCCAACCACGACTATTGCATTTGGTCCCTGCACCCACCCACCCCCTTACATAAGCTCCCCTCTCTAGGTGATGGACAGAGGGCAAAGGGCATCTGGTCCTTAGACATGGCTGCACCCCCATGCACGTAAATTCACACCTGCACACGCCCAGCACTGGAGCGTGTGCCTGTAACAGCCCTGTTTCCACCTCATGGACCTGTCTCTTATACACATCTAGATGTGTATAAGAGACAGCCCACCCCCTTACATAAGCTCCCCTCTCTCCTTAAAATAGAACAAATCATATATATTTATATAATTTTATATACAATCTCCATAAAAAATACACTAAAGATGGCATATTACTAGTTTCACCCTCCTACCAAATTAGGAGTTGCCTCGCAAAGAAAAGAGTCAACCAAAAAGAGGGCCTGCTAGGCCTGAGGCTACTCAGGCAAATGAGTGTGTCCCTACAAATCTTTTGTACACACACACAGCACACTCAAATGCATACCACAAACATACCACACACACATACACACCACACCACAAACGCACCACACACACCACCCTCACAAATGCACACCACATACCACACACATAGGCACCATACATACAGAACACACCACACACACACACACACACACACTCTTACTTCCTGAGCCCAGGAAAGGAACATGGACAAGATAGCCGCCTGGGGCTGGAGGCCACAGAGCTTGTCTGGTGACTGCAGAGGGCCAGGTGAGACAGCCCCACCTCTCTGCTCCAGCCAGGACACTGTCTGCTCACGACAGACCCTTCAGGTTCTCAGCAGGTAATAGAAATTTCCGATGAGAGTGATGGACAGTTTCCCTTCAAAGAACTGCAAGATGGCTATAAGGACATCTGTCCCCATGCCAGAAACAAGCTCTTAGATGCTGTAAGCCAAAAGGTGCTAAAAGCCTCTCAGCCCTCATCACCAACACGAGGAGTCGGCATCAGCCCCTTCCCTGTACACGTGTGGAAACCCCACACACCATCAGAAGCACACTCACAGGGGCTTCTAAGGCGGAAAATGGAAACCACCCCCCACGAGCCCAACCCTTCTCCCCTCTCAGATTCCCTTCCCTACCCAACCACCTCCCCGACGCAAACCATGCACGAGGTCAGGATCCCTGGAGCCACGAAGAAGTGGGGTGAGAAGGAAACGAGGTAACTGGTATGTATCTGGGGCGGAAAGGAGAGCCTGGTCCTAAAATAAACCCAGAGAAGCCAGGGCCAGGGAGAGACTGGTGGGACTGGTGGGGCACATTTCTTCAAGATTCAAGAGGCCCAGCAGCTGTTTGTGTCACCATCAAGGCGGCTGGGACGGACAGACGGCAATGCACCAGGGCCAGGGGCTGAGAACCTGCAGCACTTCTCCCTACCACCCGGCCCAGCTCCCCCCACCAGCGATATGCAGCAGACACTGCTTCCTCAGGCTGCTTCAGACCCACCAGGAAGACTGGCCCAGTGACGCCATTAATGGCTGCTGTCTACCGAGGATTCAGCAGTCCAGATGCGCCGCACGTCTGGAAGGGACGGGCGCCAGCAGGGCTGTCTGCACATCCACCTCACTCTTCCTCGTCCTACACAGACACCCTGGGGTATAGGACTGTCGAGGGATCAGACTCAACCTATTTATTCTTCCAGCTTAGAATGGGTCATGAAAACACTTCTACCCTCTCAGTAACCCAACATGCAAAATAGTACATTTGCTCATAGAAGCACTGATGAGAGCCCCAGAAGTAAAGCACCGGACCAAGGTGGACTCACTGCTGGTCAGTGGGGTGGTGGTGGACACCCCAACCAAACTCCCAGTTGCTGAAAGCAACTCTTCTCAGAGGAGCAGTGCAGCCCCAGGGGGCTCCAAGCTCCAGCCTCCCTTTATTTGGAGAAAAAAGAGCTGATCACGGATGCCCACCTTCCTTGAGGGAGCCCCCAGGTGCCTACCTACCTCTGCCTCCCTGCTGCTCCCCAACAATCCCTGCCCCCCAAAGCTCCATTACATGCAAGCAAAGCAAGCCCCAGATTAGCCGCTAGCTCTTCTTTCCCTATGTTTCTCTATATGGTAATAAAATGTACTTTATGTACAATTCTTCCCCAGCCCACCCCAATCCCCTAAAAGGCTTTTTCTAACAAAACTGGAAGTAACAGCTCTAGCTGTGCACACTTGGGCCCTGAATTCTAATCCTGGAGAGTGACAAGGTCACCCTGTTGCTCTCTGAAGTCTGCTTCCTCCCTGAAGCTATTTTGTCAAACTTAAAAAAAAAAAAAGCCTAGGAGGCTGATCCTACCAGGTTTCTTCTGCATGAAAAGGGCACAAGGAAACAGCTGAAATCAGTTTAACCCCAAATATTTTAGATACCAAATCAAAAAGAGATAGCATTGAAAAATAGTAACGGTGACTCCAGTCCACCCTTGCACTTGAGACGCCCCCATCCACAGGATCACAGGTCATGGGCCTCCTCAAAGAGGGGGCAGACCCTGCCCGCCCACCCCTTACAGACCCACGTCTCTGGGGAAAGTTGAGAGAAACAGGCTGAGGGCTTGTAGACAGAGATCACCAAGTGCTGGGCTGCGTCCATACTCAACCCCACTGACGCCACCAGCAAATCGAGAAAAGGCCCCACCTTCTCCTTATTGCTTTCTTTCCCCCAAACAGCCTCAAGCTCCCTCTGGCAGCACTCGAGCCTTTCTCTGGTCTCAAGTCACCTAACCTGAAACAGTGCAGTCTCCAGGCAGGATGCAGGAGGAAGGCTAGGCTACTAGGCAAGGTTACTAGATGGGCCGAGGGTCAGTCTGGAGGACACCTATCTCCTGCGGACTGGGGCCTGAAAGTCGGAGGACGTTTCAGAGTCATCCCTGCACTTGGTGATGGACAGAGGGCAAAGGGCATCTGGTCCTTAGACATGGCTGCACCCCCATGCACGTAAATTCACACCTGCACACGCCCAGCACTGGAGCGTGTGCCTGTAACAGCCCTGTTTCCACCTCATGGACAGAGTGGACTGTATTCTGCTGATTTCCATCACAGTCCTTACAATAAGTGCTGAACCAGCTCCCCGGGGTGCAGGAAGGCCCTTGTCCACATACACTGTCACAAGAAGGAAGCCCTCTTGGGAGGAGTAATGAGTCCAAAGCTATTGAGAGATAGGTCGGCCTGGTGCCCTTCCCCAGTCCTGGGGACGCCCAGAACAGCTGACACCCAGCGGCCAGCAAAAAAGCACAACTCCAACCACTTGCTCTTCTGTGCTGAGGTACCAGGCCTGGCCGGGGGAGGGCAGGCAGGCAGGAGTCAGCACCGTTGTTACCGCTGGCGACGGTGCACAGCAGGGCCCTGAACGCCATCCCCTCTGTCTCCTCTCCGGTTGTAATCTCAGGGCCTACAGTCCCAGCACAGGGCTCAGATACGGCGGCCCAGCTCACCCTGAAGATACACAGCCCTGACATTGCACGCACGGTCCACCAGGACCTGCTCCACTCAAGAAACAGCCACCATGAGAGCACAGACAAAGGCCCGGCAGAGGTGCCCGTGAGCCCCCGTAGGGCACGGCATCAGAGGTAGTGCTGTCTCGGGGAGGAAGCAGAGTCGCTGCTTCGCTGGAGCCACCACCTGGGTGGGGCTTGGACACGGTGCCCAGCGAAGTACATTGGCCAGAAAGGGCAGGTTCCACCAGGTCAGTGGTGGGCACTGGACGAGGCACAGCCACGAACACTGCTCCTGACACTTCCTTCTCCATGATGGTCACTTTTGGAGAGAAACTGTAGTTGTGTGACATGTGAGGCGGAGCCCTAGGGGTGGACCGGGTCCCCACTCACCAAGCGTGAGAAGGAAGCACTGGGCTGAGGATTCACCCCTAGGATAGACGCTCCCACGCTCAAGTAGCCTGCCAAGGTCCCCAGAATGAGAGCCGGAGAAGTATCCAGGGCTGGGACAGGGCCAATATTCAGGCAGGTAAGTGGGGACAGGGGCTGTCCCTAAACCCACCCAGACAGCAGCACCAGGAAGGAGGTGCTTGCAGGAACCTGATTGCCACCGTGATTCTCGGGTGGCCAGAAGGGCAGACTCTGGCACAAGAGGCGGAGAAAGAGGCCAGATGCACCCTAGCCACACACAGACCTTCTGCCCGCCGAGGGCAGTACCACACTGCACACACACGTGAGAGAGACCTCTCCTGTCGCCGTCAGACCACCTCACAGAGGCTTCTGGGTACTAAGAGTCTGAGTTAGGAAGAGAACTCAACAAAGAAAGGATGAAGCCCGGCTCCCACCTCCCACTCTTTCCACCTTCCACCCCAGGCCTTAGACAGTTCTATACATACAGCCCTGGGGGAAGGAGGGGCCCAGAGCACCCCCAGAACCCAGTATCCAGGCCCCCAGCTTTATCTGATCCCATCCTGTGGGAGTTCAGGTCTGCGAGGGGCACATGGGGAGCATGGAGAGGAGTGTGGGCGGGCTCCCCACATGTGGCAATTAATCAATCTGGGGAATTAGCTCCCACAAAAGGAGAGGAGGAATCCAATCAGAGCTTTGGAACAGCGCTCCGGAGGGCATGGGATATAAATAGAGCTGCAGCGCTGGGTGCTCGGCACAGATGGCTCTGGAGCGGGAGGCCCCTGGCCACAGGGCTCCGGGCCTGGCTGGACCCAAGGGGCTAATGAGGAGCTCCAGTCTGGGCACAGGGCCACCCCCGGCCCCGCTGCTAAGCAGCTTCACTTCCAAGCCAGACCATGAAAGCAAGAGAGATGCCCGCCTGGCTGTCCACCAGCCACCCTTCTCCGCCCGGGACCAAGAAATGGAGGCGGTGTTTAGTTCCACGGTAACGGACTGTTGAGCCCCCGGAGCGGTCAGCGGTCACCGTGGCAAGCCCTCACTCTCCCCAGGACGCGATGAGATCAAGACAAACAGGGGACCCAGCTGAGAAGGCGTAAACCCCATTTCAGGGGGACTCATTCCCGAGACAGACACCAGGGCCCCTGCCAGCTCCCGCTGGTCCTCCTTGCCCAGCCCACATGCCAGCTGCCCTCTCCCTCCTTCTACTGACCACAGAAGTGAGCATTTGCTCCCATGTACATATATATACATAGAGAAACCCACAAACTACACACATACACATTTGCATCTATAGCTATATATAAGTGGAGTCTGGAAGACGGCGGAGTCCAGCCCTCTTTCAGGACTCGAGAAACTGAACAGAAGCAGGGCACAGCGCGAGCCACTGCTTCCTCTTTCACTCCACGGATATCTGAGGAGGTGGCGAAATCCACCTAGTGAAGCGGGGAGAGGGGGGGAGGAGGCAGGTCTCCCCCTGTCCCCAGTTCACTGCCCAAACTCCACCCACAGCCACGGCGGCCAGCAAGCCCTCTGCCCTCTCTCCCGGACACGAGGCCAGCAGGTCAGGAGGCGAAGGAGAGGCCCACTCAGGCCAGAGGGAGAACAAGTGCAGCCAGGGTCTGAGCAGCCCCGGAAGCCAACAGCCGGGCCACCGCTCCCCCGGCAAGGGAGGACGAAGCCCCGCACGCCCATCGCCCCATGCCAGCCCTTGCCCCTCAGCCAGCAGCCTCGCTCAGGGGACACTTAGGTGGCAGCGTCACAGCAGAGTGGCGTGGCCGGGGTCATCGTGCTCCACGCTACTGAGTATTGCCTTCTGGTCTTCTGGGAGCTGGCGGTGGCACAAGTCCGACAGACGGGCGAAGGGGTCGGGCCGGGAATGTCTCTTCTTCCTCCGGAGGCAGACAGCTTCGTCAGGCCACAGGACCTGAGAGTTTGGAAGGTGCTGAGCCTGGGAGGCAGAACCATCTAGGGAGGGGAGCAGGTGCACACAGGACAGGAAAGAAGGAGAGTACGGTAAGAGTGAGAAGCCAGTGGTGCAGCCCCGCTGCCCCCTGCAGGGCATGTTGCCTGGCCCCCAGGGCCACATGCTGGAGCCACCCACCTCCCCAGAGACCAGAGCAGAAAGTGCAACAGAGAAGTCAGCGCCCCGGCCACCCCAAGTGCTGCTCTAGTGGGAGCCGGAAAGCAGGGTGAGCATGGCTGCACCTCCTGCAGGCTCAGATCTAGTCAAGCAACATCTCTCATCTTGTATTTAATACTGAATATATTCAGTACGTTTTATCTAATTTTTTTTTTCTATTTTTTTTAAAGAAATATTTACCCATCTCTCTCAGTGCCTCCTGGGTACCAATCCAGCATTCTAGGCACGAGGTTGGGACTCAGCACACTTTTCCCCCACCCGCTCCCACAAGCAGGGATGGATGTCTCAAAAGATTTTACTTGTCCACATCACAGTCAGGTCTGGCCCACCCTGGACTGCTGGGCCATCCCTCTGCTGCATGGTGCTTCTGAGGACACAGAGGTGAAGCCCTCTCGTTCTAGAAGATTATACTTCAACATGGGGATGGAGAGGAAGAGATAATAGAGATTTAAAAACTACAACCGTAAACCTTTCAGATGCTGCAAGTGCTACCAAGAAAGGTAGCACAGAATCCTGAGACAGAAAATCTAGGGCGCTGCTTCTGCCCTGAAGGAGTAACACCGAGGCAAGTCTTGCATTACGAACCTTCCACAGGCCTATGGGAGAAGTGTTCCCACATTGTGATGGCCCCAAACAAGGGGCGAACACGACATGAGCTGGAGCCCAAAGGAGGGCCGCCACACTAACGCACAGGGAGCGGAGGCGGTGAGGCGGGAGGGCAGGCAGAAGCCTGTTCTGGTTGCAGGGGGACCTTCCGGAGGTTTTAGCCAGAAGTGAGTGTGTGTACGTGTGCTGCACGTGTGTGTGCACACACTCACAGGACTCTCTAAAACCACTCTGGCCGCTGTGTGTTGAATACACTGCAGGAGCCGGGACGGAGGCTGGAGGACCAGATAGGAGGCTGCTGTTCTGGTCCAGGGGAGAGATGGGAATGACTCAGAACTTAACTTTAGCATCTGAGACAGAGAAAAGTGGCCAGATATAGTGTGTGTTTTAAAAGTTGAGTCAACAGGGGACTTCCCTGTTGTTAAAACTTTGTCTTCCAGTGCAGGGGGGTGCGGGTTCAATCCCTGGCCGGGGAGCTAAGATCCAACATGCCTTGTGGGCAAAAAACCCCCAAAAACATAGAAACAATGTCACAAATTCCATAAAGACTTGAAAAAATGATCCATATCCAAAAAAAATCTTGAAAAAACAAAGTGGAGTCAACAGACCTCACCAGATAGACCAGATGTGAGAAGAGGAGGGGAATCAAGGAGCCTGAGCGACCAGGCGAGGAGGAGAGCCTTTAATGAGACTGGGCAAGAGGCAGACATGAAAGATTATCCATAACTATTTGAGATAGAACACCCAGAGGCATGGGCAGCAGGCACCCAGAAATATGAGACCAGCTCACAGACAAGGGCTGGGCTAAAGACAGAGCTTTGTGGAGTTGTGAACACGTGACAGCAGACAGGACCAGAACAAGACCACTTAAACAAAAAAAGAGAGCATAGGCAGCTCATGGGACTTTTTTTTTTGCCAAAAAACAGATGATAGATAAATAATATATAGGTAGATAGAATGGGCTTAAATGCACTGAAAATTCAGCTTTGGACTCTTCTCTCCCCAAACCTAAAAAAATTTGTCTTCTTTCTCTAAACTTCAGTATCCTCAGCTATAAACTAATAGGATAATAGTACCACCCAAAGGCCGAGTGAGAACTGAGAGCTTGCTGCATCCCAAGCACAAGGGCCTCAGTGTCTCATTCTCCCATATGGAAGGCTCTCTGTGGTAGATAAGAAAGACCAGCAAAGAAGCCATGCAGTGGTCTTCTCAGACAGCCTGTCACAGCACTCCAAAAAGCACTGGTAGAATGAGAGCATGTGATAAATAGTAAGGACTTTTCTAAGTCTGAAATAAGGCTGAACTATTTTTGCAGTATCTTAGAAGTTATGTACAACTGCTGGGTAAACAGCATCCATTTTAGCAGAGATGTCCTTTCTATGAAATAAGGCAGTTTCACTCTTAACTCATGGAGAGAAGTCTGCCCTGCCCTCAGACACTGAGGCCATGCCACAGGGACCCCTTAACACTGAGTTCAGTTCAGTTACTCAGTTGTGTCCGACTCTTTGTGACCCCATGGACTGTAGCACGCCAGGCCTCCCTGTCCATCACCAACTCCCAGAGTTTACTCAAACTTATGTTCATTGAGTAGCAGATGCTATGGAACCATCTCATCCTCTGTTGTCCCCTTCTCCTCCCGCCTTCAATCTTTCCCAGCATCAGGGTCTTTTCAAAAGAGTCAGTTCTTCACATCAGGTGGCCGAAGTATTGGAGTTTAAGCTTCAGCATCAGTCCTTCCAATGAATATTCAGGACTGATTTCCTTTAAGATTAACACTGAGTAGAAACCCAGAATTCCCATGTCCAACCAGAGGCCTGATAAAGAGGAAATACATAAGGAAACAGGGATATGTCCAAGGCATATGGCAGACTGAGGGGAAAAGTACTGTTTACATTGTTAAAAAAAAAATACACTAGGACTTCCCTGGTGGTACAGTGGATAGGAATCCACTTGCCAGTGCAGGGAACACAGGTTCGCTCTCTGGTCCAGGAAAATCCCACATGCCCTGGGCAACTGAGCCCACATGCCACAACTACTGAGCCCGCATGCTTCAACCACTAAAGCCCGTGAGCCGAGGGCATGTGCTCCACAACATGAGAAGCCACCACAGCGAGACGCCTGCACACCACAACAAAGAGTAGCCCCTGCTCACCACAGCTAGAGAGCCCACGCAAAGCAACAAAGACCCAGGGCAGCCAAAAATAAATATTTTTTGAAATACACTAAAACAATGCCATGTATTTTCTAAAGGTGTACACACAAAAGGGTTCTGAACACACATGCCCCCAGGAAGGATGGTCCCTAGGCTGGATGAAACAAGATTGGGAGGACAATCAGATTTTAACCTTATTTTTCTCTTTTTTTGAAATGAAAAATCTATTTGTACATCACTTGGCAATTAACACTAGAGAGAAGCAAAGAAGAACCCAGAGTACCCAGAGCTGGGATCTGTAAAGGCAGGTCGGGGTGGGGAGGGAGGGAAGGCGCGCCGCTCCACATTTACCGGATCGTTTCTTTGACTTCGAGGAGCCCTTGGATGACTTTTTGGGCTTCTTTATCCGTTGGTACTTCAGAGCCTCCAGCCTCTCAGGTGCAGCAGCATTCCCGGGTGCAGGCGGATGTGTCCTGGAAGGGACAATTGGAGAGGCACAGGTAAGCTCGCAGACGAGGGAGCTTTGGAGGAGGAGCTGGAGAAAGCCAAGCAGCTGCCCCGGAGAAGACACCTGCCTCCCTGCTGCTCCTGGAAGAGAGAGTCCCAGTGGAGAGCTCCTGCAGCGGGAGGCCCATCTGCCGGGCCACCAGAGACCTGGGAGAAGGAGAGAGACAGGCTTTAATGGTGAACCCATCATGCGGCCTAAGCTGGGGAAGGCAGCATGGAGAAGAAAGCAGCTTCCGTGTCTTAAGTTCTTGAACCATCACAGTCAAGACCTTTAAGTGAAAAGTACAGGGGCAGATTAAAGGGGTTGGGGGGAGAGCAACCCCACCCCTGACTGTCCCCTCCACCTCCGAGGAAAGACAGGCCCAGCCAGACATGGCCCTAGTGTCCCGTGAGATCAGCCGCTCCTTTGCCAAGAGTCAGGCAGAACCCTGCAGCCAGCAGCAGCAAACGGCTGTCATCCACCCACATTTCGGCAGCAGACGGGGCTCAGACTTCATGGTCACGTGAGAGAACAGACGAGCGCAGAAGTGGATTACGATGGTCAGTGCCCAATCGGGCAGTCTGGCAAAGCCCGGGACACCTGCAGCGAGTGTCTCCATGGTTTCAGATACAGAGAAACCAAGGTTGTTGGGAGAGGAGACCTCTGTCGGAGTCTCCTCCGGCCCCAGCTGAGGAGTGGAGGTAGCAGCTCACTTAACAGAGTGCCTGTGCAATTAGGCCAAAGGCGACACCCAGAGCCCGTGCCGCCAAGATGACAGAGAGCTCAAAGAGCCGAGAGGATGGGCTGTGACGATCTGCACGCACTGGAGAGAAGAGTTCAAGAGTCAGAAGAAAATCTAGAAGATCGTTGCCATTTCTTCTCAGAGGAAGCCAAACTTGGAGCGTGAGGAGTAAAGGGGGAAAGAGAGACACGGGTCGCTCTTCCCTTCCAGCCCGTGATGCTCTCAGCATGCCATCAGGGAATCAGGGCCACCCCAAAACCCTGCGGGCTGGGGGGAGTCACTCTCCCCATCTCCCTCCCCACAGCTCACTCTTCCATCTCCATTCCAATCAGTGCTTGGTAAATCCTGATTGAAGGAAGAAGGATAGCCAAACCTGTGAGGGGAAAAGAAGTCCCCAGCAGTGAGCAAGCAATCTAAGGTTAAAAGAAAAAAAGAGGGGCGGGAAGACCACAGCCACATCTCCCCAACCTCGGGGATCTTTGTAGGGACAAGGAAGAAAACACGGAGGCTAATTGTAGACGAGCCTCTGGTTCCTGGGGCTTCTTGATCCAGCTGACAGTAAAGCAACCTGAATCTTCTCTGATGGATGCCGTCCTTCCACGGCCTTTCCACAGATACAGTGTGGGGAAGCTCCTCCCAAGTCCAGGCCAGAGACAGCATCTCAATTCTCATCAGCCCCCTCGAAACACAGAGCTAAGAGCCCCCCTACACGCAGGCACAGCCTCAGAGAGAAGTAGGCCAGCTCACCATCAGAGGTCTGGTCTTCACCCTGAGACCCAGCTGCCAGATCCCCCTTCCTTCCTCTTTCACAGACACCGCCGTCTACCCCCGGAGGCCCTACACGGCAGCAGCTGGAAGGAATTCTGGAAGCAGACCAAGAATGGAGATGGCCAGGGCACGAGGGAGCGTGACTCCCTGGAGCCGATGCGGCGGCCTCACCCCACTCATCCTGGACTAAGGCTTCCTGGTGCTGCCTGGAAGGAAAGAGACGTGAACGCACGGCTCGGGTCATCCGCTTGCTGGTGCTGGCCGGCCTTTTCCAGGGGCAGACAAGTGAGCGGCACACCATCCGAGGAGGCATATGACAAGCCAGCAGGCCAGGGGCCAGTGTGCAAACAACACAGTGCAGGGTGGCCCACTGGGCATGAGAGAAACAGGTAGAGGATGCCCCCCAAAACTGCGAGGGATTCTCCCAGGCAGCTAAGGCTTCCAGGGTCAGTATCGTTATCACTGTCATTATTGCTCTCATCATACAGAACTGGTTCACCACTCACCATGCCAGGCACTGATCTATGTCCTCTGCAGTAATTCCCCTGAACCCTGACAGCATCCCTAAGGGGCAAACATGAGACGGACCCCATTTTTCAGATGGAGAAACTGAAGTTAAAGCGCTTATGCCACTGTCTCATAATCCAGTTGTCAATGCGACACAGCCAAGACTCTCAACGTGCCGTAAGCTGTGTGTGCAGCTTCTTCCTGATGGAAACAGGCACAAGCCCCACGGGAGGAGGACACTGCTCTCACCCCACAGCGCCCCCATGCCCCAAGCAGTCAGCCTGCCCTGGACGCCCACGCTGCCACCGTCTTGGACATTCACCCCGTCGGCGGCAGAGCCAGAGAAGACAGCCTGGGGAGGGAAGCTGGCTTAGGTGTGACCTCAGCAAGGATTCCCCAAAGGAAGAAATAAGCCACTGGGAGGTGGACGCAGGGGGAGCCAATTTTCCTTGTGAAGCAACCAAGCTCCAGCCCTTCCAGGACACCTGCTGTCCACCTGTTCCTGCATTTGGCTCGGAGTTCAGACTCTGATGCACACAGGAGAAGCCCCGAGGCACTGGGCTGCTTGCCAGTACAGGGGGCAGAGATAAAAAGGCAGGGTCTGGAAGGACGGGGGTGTGGGGAGGGGGGCACAGTGGGCCTTCATATTCTGTTAATTAGGCAGAAAAGTCACACAAAGCATCCCAGCAGGCTGGAAGCCAACTGCCCGCTTCTCTGGAAAGGGGGATCCTGTCCCCTGTCCAGGCTAAGCCCCTGGGGGACTTCTGGGCAATGCACTTTGATGCCAAGGAGCTCAGACAGGGAGGTGAAGCCAGAACTCTCTTTCCATTCAGCCCCAGGCCTTCCAGAACACACAGAGTCATCAAACTTGGACCCCTCTCTCAGAAAGTACGAGCATTACTGAAAGGTGAGGCCTCAAAGCCTGGCATCCCCAGTGAATTCCAGGTCTATGTCCCACAATGTTTCTCTGTGGTTCAGACCTACCAAAGATAGCCTGAAATATACCTTAACACTCTTTGACTCTTACTCATTATAAAATTCATGCAAAACCCAAATTAGTCACAGTCCCAGAGACCTCTCAGCTGCTTTCGCTGTGCCACCTGGAACAGTGGAGGGAAGACAGCCCAGCTCAGAAAGGCAAGCCACAGCGCAGGATGGCTGAAACCCTGGACCTCTCCTGCCCCAAAATGGTCACCCTCCTGGCAATGGCAAAGCAGAAGGGAAAGAGTGTGGCCTTCCTCTCCTGAGTGCACACTCTGCCTGTCTATGGAACTGGGGAGGAGACCAAGCAAACCCACTCCCATCCACGGGGTGGCCAGGACGTGGGTGAACCCGCCTTCCATCGTAGGACAGCCACCAGGACTCTGTGGAGGGGCGCCTTCCTGCTACACCCACTGACGGCCCCTCCAGTGGGCCAAGCGTGTGGCCTCCCAACTCAGGACAAGCTTTTACCAACGGGTTCACCCAGTACAAGGGTCCCCAACACACTCCGACACGCCTGCCTCATGGAGGCCACGGTCAGCATGAACAGGAAAGGGAACCTGAGAGAATGGGAGGCCCGGGCGGCTGCTGGTGTTCAGACAGGGAGCTGAGAGCCCCGGCCACTAACAGGCCGAGTCCTCCCAGAAACCACTCGCCACTGCCCGCCCTGAGAAGGGAGCTGGAGGAGGAGGAAAAGGAGAGGAGGAGCGGCCCAGGACGGCTGTGGGCTGGGAGCAGGGAGGGGGACAGAGCGAGAACGCACGTAGACAAGACGAGTCACACCTTCTCCAACAGACCCAGGGGGACACATGCAAAGGGAGCAAGACGGCAGCGTCCATGGGGGAGCCCGGCGCCTGCGGGGGCCCCCCGGCCTCTGCCCGAGCTCCTGACAGGCAGCGCAGAGAGGGCCTGACTCTTGAGGCCGAGGAGCCGGCCGGACCAGGCAGAAACTCAGCTTCTGCGTCACGCCCCTGGATTCTGGGTTTGTCACAACAGTGAGGGGGACACTCAGCCTGCAGGTCTAGGACATCAGGGAGGGGTCACAGGGGAGAACAGCGCCCAGGCACTTTTCAAGAACGAAGGGGGAGGTCTGGGCCTGGAGTCATCAACTCCTCGGGGGGGTCAAACTGGGGTCAGGGAGGAGAGAGGGAAGGTGGAGGGCCAGCCTGTCACTGTCACTCAGCTGGCCGCTTGCAGCTGCTGTCCCTGGGCTCCCAGAGCGTGGCATCAGCCAGCTTCACAGGACCCGCACCTCTGGCTGTGGACACCTTCCCAGCTGCTGATCAGGAGGAGCTGGCAAACAGGCTCTGGTTTATGGGGGGGCCACTCTCATGACTCGAGGAGACAGGCAGCCCCCCGCCTCCCTTGCCCCCTGCTATCTCCAGGTGGGGAGGGGACGAGGCTTCCTCCTGGAAGCCAGAAGTACCCGGGGAGGCTCCGCTCCTATCTGAGGGCCTGGTGCCCTCACTGGCTAGTCCCCAGAAGCATCCATGGCAAAAAGCAGCATCTTCTTAGCCACCATGAGAGTGATAGGGTTAAGGGGACCACAGAAGCCTCTTTAAGAGGCTCGGTACCCTTCTGCTGTCAAGTTGCTGAGATCCCCACCTGGAAGAGGAGGCACCCACAGGGGAGCAGAGGGAAGAAAGTGGTGTTTGGTCAGCCTCTTGCCAATCCCCTGCCCAGGGCCGGTTCTCTCCTCAAGGGGGCTCCTCCCAGAAGCCCCCAGAGCTACGGCCCAGAAAGGGCAGGAGTGGTTGCCGCAGGGGCCTTGAAAGCAGCGAGCCTCCGGGTGAGGTCTGCGCCTCAGTCCTGCGACGGCCAAGAACAGGCAGTCGTGAGGGCTCAGGAGTGGTGACCTTCGCTGCCCAGGGCCCTCACAGGACAACGCGGGGCCTGGACCAGAGAAAGTCCCAGCTGGTGAGGAAAGGAGCAGGCCACAGCCCAGCCCCAAGCTACGGGGAGCACTGGTTATCAGTAGGATCCCCAGAGGACAGGGAGGGAACAGGGCAGGTCAAGGGGCCAGGGAGGGAGGGGGCCTCTGTGCTGGAGGCTGCTGGGAAAACCAGGCAGAAGAGAGCAAGGTGCTCACAGACACCCCCGGGGCCCAGACAGGTTTCCCAAGTGCAGAGATGCAAAGCGCTCTAGGCATTCTAGGCCCTCAGGTGCATGCAGGCGCCAGGGCTTCTGTGGGAAGCTCTGGACAGCAGGATGCGGGTGTCTGGATGCAGAAACCAGGGGGGGCTCTGGGCGGGGCTCGGAAGCTGCAGCTAGGCGGTGGCCCGGCGGGCTGTGGCAACAGCATGATGTGGGGAGCCCAGGAAGCCGCAGGGAATCGGAGCGGAGGCTGCCGCCCCACAGAGGACCAGGGGGCTATGGTTTGGATTCCCCCGTAGAGGAAGCGATGGCCCTGCCGAAGCCCGTCCGCTGGTCCGCCCCCCACCGCCCGCCCAGCCGGAGCTCCCTTACCTATTGAGCTGAAGAGAGGCTTGTCTCGACAACACTGCCCAGATAGCTGAGATCAATCAGAAACAAAGCAGTTATCAACACGGGCGCCGGGACCACCCACGCACACCCAGAGGGGAGGGGAGGAGCACGGGGATCAGAGAACCGACAAGCGAGGAGGCCAGAGAATGGGGTGAGGGGCAGGAAGGAGAGAGACAGAGACCCAGACGGCACGATGGGACGAAGCAGATGAGGGCTGCACAAAGCACAGACGACAGGGCACGGCCCCCAGCATCTCCTGCAGACAGCGCACGGCTCTCCTCCACCTCCCAAGCCTCCTCCCCCACCTGAGCCGAGGGGTGGGCGGTGAGGCTTGTGCTTCCAGGTACCAGAGTCGGGAGTGAACGGGGCAGGGCGCCGGGCTTCCTCCTCTCGACCACCTCCCATCTGCCTACCATCAGGCCAGCCTCTGCTCTGGACTCTTTTCCCTGCACAGGCGGCCACACCAAAGAAGAAGACCAAAGGACGGAACCAGAGGGGGCGGGGGCAGGAGATATGGGCTCTACAGATGCAGGCTCTTCTCAGCAAGTCGGGCCAACCCAAAGAAGATGGAGGAAGAGAGACAGACAGAGAAGGACAGACTCAGGGAGGAGGAAGGGGGAGGGAGGGAGAAGGACCCGAGAGAAAGAGCACGGGCAGGCGTCCAGGCTCAGTGGTACCTGGCACACCAGCTGCTACCGTTTACAGTGGGCTCCCCCAGGCCGGCTGATCACAGGGGCTTGTCTGTCTGTCTGTATGTCTGCAGCTTCCTGCGAGGCACACAGGTTGGGGTGGGGTGTGTGGCTCGGGCTCAGGGTTCACAGGCCTGAGATGTTGCTTTCAGCCTCCAGGAGGACACAGCCTCTAGAGATGCTGGGGTGGGTGGTGGGGGGTTGGAGGTTGGGGGAAGTGGGGGGAGTGGTGCGGCGCTCACTAGGCAGCAGAGGGCAGGAAGTTGGGGACAAGAGCCTGAGGGCCCAGGGAAGCCAGGCCCCAGGGTCCTGCTTTCAAGGAGGAGGGGTCAAGGAAGAAAAGGAGGCTGAACACGAGGTCTCCGGGCAAACCCTAGAACCACCCAAAGTCAGGCTCCCCGGGAAGCACTGGGTGGCCACTCAAGGGATGCACATACCCTCCCCCATCCATGTCCTCTCCCCTGGCCACCGCCCCGGGCGGGGGTCTCCTGAGGGCTCTGGGCAGGGTGGAGAAGATCCCTCATGCTCCTGGCCAGGTACCTGGGCAGGTAAGCCGCACCCCCACCCCAGTGACCACACCCTGGCGATGCCAAGACCAGCACTCCTCTCCTGAAGGATCTGCAGCATGTCCAGACAAGCCCTGTCATTCGGTGGATGGAGGGGCGGGGGCAGAGGGTCGGGGGGGAAGGGTCGGAAGATGATCAGGTGCAGTGGGCACGAGAGACCAGCTCACACTCACCCTGAACTCGGTAAGGGCGGAGCGGGGGGCTCCGGTCTGAGCAGCTCCTCCCCCAACCTTCGAGGGGAAGGCGTCTGTCCAAACACATCCAAGCTGTCCGTTGGCCCCGTGGGGCCCGGCGGAGGGGAAGGGTAGGCCGTGGCCAGAGTGGTGAAGCCCACGGTGGGCCGGAAGCTGGGGCTGCCGCTGCGGCTGCTCTGGGATGGAGAGCCTGTGGACGGCGTGGACTTTCGCGAGAAGCTGACGGCGGCTGGCGGCTGCAGCGTGATCTCTGACATCTCGGCCTGCTGCAGGAGGCCGGGGCGGGGCCGGGCCCGCGCGGCCAGCTCAGGGGAGCCGGTGCGGGAACCGATGGGGCTTTGGGTCAGAGGCGAGAGCCGGGAGGGCTGTAGCACCACTTGATGTAAACTGGGCTCAGTGCGCCTGGCCTGCCGGGGGCTGGGCCGGGGCCGGGGCTGGGGCTCGTACCACCGGGTGTCCAGGCCCAGCGCGCTGGGGCCGCCGTGCGCCCCCGGCTCGGCCGGCTCGGGGTAAGGCAGCACGGGTATGCCCATGCCTTGGCTGGTGTGTCTCAGCTGCCCTTGGCTCACGAGAGGCTGCACAGGCCTGTCCTGCCATTTGGCAGTGGGGGGCACTGGGGCGGGGCCTCTGCCTGGCGATTTGCCGGCCCAGCCCTTGGGCGCCTCCAAAGACAGGATGCCTGGGTAGGCTGCAGGCACCTGCAGGGAGGCGGGTGGCAGTCCTCGGGGGAGGCCGGCCGCGGGCTGCAGGCTCTCAGCCACTTCACATGGGTGCAGCTGGTGGGGGAACATCATGGCCGGGGTTTCCAGACCCCCGAAGGGGAACTCCGGCCGGCCCCAGGGCTCCGGGGAGCGCCCACCGGTGGGCGTCTGAGTCAAGGGCAGTGTGCTGTTGGAAGCGTTCTCTCCATTCTCCTCGGGGATGGTGGGGTGGCCGAAAGGCCCCTCGGCGTGCAGAGGCGGCGAGGACATGACAGAGCTCAGGGGGCTGCCCACCTCCGGCATGTAGAAGGGAGGCGGCTCCACCTCCCCCGGGCTGCTGCTGCTGAGGTACCCGTAATACTGGCTGTGCTGGAAGGGCCGGGGGGCGGGCGGGCGGGCTTGACCAGTGGCCTGCAGCCGGCTCTCCAGGCCGCCGACGCCCTCCAGGCCACGGGGCTGGAACCGAGGGCTGTATGCTGGTGGTGGCAGGTAGGACTCCTGGCTGGACGACAGAGGGGTCAGCTGGGACTTGAGGGCAGCCACGGACGCGGGCACCAGCGGGTCCTCGTTCTCCTCGTCCGACTGGCGGAACTCGGGGTACATGTCGGTCTCCTCGGCAAAAGGGAAGCCCTCGATGCGCCGGGCCTTGGCAGAGGGCTCCACCTCAGAGGGGTCCATCACGAAGCGGCCGTCAGGGCCCCTGCTGATGAGCTCGATGGGCGTGGTGGCCTCTGCCTCGGCCTCCGCCTTGGCCACACTGTACTTCTTGCTGCTGATGGCCCTCTTGGTCTTCTTGTACAAGGACAGCTCCTTCTCACGCGAGGGGCTCAGCATCCTCTTGGCCGCCGGCTGGCCCTGGTCATCGGAGGATTCGGACGGGGCACGGAGCGTGCGGATGCTCTCAGGGCTGACCTTGCCGGAGGACAAGCTGGGGACAGGGAGAGAGCAGGCGGTGTGAGGTGGGGCTCAGAGGACATGGCGTCTTTCTGTTCTTCCCGCCAAGGACCTGAATCAGCTGGGAGGGTGACAGTGAGGAGGAACGGCAGCGGGGCCATGTGTTCTGGCATGAGATACTCTGCCTGGCTCTCAACTGCCTAGGTGGGCGCTGTCCATTTTCCAAATGGACACCCTGTTCCTACGCTTATTCCGTCTGCTCCTACTGTTTGCTACCTCTCTCTAGTTACACCTGCAACTTCTAGATTGCTCAAGAAATGCAAGCTCCTTTTACTATTAACTTAACCAAAACATATTAAGAAGATACATCTGTTAGGATGGGGGAAAAAAATCAAAGAAATACATTCTATAAGCCAAAGAGAAATAGTTCATCTGCTCTTTCGAGTTGTCTGCACTACGGCTTCCTCTGTCAGGGTGGACAACTTGAAACTACCATGCAGATCAATTAAGGTGACACAGCTGAGCGAGCGCTCCACCCTCCACCCCAGACAGCTGTGCCCTCTCCTCCTGGGGAGGCCACTTACGGAGACTCCAGGCTCTTCCTGCAGTGTGTGATGGAGAGTGGAGGGTCTGGAGGGAGAAAGGATGGAGCTGGCTGAGGCTGATGCCACAAAGCCCACCCCAGCTGTCAGCAGGGCCCAGGGCAAAGCCCTGCAGGGAAGCGGCCCCCAGGCATCAGGGACCGCTCCATCCAGAATCCTGCACCCCCACCAGGCCCACCTCCACCCTCATTTTGGTCCCAGCCACCTCTCCCACCATCAAGGCAAGTCCCGCTGGCAGCTCTGCCCACGAGGTACGGTTTCTGTTCTCAAGGCGACACCCACCTTTTTTGCGCTTGAGCTTCCGCTTGCGCTGCTTGTTGACGAAGCAGGCGGCCAGGGTGCTGAACAGGATGGCTGCGGCCAGGAAGCAGATGGTGGCCACAATGCCAGCCAGTACCGGTCGAGCCAGCCCCTCGTCGGTCAGGTCCGGCTGCGGGAAGATGTCTGGAGGGGTGGAGGTAGGGGTGGAGGGTGGAGCACAGGTGAGACTCTTCCTTCCCCCAAGGCCCCAGGTGCCTGTCCGCCTGCATAGGATCCACATGTCTAAGGCTCTGCCCTAACACTGAAGAGGTGGCCTGGTGGGAAGAGGTGGAACGGCACTGGGGAGCCGAGGAGTCGCCACCTACATCTCCTCCCCATGGGGCAGCCTCTCCAGGTGACAACCAGGCCATCACTCACCTGATGACCTCACCAGGTGCCCTCACCAAGCAGCCTGCTCCACCCGGAAGCCATGCCCGGTTGACCGGACGCTGCGGGAGTCTAAGTATCACGTGGCCGGGACTCCCACCGGCCTCTCTGCAGGACCAGGGCCCAAGAGGGTGACTGCAGCACCACGGGGCCATCACTCCAGAATGCGGGCTCCCGCTCTACCATGACGGTGGGGGCGAGCAAGCCCTGCAGGGGGTCAGCACGTCCCGGCCATCACGGGCACACGCTGGCGTGGACAGGGCCATCAGACAACATCCTGTCCTATTGGCAGAAGGGCTCAGATTCACAGAGCTTGTGAGAGACAGTGGGATTGGATGGGTCCCCAGGATCACACATCACCCAACACCTCGTTAGGAAGTGCCACCCCGCAGGCTCATCAAAGGGAAACCCACATGTCTTCGATACATTTGGCCAGAACCCACTCCCATGTCGATGAGGACATGGATTAAAACAACCCAGATCATGCTGAGTAGAAAATGAGGGCTCAGCCTTTGCAACCAGGAGGCTGAAAGACAGGGAATGCTGAGGCAGCTACAGGACGTTCACCAGGGACTCTCGCAACTACAGGGAACCAGGCATAAAGCCACTGAGCAGAACAGTTCACAAGAGGTGCCCCCTAACCCTCAAGTCCTCTACCCCGGCCTGGGCTGCAGCTCTCTCCCCCGGCCTGGGCTGCAGTTCTCTCCCCCAGATGGATGCCAAGACAGAAGTGTGCTGGTGTACAGCAGGCACTCCAAGGAGAAAAAAAAACAAGACCAGGTTTCCTAGGGGATCAGTGGTTAAGAAGCCACCTGCCAGTGCAAGGCACACGAGTTCAATGCCTGGTCAGGGAAGACTCCACATGCTGCAGAGCAACTGAACCCGTGCACCACAACTCATGAACCTGAGCTCTAGAGCCCAGGAGCCACAACTACTGAAGTCCGGATGCCCTAGAGCCCACGCTCCACAACAAGAGAAGGTACAGCAATGAGAAGCCCGCACACCACAAACAGAGAGTAGCCCTGGCTTGCCACAAGTAGAAAAAGCCCATGCAGCAATAAAGACCCAGCACAGGCAAAAACAAAAATAAATAAAAAAAGAAAAAAGAAACCAGCCCCACAGTGCCTAACACACAAGACAGAAGTGTGTTAGGCTCGCCAGAAGGCTCGCTTCTCCACCCTCCCCACCGTACCAGCATCTCCAGCAATCCATCCTCGTCCGACTGGCGGAACTCGGGGTACATGTCGGTCTCCTCGGCAAAAGGGAAGCCCTCGATGCGCCGGGCCTTGGCAGAGGGCTCCACCTCAGAGGGGTCCATCACGAAGCGGCCGTCAGGGCCCCTGCTGATGAGCTCGATGGGCGTGGTGGCCTCTGCCTCGGCCTCCGCCTTGGCCACACTGTACTTCTTGCTGCTGATGGCCCTCTTGGTCTTCTTGTACAAGGACAGCTCCTTCTCACGCGAGGGGCTCAGCATCCTCTTGGCCGCCGGCTGGCCCTGGTCATCGGAGGATTCGGACGGGGCACGGAGCGTGCGGATGCTCTCAGGGCTGACCTTGCCGGAGGACAAGCTGGGGACAGGGAGAGAGCAGGCGGTGTGAGGTGGGGCTCAGAGGACATGGCGTCTTTCTGTTCTTCCCGCCAAGGACCTGAATCAGCTGGGAGGGTGACAGTGAGGAGGAACGGCAGCGGGGCCATGTGTTCTGGCATGAGATACTCTGCCTGGCTCTCAACTGCCTAGGTGGGCGCTGTCCATTTTCCAAATGGACACCCTGTTCCTACGCTTATTCCGTCTGCTCCTACTGTTTGCTACCTCTCTCTAGTTACACCTGCAACTTCTAGATTGCTCAAGAAATGCAAGCTCCTTTTACTATTAACTTAACCAAAACATATTAAGAAGATACATCTGTTAGGATGGGGGAAAAAAATCAAAGAAATACATTCTATAAGCCAAAGAGAAATAGTTCATCTGCTCTTTCGAGTTGTCTGCACTACGGCTTCCTCTGTCAGGGTGGACAACTTGAAACTACCATGCAGATCAATTAAGGTGACACAGCTGAGCGAGCGCTCCACCCTCCACCCCAGACAGCTGTGCCCTCTCCTCCTGGGGAGGCCACTTACGGAGACTCCAGGCTCTTCCTGCAGTGTGTGATGGAGAGTGGAGGGTCTGGAGGGAGAAAGGATGGAGCTGGCTGAGGCTGATGCCACAAAGCCCACCCCAGCTGTCAGCAGGGCCCAGGGCAAAGCCCTGCAGGGAAGCGGCCCCCAGGCATCAGGGACCGCTCCATCCAGAATCCTGCACCCCCACCAGGCCCACCTCCACCCTCATTTTGGTCCCAGCCACCTCTCCCACCATCAAGGCAAGTCCCGCTGGCAGCTCTGCCCACGAGGTACGGTTTCTGTTCTCAAGGCGACACCCACCTTTTTTGCGCTTGAGCTTCCGCTTGCGCTGCTTGTTGACGAAGCAGGCGGCCAGGGTGCTGAACAGGATGGCTGCGGCCAGGAAGCAGATGGTGGCCACAATGCCAGCCAGTACCGGTCGAGCCAGCCCCTCGTCGGTCAGGTCCGGCTGCGGGAAGATGTCTGGAGGGGTGGAGGTAGGGGTGGAGGGTGGAGCACAGGTGAGACTCTTCCTTCCCCCAAGGCCCCAGGTGCCTGTCCGCCTGCATAGGATCCACATGTCTAAGGCTCTGCCCTAACACTGAAGAGGTGGCCTGGTGGGAAGAGGTGGAACGGCACTGGGGAGCCGAGGAGTCGCCACCTACATCTCCTCCCCATGGGGCAGCCTCTCCAGGTGACAACCAGGCCATCACTCACCTGATGACCTCACCAGGTGCCCTCACCAAGCAGCCTGCTCCACCCGGAAGCCATGCCCGGTTGACCGGACGCTGCGGGAGTCTAAGTATCACGTGGCCGGGACTCCCACCGGCCTCTCTGCAGGACCAGGGCCCAAGAGGGTGACTGCAGCACCACGGGGCCATCACTCCAGAATGCGGGCTCCCGCTCTACCATGACGGTGGGGGCGAGCAAGCCCTGCAGGGGGTCAGCACGTCCCGGCCATCACGGGCACACGCTGGCGTGGACAGGGCCATCAGACAACATCCTGTCCTATTGGCAGAAGGGCTCAGATTCACAGAGCTTGTGAGAGACAGTGGGATTGGATGGGTCCCCAGGATCACACATCACCCAACACCTCGTTAGGAAGTGCCACCCCGCAGGCTCATCAAAGGGAAACCCACATGTCTTCGATACATTTGGCCAGAACCCACTCCCATGTCGATGAGGACATGGATTAAAACAACCCAGATCATGCTGAGTAGAAAATGAGGGCTCAGCCTTTGCAACCAGGAGGCTGAAAGACAGGGAATGCTGAGGCAGCTACAGGACGTTCACCAGGGACTCTCGCAACTACAGGGAACCAGGCATAAAGCCACTGAGCAGAACAGTTCACAAGAGGTGCCCCCTAACCCTCAAGTCCTCTACCCCGGCCTGGGCTGCAGCTCTCTCCCCCGGCCTGGGCTGCAGTTCTCTCCCCCAGATGGATGCCAAGACAGAAGTGTGCTGGTGTACAGCAGGCACTCCAAGGAGAAAAAAAAACAAGACCAGGTTTCCTAGGGGATCAGTGGTTAAGAAGCCACCTGCCAGTGCAAGGCACACGAGTTCAATGCCTGGTCAGGGAAGACTCCACATGCTGCAGAGCAACTGAACCCGTGCACCACAACTCATGAACCTGAGCTCTAGAGCCCAGGAGCCACAACTACTGAAGTCCGGATGCCCTAGAGCCCACGCTCCACAACAAGAGAAGGTACAGCAATGAGAAGCCCGCACACCACAAACAGAGAGTAGCCCTGGCTTGCCACAAGTAGAAAAAGCCCATGCAGCAATAAAGACCCAGCACAGGCAAAAACAAAAATAAATAAAAAAAGAAAAAAGAAACCAGCCCCACAGTGCCTAACACACAAGACAGAAGTGTGTTAGGCTCGCCAGAAGGCTCGCTTCTCCACCCTCCCCACCGTACCAGCATCTCCAGCAATCCCAAGCATGAGCTTGTCAGGCCCCCTCCTGCCCCCTGCCTCCAGGGGGTCCTGCGAGCACTGCCCAAGGACGTGTGCCCCAACTTGATCGCTAAGCAAAAGCCTCTTCCCAAACCGAGGGAACCACTTCTGGGGGAGGATCTGCTACTTGGCAGGGACTGTAACTGGATAAACATGCGTAGAATTGGGACCAGAGCCAAGAGAAAGGAAGATAAATGGAGACAGTGCTAGGGAGTTGGCTTTATTTAGCCTGAAAAAAATCTAGGGAGAGGAAGGAGCAGAGGAAAACAACACCAAACAGCAATTTTCCAAATGAAACACCCTAATTATGAAGCTGCCTTACCAAGAGGCATCGGTAAGCACCGCTGACCCGTTTCTGTCTCTTTGCTCCAATTTGCAGCCCCCAAGTCACCCACAAGTGGATAACACCACAGTAACAGAAATTCGACAGCAGAAGGACTGAAGTTCCTTTTGACTATTCTAACGAGAAGGTTAGCTGGATTTCCTTCTGTGGCTACCGCAGAGAAATGGTCATGAATTCGGCTCTTCAGGTGGAGAAACCCTACTCACTTGAAGGTCATGAAACAAAGAGTCAGCTGGCGCCCCCTCCTCTATTCCAGCTCAGCCTCTCCCTGAAAGAGCTGGTGCTCCGATGCTGCCCCGACCCCAAGTACCTGTGCTGGAGACGCCGGCAATGTTGCTGGGCTCGCTGATCAGATCCTGCATGACGGCCAGGACCCGGAACTCGTACCACGTGTCCTACAGCCCCAGAGGTGACACCCCATCAGCCACACAACCTGTGACAGCCACCAGTACCCCTCCCAGCTGACCCCCCCCCCCCACCAACTCTGCAACTTGGGGTATCTGCCAATTTCCATGGGATGAATACTCGGACTGTGATAGATTCCAAGCTATACATGTGAGGTCACTGAAAGCAGAGCTAGAAAGAGATGCAATGTGGGCTCTTGGGACCAATCCCAGCTCTAGAGCATCCAGGGAAGGGAGAAAGGAAGACGGGATAGATAGCAGGCACATGTGCCAGCGGCTGCCTCTCTCCAGCTAGAGAGACGCCAAGGTATAAGGGGAGTCAGCTGGGAAAAAACACCGTGTTCTCCAGGGACTCAGAACTGCTGAAGGAGGGCTCCCACCCTGGGCTGCCCATGTCGGACTCCAGCCCACCCCGCGCTCCCTGGCTTTTGGTGGCATGTGGAGACCCCTCAGGGCTGGCCCTGAACTTGCAGACCTCGGCTGCCGTAACCCCAGAATCCCAAAGCCTGGCAGCAGCCGTGGAAGAGGAGGAGTGCGAGTGTGGCAGTACACAGCCAGCCCGCCGACACCTGAGCGCCCAGGGATTCTAGAAGCAACTCACGGTCACTTCCAGCAAACGCCAGGCTCCGCACCTGTGATAGGTCCCTGGCAAAGAAGTCCCCTTCGGTGCCGGGAATGCCATCGTCCAGCGTCTCCCAGCGCTCTCCGACGCGGAATTCCAAGATGTAGCGGTCGATGGGGAAGCTGTGGTTGGCAGGTGGGAGCCAGGACAGGAGCACGCCCTGCTGGGTCCGGTTGGCTGTGAGGCACCTCGGTGGGGTAACCAGCACCAGGGGTTCTGGAGTTGTGACAGGGAATGCTGCAGGGTGGGGGGAAGATGATGAGGGGGGTGCTGAGGCTGCTGCACCCCCTCTACCCACACACTCCTGTGGCACAGGGACCCCAAGGCGGTGAGGGTCACAACCCCTGGGAGCAGGCATCAATTTAAGGACCAGAGTCACATGGAGAGCCCTCCTGATCCAAAGGAAGGAGGCCGGGCAGCGGGCCTGAGCTTCCTGATTCTGTCTCCAGAGCACGTCCAACAATACTGAGGCACGAGGGATGGCATCACGTCCCTCACAGGAAAAACATCAGGAACCACTGGGAAGTAAGGCAGTATCTTTAAAAAGATACTTTCGTTCCCTTCCGAAGGAGGAGGAACACCTTCCCACAGCACTGCCCTGTCCATACAGTCCCCTCTGGCCCAGGTGGAAAGCTGGCCCCCATAGCGGGTGCTCTGGGGCAGGATGAGCCCTCCTGCACAGCTGCCCCCTTGGTGCCAATAAAGGACCCGGGCAACACTGGTGTGGAGCTGCCCGGTCACAGCTGCCCTCGCTGGCCGCAGAGAGGGGACAAATGCAACAGCAGCCAGCAGGGCACAGCCCCTCCTGGGCCCCTGGGTCCGGAAGGAGGAGACGGGCCCACGCCTGCCACCAAATGAGGCTGGGGCCAAAGGAAGGAGCCAGCAGAGACCAGGAGGAGAAAGGACCCCCAATCCCTCTATGAGGCCACAGGAAAATGGAAACAGAGGTCAGCCATGAAGGATGAAACCAAAGCTCTCTCATCCACCTGAAGACACATGAGGCTGGCCCACAGCGCCCAAAGTGCTCAGCCAGGGCACTCTGGTCCAGACCAACCCCAAGGGATGGTGGGACAGACCCCTGCTGCGACATCAGTGATGGTCAGATAAGGCACTTAGCAAGGGGCCTGCATATAGCGGGCAAGAAATGTCTGCTCCATCCCAGCTCCTCCAGGAGCGCCCCAGCCCGGCCTCACCTAAAGTGTTCACAGTGACCACCTCACTGAAGGCGCTGGTGCCCAGTTTGTTCTGGGCCAGGACACTGAACTGGTATGCTGTCTCGGGCTCCAGGGTTTCCACCAGCAGCCAGCTGGGTCCCGGAGGCACAGGCAGGGACAGCCAGTCATGGGGCCCAAACTGAGCCCGCTTCATCCTGCCCAAAAGGGAGAGAGGATTGGGGACAAGAAGACGGGGTGGGTTACACTGGAGACAGGAGAGGGCACACAAGTGCTGGAGGTGGGGGGCACCCTGGCCTCCCCAGGTTTGAGGTCAGTAACAGGCTGCGACCCCTCAGCTAAGGCTGGCCCTGTCCCCTGGTAACCAGTGGTTACCAGGTCCCTAACCACTGCTGGTACCTCATCTATGAAAGGGGACCCTTGGCATTGTTGACACTCAAGAAACTGGTCAAATTACCAGTTGCATTCTGAGAGAACCTCACCCTGGGCAGAGTCTTAAGAGTGGCCCTGCCCTGAGAGCGAGGACACTGAGAACAAGGCAGGCGCTAACGTGGGAGAGTAGCAATGAGCACCAGCGGGACCTGAGGGGAGGCCAGGTGCCCAGCTGCCTGGCTGCTCTGAGATGGTCAAAGCGGGCCTGACTGTGTGACCCAGAGGGCTTGCTTTGTTCAAGCAGGCTGGTGTCACTGGAGAGGAGCTGGGCACAGGACAAAAACAAAGAGCGCTTCCCCACAGTGGGGACAGGATTCTAAAGCCTTCCGGGTTAGAAGTCACCAAGGACAGCTGCACCATGGGTGCAGAGTGCTGGAATCCGGCACGAGGGTCAACCCCAGCTCTGCGGCCTGCCGCACTCCCCACCGGCCATGAAGCCGGTGCCCAGGTGCACTGTCCAGTGCCATCATGGGGAGGGGATGGCTTCCCATTGGACGGGCCGGGCAGATCGAGGACCCCCGAGGAGGCCAGACCCCTACACAGCGACGGCTCACAGTTGCCTCTGCCCAGAAATCAGAGCCAGGGCAGCGGAAAGCACAGCAAAGAGAAGCCAGCATCAAAGGTCAGGATGGGAGAGCTGGAGGCAGGCAGAGAAAAAGGGGGAAGGACCCCCCCCAGCCCGAGACTGTCCCTCCCACGCGGCACCCCAGCAGGCAAGCAGGGTGACACAGCGAAGCAGAGCCACAGGCAGCGAGGGGACCAGTCCATGCCCAGACTTTCTGCTCAGGCCTCCCCGAAGGTGGCCACATGCCCTGCCCTGGCCACACAGTCCCCTGGCAGTACCTCGCTTGCCCCATGGGGGTAGGACGGGGGTTCGCTTCAACTCTGAGCACCCCCAAGCTCACCACCTAGATCCGGTTTGCGTCCAGAACTCAAAGCCCAGGTATTCAGAGTCTAGGAAACAGGCCAGGTCCCTCTCAACCTCCCTTGTGCTGGAAGTCCATGGGGGGCTCTGCCTGCGTCTCTAAGAGTCCCCAACTATGTCTCCTCCTCTCCAGGCCTGGTGAGCCTGGGGCAACATGCACCCTGAGGAGACAGGTCTGGAGAGGAGGAGCAGAGGCTCACCCTCCCCGATCAACAATGTTGCCCCTGATGCAGGTGGCCGGCTCTGGGCCCGGGAAAACCCTAGCTAGGTGAGTGTGGACCTCAACCGAGGGCTCTCCTCCCAGTTTTTCTATACCTCCTGTCCTCAGCCTGACTCACACGTCACTGAGATGCTGGTTGACCCCAAGGTTTCGGCAAAGATCTCCAATCACTGCATCTCACCAAATGAATGTACAGCCAGGTACAAAGGCAATGGACACACAGTCCCAGAGAGAAAATGCATGTGTGCAGACGAGGGCAGGACGGTGAGCGCCACTTCACACTGGTTTCTGGAACCATGGGGAAAGGGTCAGGATAAAGCTAATCCTAGGCTTGCAGCTAGGCTGTCTTAGGATCCCCAAAATCAAAAGTCTCTTCCAGACTCCAGAGGACAGAGGAACCTAGAGGAGCGAGCCAAGGACACGGAAGGGCCGCAAGATCAGCTGAGGACACTCAGCACAGGATGGTGGGCCATTCGGGCCCCGGCATCATCCCAGACGCCCTGCCCACAGAAGCCTCGTCACCAGACAGCACACACCCACCATCCAGAGGAAGGTCAAGCGGGCAGAGATCCACACCCTCCTAACCTGCCCCCTAGCCCCGGGGACTGATGGGGGAGGGATAAGCAGAGAGCGAGGCGTGCAGGGGTGACTCACAGAGGTCCGTACCAAACAGAGAATGTCTGCTCAAATCCTCCGTCGTAGCCTGGCTCCCAGGACACATTGGCAGTTGTCATGGAGACCTGGACCCGGACACTGCCCGGGGCGTGGGGGCTGGTGCCTGGAGACCAAGCAGACACCTCAGGCAGGGGGAAAGTGAACCCGCGTGACCAGGGCTGTGACCCCGGGTGCCCTGAAAGCACAGTGGCCCCAGGGGAGCAGTGGGGGCCACGGAGCTCTGAGGAGCTGGGTCCAGCCCAGGGCCCTGGGGCTGGAGGAGGAAACCTGTCCTGCCAGGGAGGCTGGTTCTTCCAGCAGGAGATGGCCTGAACATCAGGGATATGGGCCGAGGGTGGGGAGTCAGCCCCTGGTCATCAGGACTGTGCTCATCTGAAGAACCCAGAAGTGCACCTGATGGAGGTCAGCAAAGCCAAAAGCCCGTCCCACATGACTCTGGCGACCCACACACCATCATGAGAGCAGCCCAGTCCAGCAGGCCCTCAACACCTCCAGCTGGAGTTTGAATCCAGGGCCCACCACTCAGTGTGGTGATGCCAGGCGAGGTGTCCCACCCAGGCTGGCCTCAGTCTCAATGAGTGAGCCTGGGAGGAATATCAGCTTCCACTTTGCACCACTAGGTACCGAGCTTAAAGCCGGTGGTAAATGTTCAATGGCTGTTGTTAGGACAGTGGCTGTCTGTCCCAGAGGGGCAGGCATAATGTCCAGGCTGGGGTCCTAGGGACAATGTCTCCAACAGCGGAAGAGCCCCAGAGAACGGGACCCCTGAGCCAGGCCCCGCCCAACCCCGAGCCCATACCGATGACGGTCAGGTGGGTGCTGGCAGTGATGCTGGTGACCACGTTGGTGGCGACGCACTCCCACTCCCCGTGGTCCTCCTTGCTCAGGGCGCGAAACTGCAGGCTCCCGCTGGGCAGGACGTTGTGCTTGCTTCTGCTGGGCTTCCCTACCTTGGCCAAACACGGGGGCGGGAGCGGGCAGCCAGGACAGAAGAGAAGCCACCGACACTCAGGGCTCCAGAAGGGGGTCAGCACTGGGCTTCAGCCCACAGCCCTCCTCTGCCCCTTGGGAACAGAGCAGTCCTGGCTGTGCCCCCACAGTGCTCCCCGCAGCCCTCCACTGCCCCCCAGGTCACCCTTGCTGCTGCTCCTTGGGAACAGAGCAGTCCTAGCCATACCCCCACTGCGCTCCTGCAGCCCCGGAGCCCAGGGGTACCTTTCTCCAGGTGATGACGGGGAAAGGGCCCCCACCGTACCCCCTGCGAGCCCTGGAGCCCAGGGGTACCTTTCTCCAGATGATGACGGGGAAAGGGCCCCCACCGTGCTCCCCATGAGCCCTGGAGCCCAGGGGTACCTTTCTCCAGGTGATAATGAGGAAAGGGCCCCCACCGTACCCCCTGCAAGCCCTGGAGCCCAGGGGTACCTTTCTCCAGGTGATGATGGGGAAAGGGCCCCCACCACGCTCCCCACGAGCCCTGGAGCCCAGGGGTACCTTTCTCCAGGTGATGATGGGGAAGGGGTCCCCAGCCGCGGCACAGGGGATGAGCAGCTCCCGGCCAGCCTCCTGCCTGTACTCCCAGCCCGGTAGCACCGTGAAGTACGGGGGGTCCTAGGAGAGCAGCCCAGGCCGTGACACCAGGCATTTCAGGAGCCCGCCTGCCCACATGGAGGCACCCGCAGCCCGGCCTCACCTTCAGGACAAGCCTCGCGGGGGCAGACTGGCCCATGGTCCCCAGGGTGTTGTAAGGCACACAGGTGTAAGTGCCAAGAGCCTCCTCTGTGGCCTCCTCAATCCGGATGGAGCCATCCTCCATCAGAGTCCAGCCCAGGTTCTGCCGGGCACAGACAGTGGAGTGGAGCCGTGGTCAGTGCTGACGTCCAGTCCAGCCCCACTGGCCAGACCCGAGCTGCCCCTCTATGGGCAGGTATGTGGGGTGGGCATCTCGGGTCTGGGAGGACAGTCAGACCTGCTGGACTTGGCCCCATGGGAAGCAGCTCTTTGCTCTCCCAGAACTCTGAGGGGAGTGGAGGGGTCCTGCCAGGAACCAGATCCCTGGAGGCAGCATCTCAGAGCCAGGGGCCTCCCAAGACCCATACGCGGCCCTCCAGCACCTTCTCAACCTGCAGGGGGCGGCCGTCCTTGTTCCACTTGACCACGGTGGCCGGCGGCTCTGCGTCCACGGGGCAGCGGATGTAGCCATGAATCCCCACGGGCACGTAGATCACAGGGGGCATGTTGAGGACTCGGGCTGGGTCTGCAGGAGCAGGAGTTGGGGCAAGGAGGGGTGAGAAGGCACAGCGGGGGCTGAGCCACCCCACAGCCCAGGGCCCAGCACTCTGCGCGGCACCAGGTGCCAGCCCAGCGGTGCCACGATACAACACGGCCCACCCCCCAGGGCTGACCACCCAGAGGCCAGCACGGCCATCCCGTTTGTCCAGTCCTGCATCCTTAAGAACCCCCGTCTGAATGCACCGAGGCATTGCCGCTCCTGCCCACCTGCAGTTCCCTCCGAACACCTCTGTCTGCAGACTTGACGGCCAGCAGGGACCCTCAGCACCCCAGCCCCTAGATTCCCAACCTCAAAGCCAGTGTCTGGCCACTCATAAGACCAGTAAGATGACAGCATCCCTCTCAAGTCGGCAGGACCCCAGGCCCTTTCCTCCCCACACCCTCAGGACAAGGCTGCTTCTATGCGCTCCCTCCCGCCTCGGTCTCCCGTCTGTGTAGCTGGGGTGCAGAGTCGGCCACGGAGCCTCTGGAAGGTTCTCAGGCGACAAGAGCAGCAGCCCTGCGACACGGGTGAGTCATCACCCGGGGGCCACGCAGGAGAACGATCCAGAACTCCCCAGGAGGCGGTGGGGATGAATGGGTGGCTCTGTCAGCGTCTGGAGCCCTTCGCAGAAGAGCATTACATAAATACCAGGCCGAGGTATATATTTAGACATAGCTTCCTACTTTTGTATGGTGGAGGCTTTTTTTCCCCTCCCCTCCAAGGTTTTCAAAGGGTTTATGAATGGGAAATACTCTGAACACTGCTTTTTAGTAGAAATAAAGATCCTTGTCTCACCCACCTGAAAATCTCATTCCTCCCCCCGCCCCGGATTCTCTTTGAAGGCAGGAAGGAGGTAAGAAAGGACAAGTGAGAGGGGGTGATGCGCTGGAGGGAGACGGGAGTTCACGCTTCCCTGGCAGGCACGGCTGCAGCTGGAGGACAGGAGTCCTCGTCCAGGCAGGTCAGGGTCCTCTGGGACCACTCCTACCAGCCCTGCGCCTCTGTCTCTGCCCCTCCGTGCCCCATGACACAGCAGATGGGATCTCCCCCATGAGGAGTCTGCAAAGGAGCCTCTTCGTCCGGCAGGTGTGGGTGGGACAGACCTGATGTCCCAGTCACACAGCTGTCCTGGGGCCTCACAGCTCTCAAGAACCTGGGACTCACAGGACAGCAGCTGAGAGTGATCCTCTGCTATGGAAACTGGAGAGGAGGCCTCTGACCCCACCAGCAGCAACACTGCATGAGGGCATGAGGCCTGCACTCGGGCAGCCCCCCACCAGGCCCCTGCTCTGCTGGCCTCCTGGGTCACCAGCTGTTCTCACATCCTCAGCTCAGACACCGCCTCCAGACCCTCTCCAGACGGTCACACTCTCGCCTGTCTGCCCCTCCGTGCTGTGGGGGAGCCTGGTTCTCCCACATGAGCCATCAAGTGATGGAGTGCCTGTCATCTACCACATCAAGAGGGGCCCATGTTGCCTGAGTGACAGAGCCATCGGCCAATCAGGAGGGAGGGACAAGCCCTCATCACACGTCCTCTCCCCACCACAACCAGCAAGCTGAACGATGCTGCACAGAAGCCCTCAGCCGCTCTGGGTCTCAGGCCGCCCCGAGAACCACAGAGGGAAGGCCCAGAGGGGCCTGGTGCTGGCAGGAGTGGATGAGCCACTGGGAGAGGGCCTGTGTCCCTCACTGACACGGCGGGGGAGCAGACAGCTGGCACGACAGTCGCCCCACCATGTGTGAGCCACACGCCCTCAGATAGTGAGAAAAAGCACCTCATCCCAGGTGCAGACAGAGGAGCTGGCCGGCACCGGCATGAGGATGGTGTCCTGAAAGCTAGCCTGGCCCCGAGCCCAGCCAGGGTGAGGCCTGCGGGATGGAGCAGTGGACAGGGACAACCACATGGCCAGGAAAAGGACCCAGAGCAGGCTCCATTCACCTGTACTAACCAGCCCCAGTCGGGCCTCCTCCAAGGCTGACCCCCTCCCTCACCCCGGCCCCTCCTCTGCCCACCTTCCCCGAGGCTGCCCTCCCGTCCCCAGCATGGCCAGTGTGCCCACTCACACTGCACAGTGAGGTACGCCGAGGCCGAGGGCGAGCGCCCCAGGCTGTTGCTGGGCACGCAGGTGTACTTCCCCGCGTCCTCTGGCTTCACCCGGAAGATGATCAGGGTCCCGTCGATGAGGATTCGCACCCGCAGCTTCAGGTCGCTGCAGGGACACAGAACACATGGAGGACAAGGTCTTCCATGCGATCCCAGGGCAGTGTGCCCATGGGTTCTCCCCATGGCTGATGTGTGGGATAGACGCCCCCCACACTGACACTGGTCTCAGTGCACAGAGCACAGGAAGGGGACCCCAGCCCACCCTCCCGTCCCAACCAGCTCCCAGAGCCCAAGGGCAGTCCCTGCTGGGAAGCCTCGTCCCCGGGAGGCCTGGCTGGGCTCTGGGCAGGGCGTGCACTCACTTCTGGAAGTAGACGTTCTCATCCTGCCAGTACCAGGTGTAGGTGAGGTTGCCGGGGTAGGCCTCTGCCCGGCAGGTGAGCAGCGCGTCCTGGGAGATGTTGACAGTGATGTTCTCAGGAGGGGAGACGATGAAGGGAGGCCCTGGGGGACAGGGACAAATGTGACCTCTCCTGGGGGGAAGGGACCACAGCACCAGCTGCCAGGGNCTGCCCCTCCGTGCTGTGGGGGAGCCTGGTTCTCCCACATGAGCCATCAAGTGATGGAGTGCCTGTCATCTACCACATCAAGAGGGGCCCATGTTGCCTGAGTGACAGAGCCATCGGCCAATCAGGAGGGAGGGACAAGCCCTCATCACACGTCCTCTCCCCACCACAACCAGCAAGCTGAACGATGCTGCACAGAAGCCCTCAGCCGCTCTGGGTCTCAGGCCGCCCCGAGAACCACAGAGGGAAGGCCCAGAGGGGCCTGGTGCTGGCAGGAGTGGATGAGCCACTGGGAGAGGGCCTGTGTCCCTCACTGACACGGCGGGGGAGCAGACAGCTGGCACGACAGTCGCCCCACCATGTGTGAGCCACACGCCCTCAGATAGTGAGAAAAAGCACCTCATCCCAGGTGCAGACAGAGGAGCTGGCCGGCACCGGCATGAGGATGGTGTCCTGAAAGCTAGCCTGGCCCCGAGCCCAGCCAGGGTGAGGCCTGCGGGATGGAGCAGTGGACAGGGACAACCACATGGCCAGGAAAAGGACCCAGAGCAGGCTCCATTCACCTGTACTAACCAGCCCCAGTCGGGCCTCCTCCAAGGCTGACCCCCTCCCTCACCCCGGCCCCTCCTCTGCCCACCTTCCCCGAGGCTGCCCTCCCGTCCCCAGCATGGCCAGTGTGCCCACTCACACTGCACAGTGAGGTACGCCGAGGCCGAGGGCGAGCGCCCCAGGCTGTTGCTGGGCACGCAGGTGTACTTCCCCGCGTCCTCTGGCTTCACCCGGAAGATGATCAGGGTCCCGTCGATGAGGATTCGCACCCGCAGCTTCAGGTCGCTGCAGGGACACAGAACACATGGAGGACAAGGTCTTCCATGCGATCCCAGGGCAGTGTGCCCATGGGTTCTCCCCATGGCTGATGTGTGGGATAGACGCCCCCCACACTGACACTGGTCTCAGTGCACAGAGCACAGGAAGGGGACCCCAGCCCACCCTCCCGTCCCAACCAGCTCCCAGAGCCCAAGGGCAGTCCCTGCTGGGAAGCCTCGTCCCCGGGAGGCCTGGCTGGGCTCTGGGCAGGGCGTGCACTCACTTCTGGAAGTAGACGTTCTCATCCTGCCAGTACCAGGTGTAGGTGAGGTTGCCGGGGTAGGCCTCTGCCCGGCAGGTGAGCAGCGCGTCCTGGGAGATGTTGACAGTGATGTTCTCAGGAGGGGAGACGATGAAGGGAGGCCCTGGGGGACAGGGACAAATGTGACCTCTCCTGGGGGGAAGGGACCACAGCACCAGCTGCCAGGGGGCTCTGCCCCTCGGAAAGGGGCGCCACTAACCCCGGGAGGGACCGGGCTGGCACTGGTCCAGAAGCAGGTGGCACAACTGAGCAGTTGTCATGGAGATGCATCCAGCTGCTGCCTGTGCTCAGGTTCTTACTCACCCTGCAGGTCCCAAGGATGCAAGGGGCCCAGAGGTGTGGCCGCACACAGCCCGTGGCAGACACCCACCCACGCACAGCCCCTCTGCCAACCTGGCCCCCTGAATAGCCAACTAACCCCTCCATAGATACACACACACGGCAAGGAGAAAGGCCACTCTCTCGACCCACAGAAGGAACCGGCCTGCCTCTAGGGGAGTAAGAGGCTGACCACAGGTGGAGGGGCATCAGGAGAGGAGGGAGGAGAAGCAGAGGACACGGCTGGAGTTCCAGCAGCCCTGGTGCTGACTTTCCAGACACCCTGTGGATGTCACCAGCTCTCGCCCAAGTCAGGAGGCCGGGTGCAGCCACCCCCCGGCTCCCTCCAGCAGAGGATGGGGGAAGTGGAGCAGATGGACAGAGGCCACCCCTTCTGGGGGGCTCAGGGCCCCAGGCAGAGCATCGCAGGTGCTGACCCCACAGACGCCAGCCCTGCCAAATGCCCTCCATGTTATTTAAGCCTCTGGGGTTGGACTCAATTCAAACTTTTACTTATTAAGGCAGTCACCAGAGGATGAAGTCTGGTGGGGGAGGGGGCAGTCCTCCCCCGGGGAAGGTGGAGACACCACAGGACACCACCTGGACATTCAGAGAAACCAGAAACCCAGTCGGCACGGCGCCTCCCGCCACCCCATGGGAGGGCCACTGAGGGCCACCAAGGGAGGCCACTATACGGGGATGAGACCCTACCCGGTTCCCCGCTATCCCCAGCTAAGCCACCCACATCCTGGGAAGACCCCCAGCTCAGTGGGGCCAGGACTCCCTTCAGGAAGCCTCACCTTGGACGAGCAGGTGGGTGGTGTGCACTGCCTCCCCCTGGATGCTGTACGCACGGCAGGTGTAGGCGCCTCTGTCCTCCCGACTGACCGACGTCACCGTCAGGCTGCCCTCACTCACCTGGAGCCAAGCAGACGGACTCAGCTCCCACCCTGGGGCCCCACCGACGCCCTCCCAGGTGGAGGGGGCCTCGGGGCCTGTGCACCCAAGGGGAACCTCCAAGGTCACAGGTACCGCCCAGTCAGCCTGCCACCTCCAGCCCCGCCTGCGCCTCTGCAATGGTGAACTGGTGGCAGGACAGGAGGCGGGGGGCAGCCAGGAGGGGGTGCAGCGGCCCGCGACAGACCCACACTCACCTGGTACTTGTTGCTAGCACCTAGGAGTGTCCCCTCCTTCAGCCAGGTGACAATGGGCTTGGGATTCCCAAAAGCTGTGCAGGTCATGGTGACGCTACCACCCTCCTTGGCCTCAATGTACTGGGGGGGTGTTTCTGTAAAGGTGGGAGGAGCTGCAAGAGACCCAAGGCACAGGGGGCTGATCAGCTGGCTGTCCCACACACGGCACCCTGCTCCAGGGCCCGTCCCACAAGTCCAGGGCACTCCTGGAGGCAGGGGGTAAGCAGGAGACAGGCTCTGCCCACCTGCCTTCTGGAAGGGAGACCTGGAACTCAACAGTCTGGCTGGATCCCAATTCCAAACTTTCTCTGTTGCATCTGCCTAATTCCAAATAAAGGACTGTTTGTCCAGCACCACAGGGTGCCCCAGAGGCGCCAGGGACGTGGGGATAAACGAGGCACCCATATACCTGCAGCCCTTCACACCTCGACCATCCAGAGTCCCATCTTTCTGTTAACTCCAGCCCAGCCAGGCCCACAGTTGCAGGCCATATATACCATCTGAGCCCCATCAGGCCTAACATGGATCACAAACCAGGTGACGTGGGATCACCTAGACCCTGAAGAAACAATCCTACATCTTCTCCCAGCCCAGCCATGGCCACTCCCTCCCAAATTGCTCCCCCAGCACCCACTTAGGAGTCCTGACTAAAATCCCACCCTGTTGAAACAATCAGCTTTTAACACACCCCATCTCATCTGTCGAAGCTGCTTTTAGAAGTCATCTGATCACTCTCAACCTTCTGGACGATCACCTGGGGTCTTCTGGCCCAGCCTGAGGGTCCACAACACCGGGCTGGGCTGGGACTTCTGACCTTGTCTCAAGGCTCCAAGCTCATGTCCAAAAGCCACTCACCCTGTAGCCCTGGGCTCAGCTATTCTGGGCTCTACCTAAAACCCTGCCCTCCACACTGATGGGAGGAATGATCTAGGTAGAGTCTGTGAGAGGAGCTGGTAAAATGTAAAGCTACTGAATGGTGGTCATCTTGCCATACTGTCATCGCTGTTAGCTGCCCAGAGCTTCTGAGGCCCCACGGAGAAGCTATGAGAGGGGTCTCCTAGGAGGTAGCCTCGCCTCAGGCCCAAGCAATGTGAGGGGTCACAGCTATCCACCAGCCACCACACATCCCTCAAATCGACTCCAACACTCCAGCCTTCCTGTCTTCCTACAAGTGCCAAGGAATTCCATCCCTGGGACTGCTCCACCTGCCATCCCCCCTTCCTGGGCCATACTCACATCTCACCCTTCTGGTGCTTCTATATCTGCTACAATGCCACCTCTGCCTCACCTGGTCAGCCGCTCGAGGAAGGCACTTGCTGCAGTCCTGTCCCCTGAGAGTTTAAAGCACTTATGACCAAGTCTCCTGAGAACAAAGATCTCCGTGAATCCCAGTATATGCTCAGCTTTTAGCGCAGCTCATGTATGGAAGTGAGAGTTGCACCATAAAGAAAGCTAAGCGCCGAAGAATCAATGCTTGTGAACTGTGGTGTTGGAAATGACTCTCGAGAATCCCTTGGACTGCAAGATCCAACCAGTCCATCCTAAAGGAAATCAGTCCTGAATGTTCATTGGAAGGAATGATGCTGAAGCTGCTCCAATACTGTGGCCGCCTGATATGAAGAACTGACTCATTAGAAAAGACCCTGATGCTGGGAAAGATTGAAGGCAGGAGAAGGGGACGACAGAGGATAAGATGGTTGGATGGCGTCACCGACTTGATGGACATGAGCAAGCTCCAGGAGCTGGTGATGGACAGGGAAGCCTGCCAAGCTGCAGTCCATGGGGTCACAAAGAATCAGACATGAATGAGCAACCTAACAGAACTGAAGTGGCAAGTTATAGAGTCTCAACAAATGGCTGAATGAACAGATGAATGCAATGAAATAGCTCCATGCTTGCAAGCGCACGCGCACACACCAACACAAATGCAAATATAAAACTGAAGACACGATGATGGTGAGATGACCTTCTTCAACAATCTCCCCATGTTCCGCTCGGTGTGGCCACAAAGGTGGCCATGAGTGAAGGCTGGGTGACCGGGGAAGCGGTCTTCATCACGCACAACAAACATCTTTGAGAAAGTCAATCCTGCTGCTGCTGCTGCTAAGTCACTTCAGTCGTGTCCGACTCTGTGCTACCCCACAGACAGGCAGCCCACCAGGCTCCCCCGTCCCTGGGATTCTCCAGGCAAGAACACTGGAGTGGGTTGCCATTTCCTTCTCCAATCCTAACCCGACGTTAAACACACCAAAAGTGATGGTAAAACACATTCTGTGTTAGTCATACAGTCACGTCCAACTCTTTGTGACCCCATGAACTACAGCCTGCCAGGCTCCTCTGTCCATAGAATTCTTCACAAGAATGATGGAGTGGGGAGTCATTCCCTTCTCCAGGGGATCTTCCCAACCCAGGAAATGAACCTGGGTCTCCTGCACTGCAGGCAACTTCTTTAGCATCTGAGCCACCAGGGAAGCCCCAAAACACATTCTAAGCTCTTGCGAAGGGAATCTGGCTTCCGAGCCCCAGACTGCCTCCTACCCTGGCCCGTGAGCCCATCCTAGCGGAGTCCTGCTGCCAAGCCTGCTCTTGAACTACAGCTCACACAGCCTTGGCCTCTATTACCTCTGTGTCACGCTTAAGGAAAAGATAATACAATAAATTATGTCCTGAAGTGACAAATTAATTACTAATTACATAATTACTTTATTATTTAGGTGCTAATCAGGAAAGCACTTTGAACAATTTCAAGTTTTCAGGAAAATAATGGTTTGACTCCCGATTATTTACCGGATTAGGTGTGAGCCTGCCAGCTGCATTTCCAGCTTAATTCTTCTTTTTTCACACATGCCCTATAATTAATCATGCAGGTTAGAAACAGGCTGGCCTCTCCTCCAAGCAGTTCACCAACAGAAAGCAAGGCCTGACTCGGCCTTTTCTAGTATTCCATATGCAATGAGGAAATAATTGGATTTGCTTCCTCCCAACTGGCCTTGAAGAAAACACAGAAGGAGAAGGAGACAACTTGTGATTCTAATTCTTCATTTTCCCAGGGTGATCCCGGTCAGAAATGCCTGACAAGAAACATTCTAGTTTGGAAGAAATGCAATGTTTGTGCTCCAGACTCTTTCCTTCAATAAGGGTAGTATTTACGATAGAAGGAACCTCAGAATGCAGGAGGAGGGAGGGAAGAAGAGAGGGTGAGGTCGCTCACCTTGGGAGCAGGGCCCTGGTAGGGAAAGCATTCCATGATGAGCTGAGTTCCAGTGCTACAGCCTGGCCCTTTGTTCCAACAACCAGCCAGGCTCCTGAATGTGGTGGCTCTGCTTCCTCTGGGCTTCCGGGCATGCTGTTCCCTCTGCCCTGAAACACTCTGCCAGCCTGACCCCCGAACCCCCTCACCTGGTCAACTCCTCTTCCCCAAAGGGTCTCTGCCCAGGGCTCATTTCCTCAGAGAAGTCCCTGTCCCTCATGCTTCCAAAGCTGTACTGCAGTCCCTGTGGACCTGTCCCCTGACGATCCTTCAGAGCTCAATCTGCACACCCCCAGAGCCTGCTGAGTGGACATTCAGGAACGCATGTTGATCATGGGTTGATTCCCAAGGGCTCTTCAACCACCCAGGCCACCTCTGCCAGCCCGAGGCCCCTCCTGGGCTGCCCGACTTGGTCTTTCTCTGCCATGAGGGGGAGGGTGACCCGTATCCTGCACAGCGTGACCCCCGCACAGCCGACGTTCCAAACGTGGCCCCAGGCGTCTTCATCCGCAGCTCTTCATTTAATCTTCACTACAGCCCTGCACGCAGGCACGGTTCTTGGAAACAGAATAGTGAAGCTCCCCGAGGGGAGGCGGGTGTCCTGGCTCAGACAGCGAACGAGGGGGACTCACGACACAAGCCGAGTCTCGTCGGGCCGTGTTCCCTGCTGGTCCTCCCGCCTCCACTCCCTGGACAGGACCCAGCGGCGATGTGCGGGAGGCAGGCAGGGCTGTGACGGCATCAGCCCGCCTCGGGAGACGGGACAAGAAAGCAGGCAGCGTGGGGGCTCTTGGCTCCGCGCTCCATCAGTGGTGCCATCAGCGGTAGGTTTACCTTCCTAATTACATTTTGCTTGGACTAATATTAACTTGAGTTTTCATTCCCGGCACAGACAACAGCTGGCATTGAAAGGAAGTTGACTCAAAAGCTCACCGGTAGTGGGTACAGCCCACCCAAGGTTTAAAATAAGCCCACCGTTGGTCTCTGGGGACTGACCGACAGGAGTCGGTTGCGTGCAGTGAGTCAGCAGCCTGGACCACTGCCCCAGGGCCACCATTCCTAGGTCTGTTTGGTCCCAGAGGCCAGTCTCAGGCTAAAACACCATTTTCCCAGGGCCCTCGATGGGTTTTCAAGGCAGAAGGTACACGACCTGACCCAACCTCATGAGACAAGGCCAGTGGAAACTGGGAGCTCACAAGCCAGGACACTGAACAGTTCCTCTCTGCTGAGCGTGAAATTCAGGGTCACAGACATCACACCCACAAGGACCTAAGCTGTGCCTGGGCGTCCAAAGCACATGTGCCATTGAAGCCTCGACAACCAGCTTAGTATGCATGGCACGTGGCGGCTGAATACAATATGTCACAAACTGAATCAATAGTAAAATAAAGCAAAGCAAAAACCCTGCTCCCCTCCAACATGGGGATCACTGCCTCTTCCACTTTCTCTGGGTTCCAGTGTCCCTGGCTCCTTGGGAATTTCCCCTCCCAAGGGAGGGCTCCCAGGGGCACAGGGGTCCCACGGTCCCAGGAAAGACCCTGGCCCTGTGAGAGACCATCATCCTTCACCCTAGGAAGTAAGTACCCACTAGCATCGGAAGGGTTACCCTCCAGGCCAGACCCAGGATTGCCACCCAGCCCTGGGTTTGTCCTGCTGCTGCCCATCAGTTGCAGCTCAATAACTGGCTGACACTCAACGGTTACTCAGGCAAATGGACTAAAGGAAGGCTCTAACAGGGGATCCCTGAAGAGGGTCTTCCTGCAGCTGCCCTAGAATCCACCCTGCAGATGCTCAACTCTCCCGGATTCCAGAACCCAGTTCCCACCCCCACCCATGGTGACTGCTGTCTGCCAGGAGCTGCCCAGCCTCTGGGACTCCAGGACGACCAAGGGGCCAGGGGTGAGGCTGGTATCTGACCAGTGGGCCGTGCCAGGGTCTCCAGGAAGGCTGAGGAACTTGGCGTGCAGCTGCACCAGGGTCTCCAGGGCAGGCTACAGTCAGGGGCTGAGTCCCAGGGGCGTGGGGAGAAGGCTCAAGCACACGCAGGACACACACTGAACACGCTCGCATGCAGGCACACAACCCGCACAGCGCGCACCGTGGATGGTGAGATGCACCCAGCTGCCGTTGTGGAAGGTGTCGTACTGCTGGTCGAGCAGGAGCACCTTGCACTCGTACCAGCCCTGGTCTTCAGCACGCACCTGCTCCAGCCGCAGGGATGCCTTGTCATGGAGGCTTGCACGGCCTGTGGAGAGGGACCAAGAGGGTCAGGGCAGGGCGCTGCCCCCTGCAGCCCCAGCCCCACAGGAACAGCCTTCATCGACCCCAGCCCAGGGGAGGCAGGCCCAACGCAGGGCAGCCCCAAAAGCCCTGCTCTCTCTGCCCACCAGCTGCACCAAGAAGGCTTCAGTTCCCTGCACCGTCCCATTCTCTAGGGGTGGAAGAGAGGAAGGAGCTCTGGTGAGGTGGGATAGGAAAGGATGAGTGGGCCTGGGGACCTCTGGCCAGGCTGAGCAACATCCTGTCCCAGGGGTCCCCGTGGCTGCCACGCCCAGCACCCTGTCTGTCTGGCTTCCCTACAGCGGCCAGGGGAGAGGCCACCAGGGACAGGGTGCTGACATCCCCTCCCAGTCCTGCCGCTGGGGCCAGAGAGCAGAGAGCACTGGTCCAGACAGAACCCAGCTCTGAGCTTGACCAGAGTGGGGGTCGGCATGGGGGATTGCGCGTAGCCTGAGAATGCAGAGCGGCTGGCAGGTAGAGCACTGATCCATTCCGAGCCACCCTCCCTAACTCAGACCTCTTCCCCAGAGTGCCCTCCGGGTCCTCCCTCCGCCCAGCCCACTCCTCGCCCCAATGTCACGACCTCCTCTGCTTTCCTCCTTGTGTTTTTGACACTGGCAATCTGCCTACAAATCAGACAGTCCCAACCAACCAGGGCTGGAGAGACACAGACACAGGAGGAGAGAGAGGGGCAGAGAGAGAGAGAGAAATAGAAGCTGACAATGCAAGGCAGACCTCAGAGCCCAGAGGTAAAGATAAAACCCATGTCCTGCCAGCTTCCTCTCTTCCTTTAAACCCCAGCGCGCACACACACCCACACACACACCCAAGCACACACTCACACTGCCCCATGCCCTCCTCCCCGGTGGGCAGGCCCTGGCAATGACTCAGTGAGGCCCAACTGGCAAGAGTCATTGCAGAACAAGACACGGGGCAGGAGGAGGAGGCAGAGCGGGTGCCCAGACGCTCCCTCCACCCGGGCCGAGAGGCCCCAACTTCAGAGCCAGAGGGAGGGAGTGGGCGAAGCCAGACAGAGCAAACCCCGTGGCTGCCTGCTGAGGCTCTGACTCAGCTGCTTCTACCGAGCCGCCCTCCAGCCGGCCTCCTCTCCCACATGGCGGGCTCTGGGCCTCCCTTCCCCTCTGGCCTCCAGATCCGCAGGGGCCCCTGCGGATCGGTGAGGCTGTTCAGGAAGCCCTGTGTCTGTCCCACCTCCTTGTCCCTCTCCTCTTGCCACTTAATTAAAACCTACCAGAGTGCAAAGGATGGGAGGACAGAGGCAGCGACTGGAAAACAGAGATAAGAGGCCCATCGGGAAGGACGAGAGGTTACAAGACACAGGCAGGAGGGACAGGGCGGGGGGCCCCCCGGAGCCAGGGCAATGGGGCAGCCCTTACCTGCATACTCAGGGTCCACATGAGGCGGGTAGTAGCCGAACTTGATGAAGATGGGGATGGGCACCCCGAACTTGAACCACTCCACGACATAGGGCGGGGGCTGCCCCGTCACCGGGTGGACCACGTCGCATCGCAGGACCACGCTCTCGCCAGCCCTCGCGGTCACGAACTCGGGCTCCTCTCGCAGGCCGTGGGCACCTAGCAGGACAGCCACGTTGGGATGCGGGAAAGGAGAGGCCAGGAGATCCTGCCCGGCTGTCCCAGAAACCACCTCTGCCCTCCCAACCCTGAAGAGCGCAGCCCGACCATGCCTTTTCCCAGTGACACTCCTACCAGCTCTGAGGAGGGTGGCCACTGGGAAGGTGGAGGGGCCTCGGCCCCTCTGTGGACACCAAGGTCCGGGCAGGTACTGCAGCCAAGGGTGAATGGGGACCTCTTCTTGCACCAGGATGCTTCCTGCTATAGCACAGCGAGGAGACGCGGAGATGGCATCCTCCCACGCCCCACCCCCAGCTCAGCCTGATGTTCACAGCACCAAACAAGAGCGTTCCACACAGAAGCGGGGAATCCCCAACAAGCTGAGCAGAGGCTGCTCTTGGCATCGCCAGAGGGAAAACCCCACCGGCCTGAGCTGGCCTCTCTGCCCCTCCTCCCTCTGCCTGCCCGCCTGCCGCAGAGGAGGGAGTGGGAGGGGCCTCCATCCCTCCCGTGTACAAGCCCCAAGTCTATCAGCAGGAGAAGCCCCAGACACCACCATTCGGACCACAAGATGCTGGGGACACAGGAGGGGTACCCTGGGGCCACTAACCTCAGCCAGCTAAGGGGACCACCCCTACCTGGCAGAGGACAAAGCATGTGGCTGGATAAGGCACTGACACCCTCCAGAAAGGGACTGGAAGGGATGGGAGGTGAGACAGGGAGAGGCCCACACACCCCAGCCCCAGCCCCAGCCCCAGCCCCGGAGAGAACAGGTTAACCCAGTCTCCAACCGAGGCCTGCGGCCCCACCTCCAGCCTGACTCGGGCTGCCACACCAAAGTCACCTTGTCCACCTTCCTTCCCAGTGAAAGAGCCCGCTGGGAGGCCCCTCCCCCCGCCTTCCCTCCCAGCACCCACACACCCACCAGACCCCGCCCCTCCACTCCAGAGCTGGCTGGGCCCCTCCAGGCAGCACCACGGACAGCGGCTGCTCCACTGAGGCTCTGGCCTGATTGTGAGCACACCTCTGACCCCTGTGGGCTCCTGCCAGGCGCCTCTGTCTGGCTCTCCTTTGTGTCTCGGGTGTATCTGGCTCTATGTGTCTTTCTGTTTGGTTCTGTCTCTCCTTCTTCAGTGTCTCTCCTGTGTCCATCTCTCTCTGGTTCCTCCTCCATGTCTGTCTCTCTGTCTCTGTCTCTCCCTAGCTCCCACCCACATGGGTGATGCTGTCTACCTGCTCCCCTCCTTTGTGTGACTCTATCAGCATGTGTTGGGGAGGTACATGTGGGGTTCCATTCGTCTATGCTGGGGAAGGGGTTTTGCTTTTCTGCTGCCTGGCCCCTGCGTGCTTGTGTGCTCTGCCTCTCCAGGTCTATGTCTCTCTTTCTCTCCCTCCCGCTCCAGCTCCCTCTCCTCCTCCCGCAAATTGCGGAAGAAGGAGGAGGCAACCCTTCTGGAAGCTGATTGGCTACTGGTGACATCACTGTTTTCTAGAGAAAGAGCTAAGATCACAGAGTATTTTTGGAGCAGAGCACAGTGTTGCCCTCACCTGCCTGAGGCCCCAGCAGGTTTCCCAACCCTCCCAGACCTGCTTTAGGCAAAGGCTAAATTCCAGCCCCTCAGGGAAAGTAAGCAGGCTCCTCCCAGCCCCCACCCCATCCCCTGGGGGCACCAGGCAGGGACTGGGCCCACCTCATAGCACCCTGGCACAAAGGCTGACCCTGGGCCCTGGAGGGGTGGGCAAACAACAGACATGTGTGCACGAGTGCATGTGTGTACACATGTACATGTACATGTGAGTGTGTAGACTTTGGAGGAAAGAAGAGGAAATACAGGAGCCAGGGCAAGAGGGGTGGCTACCTGGGGCAGGAGGCAGGGTTGCTTGCCCTCCTCTCATAGAAAAGGTTCTGCAGGCTCTGGGAGGCAAGACCTTGACTGCTTCATTCTCCACACAGTGACTGGGCAACGAGGCAGCCTCTTCCACACCCGCCCAGTCTCAGGGCTGCACACCCCACCTGAGACCCAGCCAGACCTGGGCCCCACCCCACAGCTCTTCCCACGTCCCTCCACCAGAGACAGCAGCTGGAGGAAGACATGGTGAGACCAGCAGCACAGAGACAGTGAGCAAAGCCAAAACAGACGGGCTTCCAGGATGAAGGCAGTGGAGTGGGAGGCCCTGTCCCAGCCCCCGTACTCAGGCCAGTCTTCCTGGCTTTCAGAATCCTAAAATATTTATCAGCTTTCCTCATCTCAACACACACACACACACACACACACACACACTCTTTCTCTGCGTGTGCTCTCACTCCATCACCCACGAGTACTTCCCCCTCAGCCTGAGCCTTTCTGAGCCAAATCATGTCTAATAAAACACTTTCTCCAGAAAAGCTTGCTGCAAAAAAAAAAAAAAGTAAACAGGCTGGCAGCAGAGATGGAAGAGGGGTTTGATGGAGGAGAGAAATGCCTTCAAACCCAGGACACAACCCAAGTCAAGAGCAAAAGAGATTCCAGGGGCAAGAATGGAGACAGACGGTCAGGATATGAACAGACAGGCAGAGACAGAGAGAGAGGTCAAGGGCACCCAGGATTCTGCCAGGGACACAGAGACACAGGCCTTCAGAGGATGGAGAATCAGGAGAGTCAGGAGGGGACAGAGCTAGGCCCCAGGAGCAGCAGGGAGGAGGAAGAAGGGGGGAGGGGAAAGCAGGGATGGATGGTGCCCAAAGTGAGAAGGCTGCAGGAGGGGAGGCCCCAGACCCCTCCCCACCAGAGAGGCCTGCAGCAGCCTCAAGGGGACTCTGGCACCCGCAGGGTGAGCACCACAGGGAGCAGGAGGTGTCCTGGATTCCACACACCCTTTTCAGAGATGGCAGGACCCAGCTGGACCAGGAGGAGCAGAGCAAATCTGCACTTTGGGGTTTTGCCCAGCACTCCCCGGTAGGGAGAGAGGACACAGGAGGAGGAGGTGCCCCGCGGTCTGGCTAACCTTTCCGAAAGCCCGCAGGGTGCAGAGCTCCTGCTCTCTGGGCCAGGTGGTGCACAGCGGGTCGCCGGGTCCAGGGCTGCCACGGGATCCCTGTGAGCACACGACCACGAGCCCTCCACAGCCTGGCACGGTCCCCACCCCCACTCCCAAGCTGGAGCTCTTCCAGGGGCGGGGCTGGGGGAGGAGAGGCAGCAGGACTACAAAATCTGGTGGCAGCAGCCAAGGTCTGGGAACCAGGCAGGGAGGGCCAGCTGCCAGGCAAACCAGCTTCCTCTAGGTCACTACTACATACCAGGTCTTTGTGGGACCCCAACACCCATCTGACAGATGTACCACCATCTCTGTCTCACAGGTGAGCAGACTGGAGGGTCCCCTGGCTGGGCCAGCGGCCTTGGGGGGGTTGTGGCAGGGGTAGCGGGCCATTAGGTAGGGGCAGGTTCCAGCTGTCCTGTCTCCCCTTTGCCCCGACTTGCTCCCCGCCATAGGCTAGGTACCAAAACCCAAGGCCCCTCCCACACTGACCCAAGAAGCAGCCCCCCTCCACTCTGCTCCCTGAGTTGGAGGCCAGCCCCTCCACAGTGTACTCAGGACAGGTTCTCACAGCCAGACCCCTGCAGTCCTGAACCCGAGAAGGCCAGCAGGACAGACCTGGGTCAGTAGGCAGCTGTGGGTGCAGGGCTGAGCCCACTCTGCCTGGGACCCAGGAGCTCCGGCCCCGTCTAGCTGCGACACAGGGAGACCTCCCCACCTCGGTGAGTGAGTACACGTCCCCGGGGAGGCTCCCCGCTTCCCCCGCCCCCTCGGGCACCAGACTCCCAAACCACAGGCCTGTTGTCTAATAATACCAGCGACAGCCACCGCCACCTCCATCTGCCAGCCTAAAAATAATCCCTGCTGAGTCCAAAACAGGCACAGCCCCCAACAGTCCCCCAGTCGCTCCTCTGTGACAAGCCAGGGGGTTCCAGGAGATCCCAGGAAGCTTGAATCGGGCTCCCCTGGGACGTCCTTTCCCCCCACCCAGGAGATAACAGACCCAGAGGCTTGCATAAGGAAAGCAGAGGAGAGACTCCATACACATGTAGCCAAGTGTGAGATGGAAAAACAGCCATGTCCACAGAAGACTGCACCCTGGGTGTCCTCTGCAGAAGGTGGGTGGGCCAGAGGTCACTGGGACATTCTGCCTCCAGCCAGGACCCCCACACCCTACCTAGAAGGTCCTTGGAGAAGTCCCCATCTTTTAAGGTCTCCCTATAGCTATTCTTCTGCCCCCACTCCCCATCAACCTCTGAGGATAGAAGTCAGAGATCAGGTGAGCCCAAACTGGCCCTCCCGTCATCTAACAAGGCACTGGGGGAGGGACAGGACACCCTTCCTCCGTGGGTGCCTCTCCTCCCTAACTCTCCTGTCCAGGCAGCCCAGGAGGCAGCAGCTATTAGCCACCTTAATTTGCTCTCGGCTAGATTGTATTTCCAAGAGCCTGTTCCCCAGGAGCCACTGGCAGGAAGCAGTCAGTAATTCAACCTCGCTCTGCTCCTCCGCAGAGGCCCAGCCACACCCACCCTGCCCACCGCTGGCGCGGGCCTGGTCCAAGTGCCCCCAAGCTGAGCCGGGGAGGGCCTCGGGTGAGGCGCCAGGTGGACGCAAGTAAGCAGGGGATCGAAGCCCGAGTCTACTCACAATGAAGCGTCAGCACTCTCTACTTGGAAGCCGGAAAACCAGGACAGCAGCTCCTGCATGTTACCTGGACAGTGTATTACCTGCCACGGCCCAGGTGGCCAGGGGCCTGGACCAGGAGGGAGCTCGGGGGTAAGGGCGGGCAGAGGGCACCACGCAGTCACCGCCCTTTCAGAAGGACAGGCAGGCTGGCTGGGACCTTGCTCGTAGCCTGGCCCACAAGGAACTGTTCTCCAAAACTCTTCCGGAGGCCCTGACTCTGCTCACCAGTCTCCTGCTTAATCACGCAAGAGAGAACAGAAAAGCAGGAAGATTCCTAAGAAAAATAGGTCAGCTGCCTCAGGCAGGCTGAGCTGGCTCCCTTGGGCAGTGCCCCGGCAGGACCAGGCTACAAGCTGCCTCTGCACCCAGCTCCCAACCCCCGGGGACCAAGTCCCTTCTCCATTCGGGAGTCTGGGCTACTCGGTAGCCAAGGTCAGAGCCACTCTTAGCAAGTCAGACCCGTCTTCTGCGTACCCTGGCTCCGCCTGTGTGTCCCCCACTGAGGCTTTCTCTCAGAGCTCAGTCTCCCTTCAATCCAGCCCCAGGGCTGAGCCTCCAACTTTGGGAGCTTCTGGCCTGTCCATACTCAGGTGTGGAGCAGAGGCTGGGAAAAGCCAGGCGTCTGCTCCAAGTCGAGCCTCACTGCCACCCACGGCCATCAGCAATCGGACAGGAAAGATGCCCCACCTCGCGCCTGGAGACTCTGGGTCTCCTGTCTGCTACATTCATGTGCATACGCATACACACAGTTGCACACACAAGCAGGCACACACACACAGATGTGTGCAGGCACTTCTAGCAGCTACCACCAATGATGGCTCTTTCCACAGTTCGCATTAACTCTCTCACACAAACTGCTTTACCCATCACCGGGCACAGACAGGAGAGAGCTGCCCTGGTACCCTGGCCTAGCCCAAGGAGGCAGAAGACTGGAGGGGGTTGGGGAGCAGGGGAGGGAGTGCGGCTCTCCCTGTGGGCCGGGTCCACTCCCACCCCCTCAGCGCAGCAAGGCCCTGACGGCTAGGCCTGAGGCAGAGAGAGATCTGAGGATGGAGAGCACAGGGCTCAGAGCCAGGAGAGATCGGCCAGAGAGAGGCTGGGGTTCAGCATCTCCCAGCCAGGCAGCCTCTGCTCCTTTGCGTAACTGGATCCTAGCTTTCTGTCTCAGAACCTCAAACCTGCAACCAGGCAGCTCCAGGTCAGCACACAAGACAAGCTTTGGGCCAGCAGCTGAAAGCTGACTCTTCCCACACATCCCCTCCTCAGCTTCTCCCAAACGTGTGCTGCCAGACACACCCCTGCATGCCTCCAGCCGCGGGTGCTGGGGACACAAACACGCATGCCACGTCCTGAGCCAAGTCCCGCTCAGCTGAGAGGCTGCCTGTGGGGGTATCTCTAGCAGATTCCAGACCTAAATGCCCTCCCTCGTGCCTTCACCACCAAAGGGAGGGAGGGAAGGCCAGGCTGAGAGTACAGGGCATTAGTCCAGCTACCAGCACTGTCCGGGTTAGAACCCGCTTTATCTGGGGACAGCAGTAAGCCAGGCATGGAATCTGTGGTCCACAAGAAGAGGCAGACTTGGGATAAAGGCCGGGGTCCTCCGCACCAGTTTGCTTACCACCTTCCAGGCTCTCTGCACGCCCTCCCCAGCCTCCACACTGCCCCCAGACACACAGGATTCAAGCCCACCCCACTCTCTGTCCCAAGCCTTTCACTCCTCTGCCGGAGCAACCCCTGCTCAGCCAGACCCTAAGACCAGCCTCTCAAAGTCCCTCCCATCAAGAATCTCCTGGAAGTCACCTCTGCTAGAGAACAGCTGAGCTCTCACAGCAGCATCTGAAACACTGGCCCGTCAGCCCATCTCCCATTCCTGGAGGCTGTAGAGATGATGCCTCCTGGGTATCCTGCAGCTTCTCCACCAGGTTCCAGCCACTAACACAACTCCAGTTCTGCAGATCTTTCAAAGGATTTCCTAGCAGCCCTCCACATCTCCCTAGGCAAGGTCAGCAGGGAAGGCAAACTTGGTTCTGGACAGAGGCAACTATCTGAACTCCCCCTGGGGACATTCCCAGCTCCCAGTGCCCTGAACCACTCAGGGGAAAGAAATGGAACCAAGATCATGATCAGTTACTTACTCATGACTTAGCAACGAAACCACCACTACCACAGAACACTCAGCCAGCCCCTCATTTCTTCATGGCACTAATGTTCACAAATACCCCACAAGCTCATACTGTTAACCCCCAATAAGGCAAGTGACAATCAGAGAAGCGAAGCAATGTGTCCAAGGTCACAGGCCAGCAAGTAGCAGTGCTGGAACTTGAGTCCAGATCCTTTACCACCACACACAGAGCCCCTAGGCTAAAAAGACACCCCCCTCCCCAAAACCCACAGGGATGGCAGGCAGGGGTTCATGTCCAGCCACCCCCGGCAGAAGGACCTCTCCATTCCCAGAAAGAAGTCAGAAGCTCCAGAACCAATAACCTTCAATGCTGGGAAGTCCTTCCTTCTGTCTGGCCCTTCTGTGTGCTGCTGTAATATAAGCACACATTTCCCTTGATTCTGTGCTTAAACTTGCAAAAAGTCCATCCTCCTCCCTGGACTTCTCAGGCTGGGATCCTATTTCAGAGCCTCCCTTCGACGTCTCTCTTTTATTCAAACATCCCAATACATCCTTTTGTGAGACAGTCCCATAGCAGGAACATACCACAAACTGAAGGGGAAGAGATGCAGGCATCAGAAGAGTACAAGGCAATAGGGAAGGGGCGAGCACTGAGGCTGGAAACAAGTTCTCAAGCGCAGCTCAAGCCACCTCACACCCCCACCCCACCCCACGAGCTTCTGGTCTGTTTCCCCACCTGACAATCCTGAGTTTTAAAACCACCCGGGGTCACACACCATATAATAAAATCACTCTTCTCCTGGCCTTCCTCTGCCTCTGTTTTCACACCCCCGCAAACACCAGCGAAACCGATCCCATTCCAGAAACTTTCCCAAATCACTTCCCCACCCCCTACACAGCCCCAGACAAGGTGAGCAAAGGGTCCTCCTGCGCGAGCGCGGCCGGACGCTGGTTCTTCCGCTGTGGGTCCTCCCGCTGCTTGCTGTCCACCGGACGGTTCTCCCCGGAAGCCATCCCGGCCGGCCCTGGGGACCTGCCCGCAGCTGGGTCGTGTCTGCGCGCTGAACGTCGCGCGCTCAGAGTCCGGGCACCTCCAGCTTCCATAGCAGGGCGGAGAGCCGAGGTGCCACACAGAGGCGTGCGGGCCGCTCTGCGGTCTCCAGAGCAAGAGCCCGCGTGCTCACGCGCGCATCACCCAGCTCCCTGGCTTCCCTCTGCCCTCTTCCCAGCTCAGACCGGAAACAGAAAGAGGAAAACCTCCCTCCGCCCCGAGACGCGGCACTGGAGACCCCCTCCCGCTGCTCTCGCCCACAGCAGCTGTGGCCAGCTGTAGCCGGTTGCGGCGCGCTCCCGGGGAACTTTTGCCCGGCCAGGCCGGGCTCAGGTGCAGCAAAGCCGGACGCGGGCAGAGCCAGCCGAAGTCGGCCGCTCCTCAGAGCAAGCGAGAGACCCCGCGCGGAACCACCTCTTCTCCTCTCGCGGCGCTCCGTGCGCCCCGCCCTGCGAGGGGATCCGATCTCCAGCTGCCACGACGTGTGGTCCGGAGGGACTCGAGCCCAAGCCGAGCCCGCACCGGCTCCCCTGCCGACCGGTGGCACTGCGCGGGGTCCAGCGTGCCGCAGCCAACCGAGGACCCGAAAACTCCCTGGCGGCAGAGTTGAGAAAGCCGCCGCCTCCCCAGCGCTCGAGGCGGCGGCTGCGCCCGCGAAGGGCACCGGGCGCGGCACTCGCTGCAAAGCCCTGGTGCCAAGGGTGGCGGCGTGGACCCTAGCCCGTGGCGTTCTCTCCCGAGCGCCGGCAGCCCGGGTTCAGGCCCTTCCCGCCGACCGCGGATACGGCCCCCCCCGCTCCCCGCGGTGCCCGGAGCGCGCCCGCCGGGAGGGCGCGGGCTCAGCAGGAGGACGGAGCCAAGATCCGCGGGAGGCGCAGGGGAGGGACACTGCACTTCAACTCACCTTGAGCCGCAAGACCTCGGGCGCTGATCACACTTGCTATCAAAGTGGCCACATACCAAATCATAGTACTACCGCGCGCCAGCCAGGAGCCTCATCCTATCGCAAAGTGCCCCGCGCCGCCTACGCCCCGCGCCGGTGCTCTCGCGGCTCCTGCGGCTCCTGCAGCCCGGGCGGCCCGCTCCCCATCCCTCCGCGGATCCGCTCGGCTCGGCGCGCAGCCTCCCGCCCGGCGCAGCGGCACCTGCACTGGAGCCCGGGCGGAGCGCAGCCAGCGCCGCGGAGAAGCCCGGCCGCACCGCCCCGGGCCCGCCCCCGCTGCCCTCCCATTGGGCGCGGCCAGAGAGCCCAGGGCCCGATTGGCCAGCATGCCTGCCCGTCGCGTCGAGGGGGGCGAGCCCATTCAAGGTGCGTTGACGTGTGGCAAGCCCAGAGCCGCAGAATCATGCGCATTGCTGGGGAGAAGGCGCTGCCGCGTCTCCGCTCGACTCTGCTCCCTGCTCCCACTGCATGGCAAGTTTCTGGGGGAAGGAATGTGGCCGCTGGGCCGGCCAACGGGACCCTGGAGTCTCTGCTACACTGTAGGTCTGAGGGGTCGGTGCCCCCGCCCATCCAGGGAACCCAGCATCCGGTTTCCATCCAGCAAAACGGCGTCCCGGGAGGACGGTACTGATTCAGTGATGGGGAAACCCGGGAACAGCAGCCTGGGGAAGCTGAGAACGTCCTTCACTGGAGATCTTTTCAAAGGGGTCACGCGCTACCGCCACCTCCCCTCCTCCCTTCCACACTCGGCCACTCTTTCCTCCCCAGCACACTCCCTGCCACCCAAACTTGAGATTACGTTAAGTTCCATCCAGCCTGAAGGCAGGGGGATGACTAAAATGACCTCTAAAAGTGGCTAAGATTTGGGGTGAGTCATTGGCTCAGCTGCAGGAGTGTCACGGGCCCCCCTCAGGAACACACGTGTGCACACTGCCACCCCCAGTGCGGGTCATAGTTGCTCATCACCAGGAAGTCTCCACTTTGAGCAATGAAAGTGTTCGTTCTTCTTCTAAAAAGACTGCCTCCTCAAGCACAAGATTCCTCCCCCGTCCCCACCTGCCTGGGAGCCTGGCCCCATCTCAGCAGGAAGAAGCCAAAATGGATTTCGGGAGCAGTGTAGGGATCTGGGACAAGGGACCCAGGGAAGGGGAAGGTGGTCTTCTTATCTTTATAGCAGAGGATAAGGAGGAACCTAGAAGGTGTTATATTTCTCAACCTTCCCCCTTCCCCCCTCCCCCCATTATAGTTGTATTTGCAGAAGAAATAAACCAGCGTCATGGAAACATCTACAAACAGTCCCCTCACACCAGGGATCTGAGGCTGCAGTGAAGATGTTTGATCTTTCACAAAGCGAGAGCAGAGGTGAGAGGGGCTCAGTTCCCCAGGATGGGCAGCAAAGGGGGCTCAGGAAGGTCACCCTCATCGCCATCACAAAGCACTTGTCAGCCACAAAGCACTGGCTCTAGCATATGAAGCTCAAAGGGGAAAAAAATGAGGGAGACTTGCTTGTAAGAAACTCACACATACACACATTCCACACATGGAATGTGGCCTGAACATGGGAGGAACACCCTTCCCTGAAAGGTGGTGAGCCTCTTAACTCACCACCAGCCAGGACATGGAAAGCTGGAAGGCCCCTTCCTGGCACCCCAGCAAATACACTGGGCAATCTAGCACCTGGATGTAACCTGGAGAACCAGAACGCTTAAATGACCTCCTGCCCTATCCAGCCACTCTAGTTATGAGATGTGACTCTGCTCGTGCAGAGATGCCTCTCCCTGAGCCCTCGCTTTAGGGTCTCTTTCTCTGCCAAGATGCCTTTCTTGGGGATGTGAAGTGAGTTGGAAACTAATTCCCAGACAGCATTCCCAAGAACTAGAGCTCCACCCTCAACATATACATGAACCCACGGTCCTAGTGCTTTGAGCCTCGCTAGGATCCACTTGGATAACTGGCAATAATCCAATAAAGGATTCTCTTTTCAAAACCTCTAAGCATCTATCTAGCCTGAAGAGAAGTGCTGGACCCCCCAGGGCTGCCCATGTCCCTAGCCCTTTATAGGTAGTAACATGGCCGAGTGGGAAATGTTCTTCTAGGGACCTGAAAGGTAGGGAAGGGGGCAAAGCCACTATCACCATCTTCTTGATTGTTTTTTCTTGGCCATCGACTTTTTCCCACTTTGCATGGTAGTTTCTACTAGAAAACTAAAATTGTCAAACTGAAAGGAAAAAGTAACACAAAGAGCTTAAGAGCATGAGTTGAGTTGGGAAGGGGTTCAAAAGAACTATCTGAAAAAGAGACTAATTTCTTCTCGATAAATCTATTGGAAATGCAGTGGAAGAAGGGGGTGAAGGCCGAGAGGAAAGGGAGGAGAGTTGAGATTCAAAAGGAAAACGTTAGCTTCATCATCAGATGTGTCTCAGATTCGGTTTCAGATCAGCTCAAAAGAGATACAGTATCGGATCACGGTGAGGAATGAGACCAAAGAAGTCTTTCCCTCTTGCCACATAGCTTATCTCCAGACCCAGGAAGGATGGGACACATCCAGTGATAGTCTCAAGGCGAGTGTGGACCCCAGCATCCAAGAGGGACGTGAGGGAGGGTGTGAGCCACTCCCAGGATGTACACCACTCTCAGCGTACCTGGTTACTTATCAGCATCTCTGATAATACAGATGTCTGATAATACTTTACATCAAGTAAGGGAATAGATGTCATCTCTCCCACATTTTGGAAATGCAGTATGCTAGTCTTATGGGTTTCTCCATATAAAACCAGCTAGCCACCTATCCACACATTCCCCCTGGGCCCCTGGAGGATGAGTGTCTGCAAAAGCTTCAAGTCTAGGAGAAGAGGAGGCAGGGACTCCTTCTTCACATCCACTGAGCTGTAGGACTCAAAACCAGGAGTTCACTCACCCTGCTTGCTCAGTGGTTCCAGACCCCTTTGTGGAATCCTAGTGAGGATGTTCATTGGAACAGGTGCACAGTTAAGTACCCGAGAGGGTGTTCATGTCTCTATAGTCAGGGAACCATATCAATTTTCTTGCTGTACACAAAACCACCCCAGGGCTTCCCTGGTGGTCCAGTAGTTAAGAATCCACCTGCCAATGCAAGGGACACAGGTTCAATACCTGCTCTGGGAAGATCTCACATGCCACCGGGCAACTAAGCCCTGCCCCACGACTGCTGAGCCTATGCCCTGCAACATGAGAAGCCACTGCAATGAGAAGCCTATGCATCACAACTTGAGAGTGGCCCCCACTCACTGCAACTGGAAAAAGTCTGCAAAAGCAATGAAGACCCAACACAGCCAAAAATAAATAAATAAATAAGTTTTGGTTTGTTTTTTTTTTAATTCCAGAATGTAATGACTTATGATAGCTCAGTTGGTAAAGAATCCGCCTGCAATTCAGGAAACCCTGGTTCAGTTCCTGGTTCGGGAAGATACACTGGAGAAGGGATAGGCTACCCACTCCAGTATTCTTGGGCTTCCCTTGTGTCTCAGCTGGTAAAGAATCCGCCCACAATGCAGGAGACCTGGGTTCGATACGTGGGTTGGGAAGATCCCCTGGAGAAGGGAAAGGCTAGCCACTGCAATATCCTGGCCTGGAGAATTCCATGGACTGTATAGTCCATGGGGTAACAAAGAGTTGGACATGACTAAGCAACTTACACTCACTCACTCAAAACAAGAGTCATGTATTTGCTCACACATCTGCAGTTTGGGCAGGGCATGGTGGGGATATCTGACCAACCAGGTGAGGGAAACTGTGCTTTGTAGATGCTTACTCATATGATCAGCAAGTGATGCTGGCTGGCAGCCAAGGCCGCAGGCAAAGAAGTGCAGTTCCCCTCCAGGTGGGCTTCCCTGTGGGTGCTTGGGCTTCCTCACAGCATGGTGACTGGGTTCCCAGAGCTGGCATTCCAGAAGAACCAGGCAGAAGATGTACTTCCCTTATGTCCTTGCCCTGGAAGAAGCATAGCATCTCTTCCACCAGCGTCCAAACCTTGCTCTGATTCCAGGGCAGAGAATGTAGATCTATCTCTCAACAGGAGTGGTGTCCATGGCTTCTGGGCTGGGAGGTCGTGCTGTATCCTCTGAGGGACGATACAATTTGCTGTGAAAACAGTCTCCAAAGTGTAGCCAAAAATTACTCTAGAGGGAATCCCCAGAAAGAAAGGGTTTGTAGACAGACAGCATCTAGATCTTAGAATTTTCTCACTTGAATTCAAGCTGCCACACCAGTTCCAGGCACACAGGGACAGAAGCTTTGACCGTTTGTGAAGCAAATTCTTTCACCTTGTTTTCTCTCAGTATGCCAGAGACCAGTCAGCATGTTTAAAAGAACTTGGAAGGAGAGAAGAAAATAAACAAAGGAAATTGGATTTCCGAAGTATAAATATCTCATCTTAAGATCTGATGCAGGAGGAGTGGGGGTGGGGGAGCTTTGCAGGAGTCTAAACATTCTCATCATAAGAATTTTCCATCTCTGTTCAAAACGCTCACAGTTCTTCATAGGCACCTGCAGCCTCCGGCCACACGTTGTTTTTTTGGACTTGAATAGCTACTCTAGCAGTCCACTTTGTCCTCTCCAAAAATAAATTCCTGGAGACTTTCCTTATGAAAACTCAAACTTCATTGTGATTCAAATTTCCCAGAATAGCCAGTGTTCCCCTACTCAGTTACAATTTCCCTGAAGGCCATGTCTTGGTTAGATGCAGGTGCTGACTAGCCAGAGTCAGATCCAGTCCTTCCTGGCTTAAGACAGCTCTTCCAGCCGCACGGGATCATGTTATGATGTCTCGTCCAGATGGTTCCCCAGGCATGGGAGAGGGTCCACCAGGACCCCACCCATTACAGAGTATGACACAGCTGCACTGTGTACGTGGTGGGATCTAGCAGATGGGGAGCCACACCCTCCCAGACCTGCCATGTATCTGCAGAGCAGACTTCTCACACGCTAAGCCTTAAGTCCGAGTCCTTGAAGATGTGTTTATAGCATCTTTCATAGAAATTACACGATAAATCAGTTCTTAGAATTTTAGCCAAACTGTATCCTTTTCTTCTCTGGCTGAAAAGCAATGAAGTTCTTGCCTTCGGAAGAAAGCAGATCCATAATTTAGGATGATTTTATCTGAAAATTAGATGATGATCCTCTCAGCCTTAACAACCCCACTGCACTTCTTTATGGTTTCCCGGCCAATTCTGTGAACAATCTCAAGGAAGACATGTTTCCTGTTCTTGTGGCTTAATCTAAGAGTGCCAAAGAGAGGCTCTCTTCTTTGCGTCGGATCTGTCTTACAAAGCTCAGGAACCCTAATGACAGCCCTCCCTGTGGAGTGTCCACGGAAATACACGGCTGTCACTCTTCAGAAACCCCTCACTTTGCTAAGGGCTGCGTCACCGAAAATGTGATTCACGGGACTCCACCTGAGTCTGCCCTCACCTGCCCAGAGCTGAAGGTGGACAACTGTGGTCCCCACTTACTGCTCTGGCTTCCAGGCATCTAAAGGAGCCATCCAGCTCTGGCCCAGGCAAGCTGGAGGTCTGAGTGATCGTCTCTTCATCTATAGAGGGGCCAACTGAAGGTATTGAGTAGAAGGGGTGAGGGTCTGCAGGAGAGGAATCTGAGAGCTGCATGTGCTCTCTCTCTGTCTCTGATTCTGTGCCCCGGCTGCCTTACGGCTGAGGGAGACTGCGCGTGGCCTCATCCCATGACTGTTGACGACCAGGGCTTCTAGTGTAGTGTGGGGGCTTCTGCAGAGGCATGTGCAGGGGTGGAGGGGAGCTCCAGGCATTGCTGGAAATGGCAAAAGGCTAGTGTCAGCAGAGGATCAGGAATTTATGGGGAGTCCAGCAAAGAACAAGCCACAAAAGCACACAGAGATGGACAGCTTCAGGGGCTGGGCTCCAGACCATCGGGAGAAGGAATGCTGCGACGGACAGGCAGCCTCGCAGCTGGCTGATACTCAGCACTGTGCCAGGCGCCCAGGAGAAGGGCCAGGGAGTCACAAGCACCATCCCTGTCTCCCAGGAGTGTGGCATCATCGAAAGGATGAGGTCGAGCTCTCAAGCAACACTGAACACTTTGTCAGCAGTAGCCTGGGGAGAGGCTGTGGCCCAGGCTTGAACCTCCAGGAGGTGGGGATGGTGGAGACTGTGAGAGCTGAGTAGAGGGCACGAGGAAAGAGTTTATCCTTCGGTGAAGGAGCTGAGGAGGCAGGATGGGGAATGGATGCTGCTGCCAGGGAGCGCTGGCCTGGGAGCCCCGAGGGCAGAGCAGGTCTGCCTTGCTCCCTGTTCTTCGTGCCATGGTGCCTGCCAGGCAGCAGCGTTCAGTGGGCACGGGTGAGGATGGAGTACGGAGGGATGAAGGAAGGGAGGAGGCAAGGGGCAGCAGAGACTGCATGGGGGAACTGAGGGACCTGTAGGCCAGGACAGGTAAAAAGGTGGAGGCAGGTAGAAGAAAGGAGAGGAAGGTCGTGGTGAGAAGCAGGCTGAAGAGAAGCATCTCAGTTAGGTTTCCAAGGGGCAAATGGGCATTGGGAGATGGGGGAGGGGGATGTGCTTCTGCTTTGGACGTGCAGATGGATGGCCGGGGGTGGGTGAGCAGCCACAGCTGGAAGGCTCCGGCGGGTCTATTTCTGGCACACATTCGACCCCCAGACCTCTCTCTCAGGCCCCTCCACGCTGGGTTCTCAGCCCCCACACAAAAGGGCCTTGTGCGGGAGAGCGAGGGCTGCCCGGCGCATCTTCATTCCGCACCCCCATCCTTTCCCGGAGCCTTGGCAGAAGTGTGGCTCTGCAGGTGCAGGAAGCAGGAAGAGGGGCTGCGGACCAGATGGAGCCAGAGGTCAGGGTGCAAACGGCAGCCCCGCCTCCCGATCCCAGGCCTCCCCTGCTCCCAGGGCCTCCTCCCTGAGTCTGCCCTCAGGCCCCCAGCCTCACCACTGCCCCTTTATCCCTGCACCCTCCTCCTTTTACAAGCCCTCACTTCCCAGTTTTCTCTCCTTCTCTCCCTCTCTGTTCCTCCCCTGGTTGGGTTTCCGAGTCATATGGGGAGCCTGGAGACAGACCCGGATTTATTCTTGGAAAAAGCATCCATGACAGAGGGTACCACAGCAACAAGTTGCCATGGTGCTTGGACACAAGGTAAATACAGTGTAAAGAAAGAGTTGCTGGACTCAGAGTCGGAGACCTGAGTCCCGTCCCTGCTTGTCTCACCAACCAGGCATCCTTAAGAAAGTTGTATGGCTTCGCTCAGCCTCACTGGGGATTCCATGAATGTCCAACCATGTAATTGGCAGCTGGCATTCACAGATGTGTACTGAGCACCTATTGTGGGCCAAACATCCTTCGAGGTGCAGGAAGAGCGAGGCAGACACATCCTTGCTGTCACAGAAAGTAGAGCTAACAGCCCCTAGGACTGTTCAGAGCATCGGGAGAGCTCAGGGGCCAGTGCAGTGGCCTGTCTGTGCACAGGTGTCCCGGAAGCCGCGGCGGGAGGCAGTTTGCCCTGGTGCCAGTTTAAATGAGACGATAGAGCTGAACCTGTGACCTTGCTTACAGCCTAGTGTCTATTTCTAGGTGGTTAGAAACAAGGAGACAGTGTGATACACTGGAGATTCATCTGCACAGTGATAGGACTGCCGACCCAGGAAGGTCCAGCTCTAGGGAGATTCTGGCGTTTGTGCTCAGAAGGGTGTGTTCCTGGGGGTGGGGAAGGAGAAAGACATAGACAGTGATGGGCACTGTTGGGGAAAAGAGGAGAATTCATCCAGAGCCCCGACTTCTAGGGCTTCAAAGGCTAAGCTCTCTCCCCACTCCCTTTCTAGGAAACCCACTTGGAAGACCCCATGGCCTCGGTGGTGGTAGTGGGGGGTCACAGGCTGCCAGGGATGTCCAGGGCTGGAGGGCTTATGGGAAGAGACCAGTTGAGGCACTGCGAGAGCCCCGGGGGCCCCAGGACAATGAGCCCATAGAAGGAGGGATGTGCAGAGGGGGGCGCAGGGGCAGGCTGCGTGCCGGCTGCTCTCCTGGCAGCGTCCCAAGGTTAATTGAGGAGCACCAAGAAGGCTCTGCTCCATTCCAGCACGAGGGAGGCTGGTCTGAAAAGAGCATTTGCTGCAGGGAGAAAGGGCCTTTCTGTGCCCTGGGCTGCTGTCCTTTGTGGAGGTTCTTTGAGGCATGAACCCTGCCAAAAGGCACAGGGCGGGGGCTGAGTGCACGGGCTGCCATCTCAGCAGCAAATGGTTGGCCCTGGGTGGATGAGAAGGGGGTCAGCGGCTGGTAGCACTGCCTTCAGGCCCCTGAGATGTTAGGCTGGGAGGTCTCTTCCTGTGGAATTCCAGCATCTGACTGTCCCCCGTGGATGACAGGTATTTACAGAGGGCATGGAGGGGTGGGGTGGGGAAGGAAGCAACTGGAATTCAGCTAGCACCTTCAGAGTGTGGGGACAGGGTTCACCACCCAGGAGGAATGTGGATGTGTCCCAGGGCCCTGGCGAGGTGAAAGGCATGAGCACACCAAAGCTGTCAGCTGTACCATGTGGCATGTTCCTGTCACTGGAGCCACATCTCTCCACAAACACACACAGTGCACGTACCTCCCAGGGACTCACACACAAAAAAATCACACACACGATGCAGAACACACCTGTGTCCTCGTCCACAGGCAGGATCTCTTCCAACAACCACACACACATCGTGCCCACCTGTGTCCACGCCTGCAGAGTCCACATCCTGGGCTGCCACGCGGCAGGTGGTGCCACAGCCTCTTGCCCTGCCAAGGGTCCGAGGTGCACTGACCTTCCCAGCCAGGAACTCCAGCACTGCATCCAGTCTTCTTACCCAAGTCAGACCCCAGGGAGTCTTTTCCAGAGATATCCACCTTCAGGCTCACCCCAAACACCTTGTCTGCACAGCCCTGAGCTTCACCCCAATGCTAGGCTCAAGGATGGGCCCAGCTCTGCACCCTAACCTGTGCAGACACTAGGTAGACCCCAGGAAGTCTTTTCCAGAGATATCCACCTTCAGGCTCACCCCAAACACCTTGTCTGCACAGCCCTGAGCTTCACCCCAATGCTAGGCTCAAGGATGGGCCCAGCTCTGCACCCTAACCTGTGCAGACACTAGGTAGTGGCCACCAGCAGGTGGCACCAGCAGGAGCCTCCTGGAACTCAGCTGGTGTTGAGGAGAACAGGTCCCAGTCTTTGAAGGAAAAACCACGTTGCAGGTGCGTAACCCTCCTCTTGGTGTCGCTGAGCTGGTGAGCGGAGCTGGCATGAGCAGCGGGCCAAGGAGCACACTGCCCAGGGGCAGGAGGGGGGAGGAGAGCAGGAGCCCCGAGAAGAGGAGCTGAAGGCCAGGATGGGGAGGCGCAGGGCAGCAGTGTGCGCTTACCTCTGTGTGTGCGTGTGCCCTGCACGGTTGCTCTGCAATCGGGGTCCGTGGATGTGGAAGACACAGGTGTGGACAGGACTCGGATGCAGGTGCCTGTGTGTGCATCTGTGTGTGAGCTCGGGGAGTGGCAAAGACAAAACCCAGCTCGCGGGGCTCCACACCACACCCTGCGCCGCATTCGTTCATTCCACACCACACACTCCGGGGACACACGCTCTCGCCGCCCACGTGGACAGGTGTTGTGGCTCCACGTACGGACCTGCCCACCCACGTGCTTTCACACGTTTTTGCAGCCCCGCGCAGAGCCAGGGGGATACATATAGATGTCAAGACGCTCGCCGGCGCCTGATGCCCTGTCACATGTGTGCACACTTGCACGTTCCGGGCCCCCACCCCCAGGAGAGGTAGCTCTCCCAGCCCCACTGCCTCCCAGTTTCTGAGCCACCAGAGGCCTGGTCTGAGAACTCTGGGAGAGCAGATTCAACACTGTTGCAGACAGGCCTCCACCTGTGGGACCCCTGACCTGCACCCAGGACAGCGCTGGAGTCAGAGATGTTCAAGCCCCAATCTGTGGACTTTGGGGTCTTATAAATGGGGGCTGTTGTGAGGATCAGGTGAGCTGAAGACCACAGGCCTCCAGCACCATGCCTGGCTCAGCCCAAAGGATAGCGCCCCTAGGTTCTGCCCAATGAACCCCCAGCCCAGAGCTGACTGGTCCATGCAGTGAACATTGATTTCACTGGTAATAGGGACTATGACGGAGAAGGGAATGGCAACCCACTGCAGTATTTTTTGTCTGGAGAATCCCATGGACAGAGGAGCCTGGCAGGCTACGGTCCATGGGGTCGCAAAGAGTTGGACATGACTGAGCAACTGAGCACCAGGGGCTATGAGCCGGTGATCTGGGTTTGAGCTCCAGCCTTGTCAAAGTTTTGCTCTGAAACCAGGCAGCTCACTCACCCCACTGAATCTTGGGTTCTCCTTTTATTACCTGGAGAGGCTCACACTAGCTGATCCTCCCACTCACCCGACCCCGTTCCCAGCACTTTACAAAGAGCAGATCACTGAATCGGCCTGATAGCAAGTGGAACGATCTGTTATCATCCCCGCTCTTATAGAAGAAGAAAGGAAAGCACTTCCTAAGACTCCAGCAGCAGCAGGAACCAAAACACAGCCGGAACCCAGGCAACTGGCCCTGGAGCCTGACCTGGGGCTGCAGCCTTCACAGGGTCGTGTGCACCAGCAACATCACGGGTGTGAAAGTAGTCTGTGGACGGCGCTTCCACGGGAGGTTCTCATACCTCCCAGCCCAGCTCTTTCTGAGTCACCCCTCGGGAGGAGGAACCTGAATGGGGCAGGCAACAGCGCCCCCTGAGCCTGGCACGTCACTCCAGAAGAGAGAGGGCCTCAGCCGTGATCATCCTTCAGTGGGGTACACTCTTCTCAGGTCACTGTAGGCCTGGCCTCGAATGACTTTGTGGAGCATTAAGATCATTCCCAAGTCTCCCTGAAATGCACCTCTCAGCTCTACCCACAGCCTCACCAGCTCCTTTCCTGTCTGCAGCCTCAACTGCTCAGGCCCCCGGGGTAGACCGTGTCGCCTGCTGTAACATGTTTGCAAATCGCTGTGATGGGATAGCCACTGTCATAGGTCAGAGCATCCCAGGAGGATCTCAGAGCAGAGCCAACTCGAGTGTGGATTAGAGCAGACCCCTGCTGTCTCAGAGAGCAGGAACTCTGTGTGCAATTCACCTTGGGAAAAGGAGACCCCTGGACACACCTTGGGAGCTTCCCAGGCGACACAGTAGTAAAGAGTCTGCCTGCCCATGCAGGAGACACAGGGGGCGAGGATTCGATCCCTGGGTCGGGAAGATCTCCTGGAGAAGGAAATGGCAGCCCACTCCAAAGTTCTTGCCTGGGAAATCCCACAGAGGAGCCTACAATCCACGGGGTCACAAAAAGTTGGGCACAACTGAGCCACTGAGCATGCACAGGGACACTCCTTGATCCCAGCCTGACTCATGCTAGAGAAGATGCTCTGATTCTCAGAAAAGAATTGCCCACAGAAGCCCCGGCTCCCTTTCCTCACTTGGCTCCACGTAAGACAGACCAGTCACTGGCCAGGGCTGGAGGGGCTCTCAAACCCCTCACACCACCCTGACTCCTACTTTTCCCAACCCTCCTTTCTAGAATGTTCCCCAGCCTGGCCCCTCCCACCTTTGTCTCCTGCTGATGACCTATCAGGACAGAGTTCTTTCCTTCTGCCCCTCAAGCTGGCGGCGTGAACCCAGGTGCTCTCTGGGAATGACTGTGAGCCTGACGCCGTCAGCAGAGCTTTGAAGGCGCACAAGCCTCCCAAATAGCTGTGTTTTCCCACCCCTGTCTCCTATTGTGTCTCCCTCAACTCAACCTGGATCCCACTCCCACATAAGAAAGACACAATACCTTCTCCTCAAAATGCTGAAGAACGAGGTTCTTCAGGAGCGCCCAAAAGACTGGAGAGGCTGGAAACACCATGAAGGGTTAGCAGCGAACCCCAGACATCCTGGGCTCTAAAGGACTGTCGTCCCACCCCCTCTATGTGGCTGGGACCCTCCCCAACACCTTTCCTTCTCTTTCCACCTACCACGGGCACACAGGGTGCCCACCACTCATGCTTCCTGCCAGCTGTCCTTGCCCTGAGCTGGAACACACTTTTCCTGATGTCCTCCTTCTCCTCCTCTCAGCCCCTAACCCTGAGTTTCCACACACAGGACTCCTAGTCCACATGAGTTAGGATCACTTGGAGCATCGTGAAAAGCTCAGCTCTGAGCCTAGTCCTCCCAAGATGCAGGAAGGGCCTGAGGACCCACCCTGCAGAGTCCCCTGGGGCTCCGGCCCACATTCTGAGGACCTGCTGCCCTAACGCGCAAGAGCCAGCCTCCAAAGCCACTCTAACTCACAAGCCTTCCCCACCAGACAGTCTGTGCACTCTGTGCCCTATTGGAGAATTGCCCCTGCAGCACTGTGCCAGGCTGGGGTGCCACCAAGCTCCACCCCGACTGTCCCCGAGCACATGCCCTCTGCCTCCTCCTCTGTAAGGTGGGGGCGATGCTTGTTCTCTCACCCCGTACCTATGCTCTAAGGTTCAGATGAGAAAAGTGAAACCTTGTTGAGAAGCCAGAGCCTTGATTAATTACACGTGTTTTGTTATTATGACAGCAATGCGTGGGAGGGGGCAACAGAGCATCTGTCAAGGGACCCTGCTCTGGTGCCACCAGCAGCCAGGCCAAGGCCAGGAAGCGCAGCCCGGTCCTAACCTCAAGCGCATCCCGAGCCTAGCAAGGAAGGAAAGCACATTGACACAAGGACTTGAGGGAGAACCACTGGGACCCCCATGAATGACTCGCCTTTCCCTGGCGCCCCCAGATGCCCCCAGATGCCCGGCCCATCAAGGGTAGGGACCAATCCTCTGCATCAGCTCCCCATCTCTAATTACTCCACACTCACTCTGGCGCCAGCCCTGCAACCAAATTACGATTGATCCTTCACTCCTGCTGAATCAATGCCATCGACTTGGAACAGGGGGATCAACCCAAACTCCCCTCCAGGAAATGGAGGACTGCAGCAAAGCCCAGCACAGCCTGCCCACCCAAACCCTGCACGTGCACACATGCACACACACTTACGTGCACTCCTGCACACACATGCACCCCTGCACACACAAATGTGCACACACATGTGCCCAGGAAGGCATATGGATGAGTACGTGCACACTGGCCACAAGTAGGTTTTCGCATGGAGACACAGAAATAGTCTGACCCCCATTTCTGAGTGCCTTCGTGCACATCTGAACAAGTGTTCACAAACACACACACACGTGAGGCCTCACACACACTGCTGGCTCGGAGAAGAGGCACTTCAAAACCACAAGCACATTCTGGCCAAGTGGAGAGCAGACGTCCAGTTCCTCTGCAGGCCTGCCCACCCTCACCCCGAGCTACAAACTCAGGGCCTGACTCACATTCACAGTGTGGGAGACCCGTGCGCTTTGACATGCCCCAGGCAGAAACCCTTGTTGTCGTGTGGGATGCAGTACCCACACCTCCGGTACGTGCCCTTCGTAACTTCTTCACGTGGCAGAGCCAGTTCCAGCCCCTCCAGGTGCTCTCCACACCTCTATCCACAGGGTCACGTGGCCTGCATCTGCTCCTGCACCCCAAATGATGGGAAATGGGAGCTGAACCATCCAGAAGCCAAAGCACAGTGACAGCCAGCAGGCCACTTCCGCCCAGCTCAGGTATGGGGACGAAGAGAGGTCAAGGGTAGAGCAGAGAGAAGGCAAAATGGGACCCCCACTCAATATGGCCCATGCAGAAGTCCCCTGCCCTCGAGGTCAAGCCCAAATATGGCCTCAGATTGCCGGCCTGCTGCCCTTGAGGTCAAGTTCATTCACTCGCCCTCACAAATACACACACTCAGGCCACCGGCCTCACACCAGACCCCCTCTGGGTCAAATCACAGAAGCATAGAATATCAGTAGTAGAAAAGGCACAGGTATTATCAGGGACCCTATCCCATCCTCTGAAGACCCATCTTTCCTTGAGGACTTTCTGGACAAGTGATCTTCCATCCTGCCAGCATAGGCACTGAACACTTGGGGAATGCAAAATCCTCATCGAGACCTGGGATGCATGGCTCTCATTCCCTCCAAATAGAGTCAAAACCTTGTGGCCCATAGTGTCCACCCCTTGGCATGAAACAGAAGGAAAGCCGTTTGAACCTCAAGTGGCCAGCCCTGATACCATCTCGCAGAATCTCTGCTCACAGCTCCCACTGGCGGTGCTGTGCAGAGGCGGACTGCCGGGACTGGAGGGCCGTCTGCCCCTCCGAAGGACGTGCAGCTGGCTCCGACCTCCCTCCTGCAAAAGTCGCCTTCTTCTCCCGTCAGCTGAGAATAGCAGGTGGAGAAGATTCCCACCAAGATAGTCACAGCAATGACTTGGTTGTGCCGGCAGGTGTTTGGGGATTTAGGCCCCATAAAACTGCAGGCTGTGGCTTTTATTACCAGCCACAAGCAGATCAGTTGTTTGGGTGGCAGTAAACTGTGAAAGTCACTCAGTCGTGTCCGACTCTTTGCCACCCCATGGACTGTAGCCTGCCAGGCCCTTCCTCCATCCATGGAATTCCTCAGGCAAGAAAACTGGAGTGGGTTGCCATTTCCTTCTGCAGGGGATCTTCCCAACCCAGGGACTGAACCTGGGTCTCCTGCATTGTAGGTAGATTCTTTACCATCTGAGCCACCTGGGGAGCCCCATGAAAACTATGAAAGGGCTCCCCGGGTTTCTCAGGCGGTAAAGAATCTACCTGCAATGCAGGAGACCCAGGTTCAGTCCCTGGGTTGGGAAGATCCCCTGCAGAAGGAAATGGCAACCCACTCCAGTTTTCTTGCCTGGAGAATCCCATGGACAGAGGAGCCTGGCGGGCTACAGTCCATGGGGTGGCAAAAAGTCGGACACGACTGAGCAACTAATACTTTCACTCTTCAAACTCTGAACAGCGCAGTGACCCGTGGCCACAAAAGGGAATAGCAGGTAGAAGAGGCCTCCCTTTCCAAGGCCACCTGTCTTAGAATCTTCCCAGGAGGCAAGAGGGTATCAGGCACCCCCTCTTTCTGACCAGCCTGTAGAGAGGTCTATTCCATCCAGAAGCCGGGGATGGACAAGAAAACAGTCCTGGGAATGCACTGACCGCCTTGTTAAGATACAGCAAACAGGGACCATGTGGCCTGAGTCAGTCCTCTATGTCCCCTTAGCCCAGAAAGAGGAAGAGAAGAGCTGGTCTTTCCCAGAGAGAAGATACAGCTATAGCCCAGGAGCCCACAGGGTGGCCTGGGCCCTTGGGCTTCAGGTTGGGAGGGACAGGGCCAGAGCAACCTGATGTCTGGGCTTCCCCTCCAGAGGACAGACTTCAGAACCATGTGCTGCTTGCCTTGAGGAAGCTGTAAACTTGGCTTGATTGATTTTTCACCTCTAAGCCAGGAATCGTGAGTCCTCCACCCTCTCCAACAAGCTTCCGGTGGGACCGGAGTGACCGGACAAGGAAGAATCGTGCCCCAGGGACCTCTGCCTCCTCTGCCCCCAGCCCCACCACCTCCCCTTCTCCATCCTCCCTCAGCCCTTTTCTTCCCAAAAGAAGCAGGCGGGTGATTCCTCTCCAAGCGAAACTGACCCCAAGGACAGTCTCTCTAGCCAAGAAGAGAAGGTGAGGGCAGCTGGTCCCGGAGAATCTGTCTGGAGACTAGATGTTGAAGCAGTGATGCCCACGCGAGCCCGACCAGCCCCGGTCCCCAGCAGGCGCCTGCTGTGGTCCCCAAGGAGATGAGATGCACAGTGGCTCCTTGCTCCCGGGGCCACGTGACACAGGCAACAACCAGGTTGGCTCTGGCTTATATGGCGGTGTGGAGCCAAGTGCTGAAGATGGGGTTGCATTTTACAATAGTTAGGATCCTTCACCACCCACTGGAGAAGGAAATGGTATGCCAGGCACTGCAGTATTCTTGCCTGGGAAATCCCAAGGACCAAGGAGCCTGGCGGGCTACAGTCCATGAGGTCACAAAGAGGCAGATGCGACTAAACAACCACCACCATCACGAGGTAGGAAACTGCTGGAAATGCAGGTTTGGCCAAGAAGATGGATCTCAGGCTCCAGGGTGTTTGGGGAGGCAGGCAATGTGGGTGGGGAGGGCCATCGGAGGTCTGCCTGGTCAGCATGGCCCTGGTCGGTCTCCAGACTCGATTCTTCGCTCACTTCCTCCTGAGTCCCCCTGTGCCCTTTGGCAAGCACCCACCACTCACCTCTTCAACCTCGGACGGCGCTTCTGGGGGAAACGCTACACTGGCTGTGCTCTGTAAGTGTCCCTTCTCACCCGATCCCTTGTCTTAAGCAGCAGCCAGAGCTGGAAATTTGGAAGCTTCGGGTGTCGGGTGGGGTGGGGGACAGGGAGGATGCTGAGGTCAGTCAGAGGTCAAGCCACCCATCCCCTTCCTCCTAGACCCTGAGGCACCCTCCTGTCACCCTGCACAAGCCTGACTTAGAATACAAGGCTCAGTCAGGGTATGGAGCCCACAAGCCTAAATGCTGCCCCTCCTGTCTCCATCCCGGCCCCTGGTGATCCTTCAGGGTGGACAGTCCCAGCCTGGCATGGTCTTGAGGACTTGGCCGCAGTGCCCTGGGGAGGAGGTGACACCCAGAGATGCAGGGTGTCCTTCTCTCTCCATCTACCTCCACTTCACCATCGAGGACAGGGAAGCAGACGTCAGAGTATTTTTCCCTAAGGCCCCTGCCAGGAGCCCCCAGGAAAGGACAGGTCACCAGTGGGAGAGAAAGAATATCCTAGGCCCTAGAGTCCAGGGGAGAGGCCACACCTGCGGCACCTGGGACCCAAACCATCTTTGCCTTGGCACACAGAAGCCCAACCCCTTCCTGCCTGTGGGTGAAATGAACAGAGGAACCCCGGGGCCTCCCCGGGGCACAGCAGGTCTGAGGTCCCACAGCTGGTGAGCCCCAGGAAGCCGGCTGCAGCTCCTGTCCTCTGGGGCCTCTTACCCTCACCTGAGCGAACAGTGTAAGAAGCCAAATTGCTGATGCCGTGGGAGGCTTCAGATGCCGTTTCCTGTGGGTATTGTTTCCAGTCCAGTGTTGTATTAACAGAGCTCTGCCTGGTGATTATTGTATTATCATATTTTAATCATGGGATAATGATGATAATCTCAGTCCCTGATGAGATGCCAGCATCCTGAGTTTCACACCTGCCCTCCCTGTATCTACACCCCACCCCCACTGGGGGCTGGCCGTGGGGTCAGCACCCCTTCCTGCACGTGAGGTCAGGGGGTCATTTTCTTCTGTCCATCTTCCAGGCTAACAGTGTCCAAAGCCAGAGTTTGGAGCCCACAAATCTTTAATCTTTGCCACCCACTGGCGCTTCTTTCACACCATCAGGTGGAGAAAGGTCTAGGAGGCAAATTAAGGTCCCAAAGAGATGGAAGAAAGTTCTGGTGGTTTGCTAGGGTCCAGGAGAAGGTGGGAGAGGCCAGAGCCATCCTTACGTGGCCTAGTCATCTTGTCCAGGCTGACTTGGCCATGCTTTGTCAGGCACTTACTCGCTCCCTTAACAAAGATCTGTTAAGCTTCCACCCGGCAGGCACTGATTGTACCCTGGAACTCATTCCCGACAGAGGGACCACGCCAGGTCATGGGGACGCAGCGCGAGAAGTCTCAGTCCTTAACCCACTCATGAGGACAGTGACCGACAACACTATTTACTGGGTAACACTATGACCTCATGAGGAGAAGGACCAGGGTGGGGGGTGCGGCAAGAGACCGTTAGTAGGACCACCCCTCCCGGGATGCCGGCCTTTCACCAAAGAGCACCCCTCAGGGGACAGTCCCGCACTTCTCATTGTGGGATCTGCCACTTGCCCGCTGATGATGGAGGCAGTGACTCTGGGACACTTAGCGCTCTCAGGACACAGAGCTAGCGAGGATGCAGCCATGCAGGCGAGAAGAGACAAGGGAAGAACCGGAGTTTATCAGCAGCAGGAAATCCATAACTGGGCCTGAGGCAGGGAAAGGGATTTGCAAAGAAAATTCTATTCATGGAGTATTTCCTTCTGATTACAGCAAAGAGTCAGCCAAAGGCGTCTTGCTCTGTGTTAAAACCCCGCGGTCCTTTCAGAGGCACACATAGACACCCTGCATCATGTCTGCCATTGGACATAGGCGGTGAGGGGAAGGTGGGGGTCACACCCCCAACTCACAAACAGGGCCTGAGCCATCAGAGGGCCACACTCTAGTGATGGGTGATCCTAGGACATGTGACTCAGGATAAATGCCACCCCTTTTTCTTTTAAAGACATTTTTATTTATCTTATCGTTATCATATAGCAGTAAACATGGCTCATTATTCCTTTGGTGAATAGTTCTGTGAATTTCTACCCACGTACAGGTCCACATAACCACCGCTGGATCAGGTCACGTGACAGCTCCATCACCGCCTCCCCACCAAAATCTCCCTCTGCCCCCTCTTTGTACTGAAGCCCTCACCCACCCCACTGCCCCAGCCATCAGCACCATGCGTGTCTGACAAGTGGAAAGGTGGCCTGTGGCCTCGGACGCTGCTTTCTCACCTGGTGTGTTGGACGAGGAGCCCACCGGATTCCTGTCCCAGCACCTCCTGCTCCGCCTGCTTGGCAGTTCCCCGGGGGATGGACCAGGGCTGGCTCCCCTCGCCTCTGGGTCCACTTCATCCTTCGTTCGATCCTCACATGGTGGGCTGAGGAAGAAGGGAAGACCCCTGGACTTTCCACCTCTCTCCCTGAGAGGGTGAGGGCTGGGGTCCCGTGGGTAAGCACACCCTGTGACTTGGGCTCACACAAACTGAAGAGCGACCCTGATGAACGGACAACATGGGGCATTAGAGGGGCTGGGTGCTGTGGGGGCAGGACAGAAAGGGGCAGGAGCCGTGAGCAGTGTGGGCAGGGGCCGAGCTGAGAGGCGGAGAAGGAGACATATGGGCCAAGACTTGCAGGAAGGAGAGGAGCCTCATGATTCCTGAAGGCTGAGCAGCCTGGCGAGGAGAGGAGGATCCCTGCTGGAGCAGCACTCACCATACAGGATGGCTTGGGGGGAGGGACATGCCCTCAGGGGCTGGGGTTCAGCCTCCACCAGGGGCCATGATATCTCGAGACATCCTGGGGGGCCAGTCGTGGAAGGGCACCCAAAGTCCACCGAGCATGTCCTCATGGGGGGAGCTGTCTCCCTGAGTCCCACCACAGTTGCACACCACCCTCCCCCACCCCCCCAACAGTCCTGACCCAAGACTATTCTGCTGCCAGGGAGGTGGCCTTCTGGGCACATTCTGCCAGCGCACCAGCAGGATGACACTGGGGCCAGAAGCGGCCCTAGTCCTGGGGGGCTCAGGCTTCACTGGGCCAAGGTCACAGAGGCCAGAGTCCACGGGCCTCTGCGAGAGCCTTGTTAAGCCCTCCGAGGGCTGGCAGAAGGGCGTTAATCCTCGCCTGTGCGGCTGGCCAGAGTTCCAGATCTCATTAGCATTTACAGAAGTTGAATTAATCCTCCCTTGATAATCTGGTGCTCATTGATTTTTATTTTTAACTCTTATTTGATGAAGACAAATTAAGTGTCTTCCAAAGTACAGATTTTCCCAAGGAGGCCAAGAAAGGGGAGATAGGGAACCCGGGCATTCAGAGGACACCAAAGACTCTTGTGGCCAAGTCAGTGGGTCCTGGGAGAAGGACAGGACATCAAAGTGGCCAGAGTCAATTCAACTGAGACAGAGGGGACCCCCAGAGGGTACCTAGAGGCCTAAACCCCTAAGGCCCCAGTTAGGACCCCCTGAGCTCGTGCGGGCAGTTCTGATTCATCTTTATCGAAATCAAGTTAAAAACAAATGTCAGTAGCCAACAACCTGCAGAGAGCAGGGGACATTGTGAGAAGCAGACGAAGGGTGACATACCAAAGACTGGCAGGAGGTGCAGCTCCTAACCCAGGAGCAAGTCTGGCCCAAGACCTTGGGGGGCAGGGGTATGCCCTGTCCCCTCACCTCTCAGGACCTGCCACAGATGGAGCTGCCTGTGCTCAAGGCCAGAGCCACAGTGGCCACAGCACCCAGTGCCCCACAGTCAACAGTGACGCAGTGGACAGGCCTGGTGCTGGACGATGTGGCTCCACCCAGAGCTCAGGCATGTCCCAGTGGCAGGAGCTGCATGCTTTGCAGGCCACGGGGCCTCGGCTAAGGTGTGTCACAGGTACAGTGGGCTTCCCTGGTGGCTTAGCTGGTAATGAATCCACCTGCAAGGCAGGAGACCTGGGTTCGATCCCTGGGTTGGGAAGATCCCCTGGCGAAGGGAAAAGCTACCCACTCCAGTATTCTGGCCTGGAGAATTCCATGGACTGTATAGTCCACAGGATCAAAAGAGTTGGACACGACTGAGTGACTTTCAGGTACAGTAGGTGGTGAGGACCTGCACAGGTCAGGTCTCAGCAATTCAGCCACCATCATCTTCTTCCTTCTTTCCTTCATCATCTGCTTCCCTCAGAAGGTAAGATTCACTGGGTAGAGAAATTGGTTTAAATTATGATAGTTCAAACTGTTGATTGGACATCTCGTCTAAAGTGTTAAAATGTTAGTGGCTCAAAAGTGTCTGACTCTTTGCGACCCCATGAACTGTATAGTCCACCAGGCTCCTCTGTCCATGAGATTCTTTAGGCAAGAATACTGGAGTGGGTTGCCATTTCCTTCTCTAGGGGACCTTCCTGACCCAGGGATCGAACCTGGGTGTCCTACATTACAGGTAGATTCTATACTGTCTGAGCCACCAGGGAATCCCCATCTCATCTAAATCAGGTCCCCTTATTCTGCAGAAATATTTGGGGCCCTTGGAATATATATTAAATTCCCAACTCTTACCCACACAAAGCTTGAAAACCAAGGAGGGCTGTTACAGACACTGAGGAAGCAGAAGATGGACTCTCATCCACATGCATGGCCCAGACTCAGTCCTTCCAGGAGCAAAGGCCAGATGGGAGGATGAAGTCTGCCATCCTGCGTCTTCTGCCCACGACACCGCATTCAGTCCTCACTGGTTTGCAGATGAGGAAACTGGAACTCAGGTGAGCCAGATGACTTGGCCCTGCCTGGACCCGGCTACGGTTCTAAGTGTGCCCATTGCTATTGGCCCAGGGCCCTGGTGGCTGCTCCTCAGCCCAGACATGCAGCGGGGAGACCTCAGTCCAGCAAAGAGGCTGGACCAGAGGCCTCATTGAGTCACCCAGTGGCTGGGCCCCTCGGGACCATGCTCTTGACTCCAGCTTCTCTGAGTCCACCGACTTGCTTATCAGCACAGACTCCACCTATTCCTCAGCTGTGCCCCTCAGCCTTCAGCCCCAGGCCAGGGAGGACAGGAATTGTCTCCACGAGAAGATCATCACCTCTTACTCCTGGTGAGGGGACCAGCTGATGGAGAAGGCCGCTTCAGCCCCCCAGTCAAAACAGCTCTGTAAAACGAGCTGTGACAAAATTGTCACATTAGATGTATCTGAATAAAGCCAGCCAGGCAGCTGGCAGAACACAATTTTACATCATTTTGACAGCCTGCATTAAGAAGCTGCAGGCGCCACTGGGAAATTACCTCCAAACTCAGCCCAAATTATAGCCACTGCAGTACGCTCAGCCTTCGAGGGGCGAGAGGCTGCCCAGGACAGGGACAGCAGAGGACAGACGTCTTCCTCTCCTGTCCCCCTACACAGCTGGGCGTGGACGGAGCCATGCTGCCTGGTGGGGAGAAAAATGGGAAAAGAGCCCTTAGTGCAGTTTGGGGCATTTAAAACACAAAATACAACTCAGTGAATGTCGAAGCTCTTATTGGCTTGATTCAAAGATTCATGAATCAGCTGCATCCATCTAGCAGACAGAAAGGGGCTCTGAGAAGCAAAATTAAGGACTTCTGCAGGCAGGAGGCAGGGAAGACAATCACCAGGATGCGTGTTGGCTGGGGCAAGATCACCCTCCTTTGGGGGTGAGGCACAAGGGTCCACCCAGCAGACCACCTCCCTCGTGCTGACCAGGTCACTCCAGATGCACTGGGTCAAGAGTCCACTCCCAGAGAGGCTGAAACTTTTAGTGAGGTATGAAGGCTCGGTTTGCGATGGGGCGTAAGCACATGAGACTCCACTCCAGGCCTGTTGTCCTGTTTCTGGCAGGGGAGACAGTCTTCCTTCCATCTCACCAGGGGCCTCTGGGCTTGTACTTCTGTCGGGTCTCCCAGGTGAGCTGCCCAGGAAACACACTGGATAAGGGAGGGAAAGAAAGAAGCAAGGAAGGAAGGAAGGAGGGAAGAAAGGGAGGAAGGGAGGGAGGGAGACACCAACATCCAGGAGCAACCAGATTTATTAATTGCTCCAACAGCCTGTGCTTAATGGTCCAGGATGGCCTTCTCCAGAAGTAACCATTCTTACAGGCTTAAAGACAAGTAAGGGAATCTGTGTGTTTTGTATTTTCCCAAGGGGGAACTCTGATGGCCAGAGCCTTCTGGCCCCTGGAAGGGGGAGGAAGTGACAGCTAGGACCTCAAACTTCCTGTGGATGCCCAGCCTTGAAACAAAGGCAGCAGGGGTGTGGGGTGGGATGGGGGTAGGAGAGGCAGGCTGGGCCTGGAGAGACTTGGGGAGGGGGGCTGAAGGGTGTGTGGCTCTGAATATTCATGGAACTAATTAAGCAACAGCTAATTGGAAAATGCTGGATGTTATTAAGACCTCAGACTTATATCATTGGAACAGTCACCGACATTGTAACAATCATCTAATGGGCACTTTGGGTTCTTTCCAGAGTTTCTTCCCTCTCTCCCCGGCTGTTAATGTGCAGGAGAGAGCTCGGCTTTGAGCAGACTAGGCAGAGGGAGCCGGCTTTATGGCTGGAGAGAAGGCTGGTCCTTCCCCCTCCCCCACCCCAGAGTCCTGAGATGTGGGAGGCAGGGAGGTTTACACAGAAGGAAGAGGTTGGGGGGAGGAGTCCAGACTCAGCGAAACGGTTTGCACTCAGCAGTCAATAAAGATTGGTGCCAATGGTCATACAAAATGGCCTTGGGGTAGACTCACATTGGACCCAGCCACCTGCCTGCCCCTGGGAGGGAGCTTCTCACAGCCAGTGTCAAGCCAAAGCCCAGAAAACAGCTCAGTATTAGGGGCAAACTCCTGTCTACTAGTTTAATTTCCCTACTCTGCAGACAGAAAGAGATGCCGCTCAGAGGAAAACTGTAAAAACAGGGAAGAGTGCCTGTAGCCTCTGGGTGATGCTACATTAGGGATAATGCACAGTTACACCTGCTCTCGGTGACACTCGAGGGCACTGGGCCGCGGAGGAAGCAGCCCAGAGGGCACGGTCCCACAAGCCCCTTCCTGGTCATTTAGAGGGTGTCAGAGCTCAAACTCGTTCTGAGGTCACATCACAGGGAGGGAAGAGGTTGGTAATGAATGTCTAGTTAGAAAACCAAAAATGGACATCAGAGTCAGGGAAGACACCTCGAACACCCTGCAGAGCCTTGGTCCCCAGCAGCCCTGGCCCCTCACACACAGTGAGCAGCTGAAGGACCCTGAGGTGTGAGGGGGCGCAGGGCTGCTCCAGGGATCTTCCCTTTGCCTGCGTGCCGCCAGGGCCCTCGTCCACAGCCCCGCCGTCCCGGCCCGGCCCGGCCCAGCCCAGCACAGTCCATGGGCCCCTCACACTCGGCCTGCGGGTGAGTCCTCTCAGGGTGGGAGGTCTCCCCTGGCAGGCAGGAAGGCCCTGTGAGGATGAGATGGACCCCAGCTCCCCTCTCAGGCAAGGCGCTCCCAACCAGGGGACAAAAGTCAGGCAGGACAGCAAGCGTCCCAAGAAGGACTCCGTGTTTTGTTTTGTTTTTGATCATTTGCTCAGTCATGTCCGACTCTCTGCCACCCTTTGGACTGTATCCTGCCAAGCTCCTCTGTCTTTCAGACAAGAATACTGGAGAGGGTAAGGGGACTTTTTCACGGGTAAAGGAACACAAGAGGCCTGAATTCTGATAATACCCCATTTGTTTGCTTAAAAAAAAAAAAAAAGGTTTCTTTTTATTGACAAGGGAAAATGTTATATTTAGTTAGAAAAGGCACGTTGGAGAGCTGCATTTTTTTTTTTTTTTTTTGTGCAGATTAAAAGTAAATAATACATTCATTTAAGCTTTCTCCCATCGATTTGCTCTTAGGAAACTCTTAATTCTTGTTCGGGAGAAAACTTTTATGTTCGCCCTATGGAATCTAGATTCAGAGCGCTGTCATCTCTGGCTCCCTGCCTGGGGTGCCTTCACCCTCTAGAACCAAAGGGAGCTTGTTGGAGAGGACATGGAGCAAAGGGAACCCTCGTGCACTATGGGTGGGGATGTAAGTTGGTGCAGCCACTGTGGAAAACAGAACGGAGGTTCTTCAGAGAATTGAAAATAAAATCGCTATAGGATCCAGCAGCTCCATTTCTGGGTATTTACCCAAAGAAAACAAAAACACTAATGGGCTTCCCTGGTGGCTCAGCTGGTAAAGAATCCGCCTGCAGTGAGGGAGACCTGGGTTGGATCCCTGGGTTGGGAAGATTCCCTGGAGAAGGGAAAGGTTACCCACACTCCAGTATTCTGGCCTGGAGAATTCCATGGACTATATAGTCCGTGGGTCACAAAGAGTTGGACACAACTGAGTGACTTTCACTTCAATTTGAAAAAAAAATAAATCTGCACGTCTATATCTATTGCAGCACTATTTACAATAGCCAAGACATGGAAGCAACCTAAATATTCATCTATGGGTGAAAAAATAAAGAAGATGTGGCACACACACACACACACACACACACACAATGGAATATTATGCAGCAATAAAAAGCAGTAAATTTCCCATTTACAGTGACATAGATGGTCCTTGAGGTCATTGAAAGGTCAGAGAAAGATAAGATAAATGTCAGAGAAAATGTCTGTGTGATCTCATTTATATATGGAATTGAGAAAAAAAAACAAGTTCATACATTCAGAGAACAGATGGGTGATTACTAGAGTCGGGAGGGTTGGAAAGGGAGGGGGAGAAGAGTTGTGAAACAGGTGAAGAACATCAAAAGATACAAACATCCAGTTATAAGATAAGTCATGGAGATGTGCAGAATGGCAACTATAGTTAATAACACTATTTTCCATATTTGAAAGTTGCTAAAAGAGTACATTTTTTTAAAGTTCTCATCATAAGAAAAAAGTTTTTTGTAGTGATGCATGGTGACAGAGGTTAACTAGGCTGGCTGTGTAAACATTTTGCAATGTATACAAATATCAAATCATTATGCTGTACACCTGAATCTAATGTTATATATCAATTATAATTAACTTTGCAAAGGATAACAAGTGATGGCTAGATGGGATGATGGATGGATAGATGTAGAGACCATTGTGAATAGGGGTGATGGATGCAGAGACACAGTGCGATGTGGAGCCTGTGAGGAGCAGCGCTGAGCTGATGGACAGCCCTGAACTGACAGGAAAGTCTGGCCTCGCTGCAGTGAGGACTCAGTAGGCCCAGCAGCAGGTCAGTGACACTGGCCAGGAAATGAGGGGGTTCTGTGCTCCTGAGCCCAGTGCCAGAAAGATAGTTGGGGAGGGGCCCCAGCAGAGAAGGCGGCCACCTGGACTGCGCACAGAGTGGCGGAGCAGCTGCGGCACCTGGCACGGCTGGGGCAGGTCCAGCTCCGGGGAATACCCAGGCTGACATCCACGCCATCCTCACTTCAGGCCTCCACCCAGAGCCAGTGCCCCCGGCCACCAGGCTGCCTCTGAGAGCCCTGTGCAGAGAAAGGCCATTGTTTTCCAAACTTCTTCCTCCGTCCTGCATGTGACCTCACTTCCCTGAAAGGAGGTGGCTTTACGGGTGCAGGACTGCTAGGAGACCAGTCTCCCTGCAGCCTTGCTCCTGGCCTCCCATCCAGGCTCTGCCATAGCCATGAACCTGCTCCCAGACAGCCTTGCCCACAGAGGGGCTCGCTGTGACCCCTGAGCAGCAAGGACCTCTGAGTCAGCCGTCCTCCCCTATGCAGCGAGGAGAGCCCCGAGGACAGGCCCCCACCCAGGTCCTAACCACCCCTCACCCCACTCCCTGCAGTAGGCAGGCATCAGGGTACTCCAGGTACCATGCAGGGGTCCGACATGACACGATGCCCAAAAGGTACGGGGGTGGGGTGGGGTGGGCATGAGGCCATAGCTGGCCCACTTCTCTGTGCATTGACCATCAACACTGAAAGGCCTGGGCAGCCTCCTCCAGACTCCCTGAGTCGCAGCAACCCACCCGGGGGGAGAACAGGGCGGGCAGCAGCCCAAGCACATCCCCAGAAGGGGACTGTGAGACAGAGCTGCCCGAGTCCCCCGCACCCCCTGCGCTGTCCTCCATCACCCTGGTCTCTTCCTGTGAGGTTTCACGTGGCAGGTTTTGGCTGCTCACCTCGCTGTCTGGCCACCTCCCCACCAGCCTGAGTCACTGTGACCCAGCTGCCCCCTCCAGCAGGCTCTGTCCCCACAGCCGCCTCTCCCTGAAAGTGACAGCTCTGCTACATCACCATATGCAGCTCAAGCAGCACTGGCGTCCTTGAAGAATTTCTCTTGCTGCAGTGCACGCGTGGCTGTCCCCCGCCCTCTGCAGCTCCCTCCAGGCGCTGTGGCCACCCAGCTTATCCACTCACGTCCCCAGCATCGGTGGGGGGATCCCTGTGTCACCCCAGCCGTGGTGCACCACGTGTACAACCTTGGCAAACTTCTGACCCTCCCTGAGGCTGCCCTCTCATCTGTAAAACAGCAGTGACATGCATCCTTTTTGGCTAGCCTCATGAGGCTACCAGAAGTGAAATGAGATCGTGTGTGGATTTGCTAAGCATCATTAAAAAATGGTTCTTACCGTATGATAATGCACCCCACATCTGATCACCACCAGGTGGAGTGGGGGCAGTTTTATGCCTCAGGACTGTCACCTCCCACTTTCCCCATGACTTACCCCAACAAACTCAGCTCCAACATGACTTACCCCAAAAAGCTCAGCTCCACATGGGTCCCGACCCAGGGGAAGAATATCAGGACCCTATATGACTGTGATGCTTAACTCTGTGTCAAATTGCCTGGGCACAGGATGCCCAAGTATTTGAACAACATTATTTTGGTTGTGTTTTCGTGATGTTTTCAGATGAGATAAACATGTGAATCTGCAGACTGAGTAAAGCAGATTGCCCTTCCTCTAGGAACGGGCCTCACCCAATTGAAACTAATTGGTATCATTACAGGGGCTCCAAAGAGCTCCAGTACCCAAACTTTATGTCTCAGTGCACAGAAGAATTCAGTGAGAGCAATGTGGTTGATGAGAATTGATTTATTAGAATAGGACACTTTTGAGGCTTACAAGTAGATGGGCAAGAAATGCCACCTGCTGAGAATTTACTGGGCTATAATTTTATAATCCAAGGAAAAGTGGGCGGGGTGGGGAGAAGACCTTCTTTGTCTTTCTGGAGTAGACGTCCTGCTTCCAGCATCAACTTCTCCTCCAGGCTGGGCAGGGGAGTTTTCTTATCTCTACATGGCTAAGCTAGGTCCACAAATTATTATTATTATTATTATTATTTATGTATGCAGAGAGCATGTCCTAGGGATCATTAACTTACTGAGCTCGTTGGACAGGGTGTAGGTCTCATCTCACCATTGCTTTTATTGTTTGGGTGCGTGTCCTGTGCTTCTGTTACATGGTTTTGTTGTTGAGCAAGACTGCTTTCTCAAGTAATCATTAGCTTACAGGGGTCTCCTGTATTTTTCTACTTGCACTTCCCTAATGGGATTAACTATTTAATCAACTATTTTGTCTCTTCATTCTGTCTCTATCATTCCTCCCTCCAGGTGTTTACCCTTTTATGCTTAGAAGGGGATAAGGGGTGAAATTCTTTCAGTCATTAGCAGCTTCCAGCTGAGACGGGGCATAGACTGCCTGGGGAAGGAGTGAACATCTGGCTGATTACCCCTTCTCTACTGGGAGAAGCTCCAATACTTTGTCCACCTGATGCGAAGAGCCGACTCATTGGAAAAGACCCTGATTCTGGGATAGACTGAAAGGAGGAGAAGGGCTCAACAGAGGATGAGAAGGTTGGGTGGCATCACCAACTAAGTGGATATGAGTTTGAGCAAACTCCCAGAGATGGTGAAGGACAGGGAAGCCTGGGGTGCTGCAGTCCATGGAGCAAAGTCAGACATGACTGAGCAACTGAACAACAGCAACTATCGGGAGAATTTTAGTCCATGTCATTCTGGCTAGCATCATCCTTTTAGCTCTCTTAGGTGTTGAGCATTGGAGGATGAGTCTACAAAGCATTATAAATTAAAACAAATAAAACAGTAAGCCTCAGAAAAGTCATTATAATCTCAAAAGAGATTATAACCAAGATTTTGAAGATCCAAACCATTTTTTTTCCCCCAAACAGTTTCCAAGTGTGGAAGAGGATCACTTAAGGCCGCAATCTGTTTGTGTTTAGTTAGGCCCAGAAACTCAGTGTTTTATATTTTAGGGTCTATTGAGTCCTTCATCTCAGTTATAGATTTAATCTGTTCCCTTATTCTTCTGTTAATATCATTTGGTGATGAGAGTGGCTTCCTTGTCCCTTGAAACAGAGTGGCCCCTAATTTAGTTAATAAGTCCCTTTCATTAAAGAACTAGGACAATCAGGCACAAAGAGAGAGCAATGTATAAACAACCAACTGTTGATGTTGCAGAAAAGGGGTCTCAGGAAAGTGTGCCCCTGTCTCTTTCCTGACACTCCCATTACTTACAACTGTTAAAGTTTTTTTAACAACTTTATTAAGTATAAATATTCTTTCAATATTTCTTACAGTTGTTAAAGTTTTCAATCCTTTGGGTTAAAACCAAGAAGGTTGCACCAGTGTATATGAGAAATTCTATCAATTTGCCCGCCATTTCAATGACCACCCGAGGCTCAGCCTTCCTTATATAGATGCCATCTCTATACAGGGCCACTTCTGGCCTTGGGCCCTGTCAGTCTTCTGATTGTAAAACCATCAGTGGCCAAGGGGCCCCCATCACTCACTGGCATCTGGGGCATTCCCTCTGCCAATGGCTTGGCTGTTTGCAAAGGACACATCAATCAGTCTTTCCTCCAGTGTCCCTTCTGTCCACACAGGGCACACTGATTTTGTCGGAGTACCCATTAGCCTTGTGGTCCACCATGGCCAGATTAGGCCAGAAAGCCTGGGATCTCCTTTGGTGGTCTCTGAGTGGACAAAGTCATTGCAGTCATTTGAGCCTTTTGTTTACCTCTCTGAGTACATTCAGCCTTTTTGGCCATGCCCTTATTATTGAAAATCAAATAAGCCAGTTGGAACAAATCACTCATTGGGGTCTGAGGACCAGCAGTTGTTTTTTGAATTTTGTGCCTGATATGGGGCAGACTGGGCTATGAAATGTATAACCAAAAGGGCTTGTCCCACGGGGCAGAAGGGATCCACATTTGCATACTTTTTAAAAACTTCTGTTAATCTCCTTTGGAAAACTACAAGATTTTCATCCTGCCCCTCTTGGACTTCTTTTATTTTTTCCATAATTAACAGGCTTTATTGTGAGCTTTTTTACAACCTCTATTAATCAATCATATGGTCCCATCTACCTCTATCAATAACATTATCTTGTGATTCCTCTGTGGATCTGTGTCAGGAACAGTGTCGCTCCCCACCTGGTGCCCCGTATGGTCTTCTTGGGCTGGGCTGCCATTTGGTCTGCACAGGCTCTGGCTGTAACAGCCTCCACTGGAGACTTGGCTTCTGCCTGTGAGAAAGCTTTGTTGGGGCAGCCATTTCCAAGGATATAGTAGATTTCACTGGGGTAAGAGTGATCCAAGAGTTTTCTTCCCGTGTCAAAACTTTCCATGTAATTAAGATTTGTACTTACAACTTTAGATGTTATCCCTTCTAAAGCAGTCTCCCAACCAGGTGTTAAAGTCCAAGAAACTGTCACAAAGGAGTCCCCAACACTGTTGACAGTGAGCAAGGGATGGTCTGGCTGCAAGTTGGAAGTGATCAGCATTTTTAAGGGCTGGAGTAAGGAAAAGACTGACATCAAGGCTCAGGACATCCTCTGTTAGGCACTTTTAGCAATTAGGGGAAAAGTACCTTAAGTCTTGGAAGTCCATTCCCTTCAGTTTTGGGGGGCATAGTGTACTTAAGAATACCTGATAAGAGGTCATTTATCTAGGTGGGACACAGTCCTTCAAATGATTTTTTAAACATATATCCCCTCATTGTAGATTGTAAGCATTTGGTCTTTATCCAAAGAGAGATTACAGTGATCAGCTTCAGAAATAAGCTTATAATACCTTCTTAATAACTCAATTAAGTTTTACAATAATATAACATTAAACAGCTATTTTGAAAAGTGTTTTAAACAGTAAATATGGGCCTCAAGTAACAAAACTAAAATTTCATATTTATTAAAATAATTTTCTCACTGAATTACCCTCACTTTTCCCAAATATAGCCAAATTAAGTTTGATTTGTTTGCCAAATAAGTCTGGTTAATTGATCACATAGGCAAGATGCCTTGGTCACTAAAAACTGTAAAAGTCTGCTGCTGCTGCTGCTGCTGCTGCTGCTGCTGCTGCTGCTGCTAAGTCGCTTCAGTCGTGTCCGACTCTGTGCGACCCCATAGACAGGAGCCCAACAGGCTCCCCTGTCCCTGGGATTCTCCAGGCAAGAACACTGGAGTGGGTTGCCATTTCCTTCTCCATTGTGTGAAAGCGAAAAGTGAAAGTGAAGTCGCTCAGTCGCATCCGACTTCTAGCGACCCCATGGACTGCAGCCTACCAGGCTCCTCCATCCATGGGATTTTCTAGGCAAGAGTACTGGAGTGGCTTGCTATTGCCTTCTCCGGTAAAAGTCTACTCCAAATGAAAAACACATTTTTAACCATTCTTTTTTGTCTGAGGGCATTAGTTTTATAATCAAGAAAGCTTTAATCCAGTAAATAAAAAAATGGGGTTTACTGGGGAGCCGGGAAGAGCAAAGCGGCTGTCTTGGACTTCCCTGACTGTTTAATTTACAGATTAATTTTTTTAATTTAGGACTGAAACCATAAAACCCAGATTAGGACTTGAACCCAGGGTCTTTTAATTGAGACTGCACACCTGGGTTCAGGACTTGATGAAGTTCAGGTTTTTGGTGTCTCATCACAGAAAAATATCAACAAGAAACCAAGTGAGGGGTATCTGTTTAGAGAGAAACACATTTCATAGTCAGAGTTGTGGGCCATCTTGAAAGGCAAGAGGCCTTATGAGAAACACATCGTCTTTTGAGTTTTAATCAGGGATAGAAGAAAAGTCTCAGAATTAAGCTGTTTTCTTGTCAAATAAACTGAGAAGAGAGAATGAATTGTTCTAGTGAATGCAATAAAAATCTTCTGGAGTTAAAAAGGAAAAAAACAGACAGAAGCAGATGTAGAGCCTAGAAGGAAAACCTCAGAGTGAAAGAGTATGGATTATGAAATCCTGTAACATTCTACAGCAGCTTGTTTTATCCCTGGCTTGCTGTTGGATGCACACAGCAAAGTCTTTCTATAACCTTTTTACATTTCTCTGCAGCCAGGACTTGAACCTGGCCAAAGTCACCAGCCAGTGAAATTCTTCCTTTTCCTATACCACTTCATTTGCCTCCTGCACCAGCAATAAGATCCCTTCCGCATCTCCATGCATGTTCATGCTCACTTGCTTCAGTCCTGTCCAACTCTTTCTGACCCCATGGACTGTAGCCCTCCAGGCTCCTCTGTCCATGGGATTCTCCAGGCAAGAATACTGGAGTGGGTTGTCATTCCCTCCTCCAGGAGATCTTCCTGATCCAGAGATGGAAAATGTGTCTCCTGTATCTCCTGCATTGCAGACAAATTCCTTACTGCTGAGCCACCAGGGAAACCCCCCTCATCTCCATACCAGCTTTCTGTAGTAACCCATGCCAATTGTCAATGTTCTTCCAATTCCCTGTCTTTAAGCATTCATATCTTTGTTCCCCTGGCCTTTTCTAGGCACCCGATCAGAGCTCCAAGGCATTCAGTGTTGATCAGCCTGACTGAAATGGGCTGTCACTGGTGGAGTATCCTCCATGAACTCCTGGCCCACGGCATCCCACAGCCCTGCTAGGACCCGTCCCCAGACGTTCTTATCTTACCACTGTCTTGCCGCGGTCGCCAGCTAAAACCAACTGGTGTCATTTCAGGGGGCCTCCGAAGAGCTCCGGTATCACAGTCTTTTATGTCTCAGCATGGAGAAGAATTCAGCAAGAGCAACGTGATAGATAAGAAGTGATTTATTAGGACATTTGTGAGATTTACAAGTGGGTGAGTGAGAAATGCCACACCCCAAGAACTTACTGGGCTAGTTTTATAATCAAAGGAGAAGTGGGGAGGGAGAGAAGACCTTTTTTGCCTTTCTTGAGTAGACGTCATGTTTCCATCATCAGCTCCTCCAGGATGAGCAGGGGAGTTATCTTGTTCCTGCATAGTCAAGCTGGGTTCACAATTTCCTGCTTTTTGTGTGTGCAGAGAGCATGTCCTAGGGATCACTAATTTACTGAGCCCGCTGGGCAGGATGTGGGTCTCATGCCACATTGCTTTATTGTTTGGGGGCATGTCTCATGTTTCCATGGCATTGTTTTGTTGTTAAGCAGGCCTACTTGGTTTTGTGGTTAAACAAATCTGCTTTTTCGAGTAATCATTAACTTCATAGGGTCTCCCATATTTTTCTACTTACAGTCCCCTAGTGCAATTAACTATTAATCACCTACTTTGTCTCTTCATTCTGTCCCTGTCACAATCAGTTGAAGGGCTGAGCAGAACGAAAGGGATGATCCTCTGCAAGTTTAAGGCATCTCCTTCTGCCTGACAGCCTTGAGCTGGGACAGTGGTCTTTTCCTCTCTTTGGACTCAAAATAAAACATCAGTTCTTCCTGGGCCTTGAACCTGCTGGCCTTCAAACTGGACCTCACACCCATCAGCTCTCCTGGGTCCAACTGTCTGACTGCAGCAGAATTTGGGACTTGTCAACCTCCATAATTACATGAGCCAGTTCCATATGATAAATATTCTCCTATACACACACCCTGCTGGTGCTGTTTCTCTGAGAACCCTGACGAACACACTTACATTATCTGATAGGCAGCATGTGGCAGTGGAAATGCACTGGGGGATTTTCGGTTGTCAGAATGACCCGGAAGATGAATCACTACTAACAGAGGGCCGGAGATGCTCAATGCCATCTAACAACGTGCTCACCTCACCCCAAATGCCAACAGTACTGCTTTAAGAAGGAGCCGTGGTGGATCCATGCCCGCCACCCTCTCCAAGCTCCTCAGCTCCGCCAAAGCCACGCTGGCCTCTTTTCTGCTTCTCAAACTGGGCCAGCTTGCTGCTGTCCAGGAATTTTGCCCTGGCTACCTCCTGTGCCTGGAGCTACCTCCCCCATCCCACCCAACTCCACCCCACCCCCAGATGGTTGCCTGGCTCTTTCTTGTCCTTCATGTACCACCACCAGATCCCACGTGGTCCCTCTGTTACCAAAAAAAGTGTAGTATGGCTGCTCGCTGATCAAAACCCAATAAACAGACCAGGTTGGCGGAGAGGAAAGGTTGCTTTATTTCAGATGCTGGCAGCTAGGGGAGGGGCGTCAGACATCTCTCCAAAGGCTGGCTGCCCCCACTCCCCTCCCACTGGCAACCAGTAGGGCAAGAGCTTTTATAGACAGAAGTGAAGGGGCTACATGCAGAAAAACAGCACAGTCAGCTGACAGTCATCTGGTCAGACTGGTGGTCTGGCCAGAGTCCTCTTGGTTGTTTTAGGTACAGTTAAGCTTCAGTTCCAGGCTCAGCTTGTTTCTGTTTCTTTGAGGCCAGTTTTCAGAATTGCGACCGCTGATGTTGTGGATACAGTTTGGTCATCACGTAGTTAACTTCTTCCACCTAGTGTTTCCGTATCTATAAGACAGCTTGCAGGACATGGCTCAGAATACTATCTATAGTCCTTGAGAATGAGCTACAGGTCCTTGACTATGTTTAATGGCTACATTATTATTATTTGGTCTCCTCTGACTACTTTCCTTTGTTTTTATATGTTCTCATTTCCCTGATTAAACTTATTCTTTGACTAAAGGCAAAGGGCAGGTAGAGGACATGGAGGGAAGGGCCATAGGGTCTTACTCCATCTCACCTCCACCTGGATGTGCTCTAGTTCTCTGTTCTACTCACCAGAGCCCTCGGAAATCATCGTGTCCGTCACGTCCTTCTTCACCGCTGTCCACCCACTTGTGTGGGGGCAGGATTGTCATGTCACTCTCCCCCATATTCCCAGAACACAGTGGGAGCTCAGTAAGTACTGATTAGGCCCAGACTAGGAATTTCTAATGAGCCAGACTCTGTGCTTGGCATGTACAATTCAAAGTAGAAAAGGCCTCCCACCCGTGGGGGAAGGGAGGGGCAGGCTCTGGCTCTCGTTCAGCACAAGCAGTCATGCCCTGGGGGTCCTGGGTGAAGGCCCAGCACCCACATGTTCACTAAGGTGTTCACATAGCCAGGTTTTGGCCTCAGCCCACAGGAGTGCTGGTGCCCCTTCACCTCCAAGCTGCCTGACTGCAGACACCCCTCGATCTCCTTCTGCTCCACCAGCTCTGCCCTGAGAGCCCTCCAGACCCAAGCTGCCTCCAGATGTCAGACCCCACCTGCCCCAGGCCCCCCGCACCTCCCCAGTCCAGCACCGCCCTCTAGGGCCAGTTGTGGGCACAGTGTGGGCCGTGCTTTGCCCAGCCCTAGGTGGAGAAGGCAATGGCACCCCACTCCAGTACTCTTGCCTGGAAAATCCCACGGATGGAGGAGCCTGGTAGGCTGCAGTCCTCGGGGTCGCTAGGAGTTGGACACGACTGAGTGACTTCCCTTTCACTTTCCACTTTCATGAATTGGAGAAGGAAATGGCAACCCACTCCAGTGTTCTTGCCTGGAGAATCCCAGGGACGGAGGAGCCTGGTGGGCTGCCGTCTATGGGGTCACACAGAGTTGGACATGACTGACGTGACTTAGCAGCAGTACTGTCTAGACCGGGTTTCCCTCGGTCCTCCTCCAGTTCAGGTTTCCAGGACCCCAGCCTGCCTTCTGCCCAAACCCACTCAGGTCAGATCAGCAGACTACCCACCCAGGACCGGGTGCCGGCTGACCTTTGACCTGGTCCTCACTGGACCCCTGCACATCAGGTCGGCTGAGTCCCAGGGGCACATTGGCAAACCTCTAACCTGACAGATGGCACTATCTGGAAGCCAAGTTCTAGGCTGCGTGTGGACAGATAGATGGCAAAGCAGGACAGATGTAACAATCTTCTGTGCAGACCACAGCTGACTCCACAGCCAGACACCCACAGATGGGGCTCCAGGTATTGGTTACCTGACTGTAGTCCAGCGCAGTCTCCAGGAGTTTTTTGTTAAAAATGTACATGTTATTGTTGTTCAGCCACTCAGTCGTGTCTGACTCTGGACCCCATGGACTGCGGCACCCCAGACTTCCCTGTCCTTCTCCATCTCCCAGTTTGCTCAAACTCATGTCGATTGAGTTGATGATGCCATCCAACCATATCATCCTCTGTTGTCCCCTTCTCCTCCCACTTCAATCTTTCCTAGCACTGGGGTCTTTTCCAATGAGTCGGCTCTTCGCATCAGGTGGCCAAAGTACTGGAGCTTCAGTTTCAGCGTCAGTCTTTCCAATGAATATTCAGGGTTGATATCCTTTAGGATTGACTGGTTTGATCTCTTTGCAGTCCAAGGGACTCTCAGGAGTCTTCTCTAGCACCACAGTTCTCCTTTATGGCCCAACTCTCACATCCTTAACAGGACTACTGGAAAAACCATAGCTTTGATTATACAGATGTTATCATTAATATGCAAACCTAGAGGCATGGAACAGCAGTATTACCCAGCTCTCATTGTATCGTAAGAACAGATCAAACACTAGCCGGGAGCCAGAATAGGGCGCCAGAAAGGAAGGAGGTGCTGAGACAAAGGATTTTGTTTCCAAATTTCGCCTCGGGTCACCCCTTGGAGAGATTCTCCTGGGAAGGAGCACTCCAGGCAGGCGGGGGTCGCCAGGTGTCACTGCCTGTCACAGTCTGCTCTCCAGTGGCAGCAGCATTGGGAACAATTACCTGTTTCCTTTCGATTGGTTGATTCATGGTTGAAATTATTCAAAGGGAACTCTGGAAATGTTAAGTGGAGAAAAGCAAGAGGGAAACCAGAAAAACAGTCACTGCTCCCTCCCAGGGCATCTTTTTCTACAGCTGGCTATGGCCTTGCTTAGGGAGAGAACTGCCAAGTGTCCTCAGGATTTGAGATTTCTCTTCATTAAAAATAATAGCTGGGGACTTCCTTGGTGGTCCATTGGTTAAGACTTTGCCTTGCAATGCAGGATCGCAAGCTAAGATTCCACATGCCTCACAACCAAAAAAAACAAAATATAAAGCAACGTGACTTAGCAGCAGTACTGTCTAGACCGGGTTTCCCTCGGTCCTCCTCCAGTTCAGGTTTCCAGGACCCCAGCCTGCCTTCTGCCCAAACCCACTCAGGTCAGATCAGCAGACTACCCACCCAGGACCGGGTGCCGGCTGACCTTTGACCTGGTCCTCACTGGACCCCTGCACATCAGGTCGGCTGAGTCCCAGGGGCACATTGGCAAACCTCTAACCTGACAGATGGCACTATCTGGAAGCCAAGTTCTAGGCTGCGTGTGGACAGATAGATGGCAAAGCAGGACAGATGTAACAATCTTCTGTGCAGACCACAGCTGACTCCACAGCCAGACACCCACAGATGGGGCTCCAGGTATTGGTTACCTGACTGTAGTCCAGCGCAGTCTCCAGGAGTTTTTTGTTAAAAATGTACATGTTATTGTTGTTCAGCCACTCAGTCGTGTCTGACTCTGGACCCCATGGACTGCGGCACCCCAGACTTCCCTGTCCTTCTCCATCTCCCAATTTGCTCAAACTCATGTCGATTGAGTTGATGATGCCATCCAACCATATCATCCTCTGTTGTCCCCTTCTCCTCCCACTTCAATCTTTCCTAGCATTGGGGTCTTTTCCAATGAGTCGGCTCTTCGCATCAGGTGGCCAAAGTACTGGAGCTTCAGTTTCAGCATCAGTCTTTCCAATGAATATTCAGGGTTGATATCCTTTAGGATTGACTGGTTTGATCTCTTTGCAGTCCAAGGGACTCTCAGGAGTCTTCTCTAGCACCACAGTTCTCCTTTATGGCCCAACTCTCACATCCTTAACAGGACTACTGGAAAAACCATAGCTTTGATTATACAGATGTTATCATTAATATGCAAACCTAGAGGCATGAAACAGCAGTATTACCCAGCTCTCATTGTATCGTAAGAACAGATCAAACACTAGCCGGGAGCCAGAATAGGGTGCCAGAAAGGAAGGAGGTGCTGAGACAAAGGATTTTGTTTCCAAATTTCGCCTCGGGTCACCCCTTGGAGAGATTCTCCTGGGAAGGAGCACTCCAGGCAGGCGGGGGTCGCCAGGTGTCACTGCCTGTCACAGTCTGCTCTCCAGTGGCAGCAGCATTGGGAACAATTACCTGTTTCCTTTCGATTGGTTGATTCATGGTTGAAATTATTCAAAGGGAACTCTGGAAATGTTAAGTGGAGAAAAGCAAGAGGGAAACCAAAAAAACAGTCACTGCTCCCTCCCAGGGCATCTTTTTCTACAGCTGGCTATGGCCTTGCTTAGGGAGAGAACTGCCAAGTGTCCTCAGGATTTGAGATTTCTGTTCATTAAAAATAATAGCTGGGGACTTCCTTGGTGGTCCAGTGGTTAAGACATTGCCTTGCAATGCAGGATCGCAAGCTAAGATTCCACATGCCTCACAGCCAAAAAAAAAACCCAAAATATAAAGCAAAAGCAATATTGTTACAAATTCAATAAAGACTTTAAAAATGGTCCACATTAAAAAAAAATCTAAAAAAAATAATACCACATCTATAAATGCCCCATTTTCCTTCAACTGAGTTTTATTATCTTCTGATAAATCTCACACAACAGCAATGCATTCTAATAAATAACATAATTTGCAATATAGTCCAACTTTCAAATATTGCATGTTTTCATTTGATCTATAAATTTTTGTCGGGGATATTTGACATATTTTTTGATACCACCTGGCAGCAGAGAATAGGGTCCTCACCCGGGCCTCCAATCTTTGCTTTTGCTGAGTCCTGCAGGGCAGCCCCTGGACACCTGGTCAGGCAGGGCTGCTCTCTGCCAACCAGCTGCCACCCCCAGGCCTGCTCTATACCCCCAAGCTGAGAGACAGGTGGGCAGGGCTGTGTCTGTCTGTGTCTTGGGCTCAAGGAAGGAAATTTCAGGGCAGGACTAGTCTGTCTAGAAACTGAGCTGGGGTAGGGTATTCAGAGGTGGGTGAGAAACCAGAGGCCTGAGCCCTTTTATTAATGAAAAATCACCAACTCATTTACAAAGCTGGGCCCAGCCCATCAAAGCCTCCCCCTGGTAACTGCAGGTTCCTACTTGCTGGCTGTACCTGAGAAGGCGGTGGCATTCTGCTGACAGATCTGACAGAAACAGGTTGAATTCAGACGCAACAGCAAGGCAGTCGCCTCCTCTCTGGGCATGTGTCCAGGGGTTCCCCTCTGCCCCAACCCAAGGGAGCTGAGTACCAGGACCAGGGCTCAGCGGCTTGGGTCAGAACCTTGGGTCTAAGGATCTAAGATGTTTCCTATTTTCAGAGCCCATTTATGTCTTTCTAACTGCTGTAGTCCTTAACCTCGTTTCTTTCTTTTTTTTTTATCAGAAGAGATTTATTTATTTTTCCAGCTTTACTGAGATGTGACTAACTTTAAAAGTTGTATAAGTCAACTCATCATGTAGTACACCTTGACCACGTCACCCCTTGACCCCCACTCAGCCACCTGAGCTCTGGGTCCCTCCTGAGCCACACCAGGTCCATCCTGTCTGTCTGTTCCTCCTATCATTGAACAAGGCCTGCCAGGCTCCGAAGTGGCCCAGGCAGGCAAGGAGAAAGTGACAGCCACGTCCTGATGGGCAAAGCCACAGGCTCCAGTAACCTGAGATGCGGCCCAGATGTCCCCGTCCCCAGGGGCTCCACTTTATCCCTCCCAGCCAGGCCTGAAGCCAGAGGAAATACCTTTCAGGACAGACTGTACCTGCAGAGCTGTCGGCAAGAACGCTGCGGGCCTCCAAATGCCCTGTTCGTACACACAGATACTAAAATATAACAGAGGTGTCAGCTTGTTTAAAGCTTCATCTTCTGTAGTTTTCTCAAGTTAAAGGAGCTTTCAGCCACGTCATATCCTCTGGTGATTGCCCGCAAAGCATGGGCTGTAAAACACACATGCACACACAGATGTACACACCAGCATTGAGGATGGTGGGGTCTGGGGCTTCCCACAGTTCTGCTAAGTCTCCAGCTCTGATGGAGGGACAGGTGTTGGAGGGGCCAAGGCACAGACCCAGGCCTGCCCCCACCCCCAGTCAATTCCCATGACCTTCTTTGAATCAGAATAGTTCTTATTCCAAACAGGAAACACAAGTCTTTAGGGCAAATGGGAAGTCTGGTCAGCAGAACTCAAGCCACACCCCCAGCATCGTTGTTCAGAGCCAGGCCACCAGATTCACATTCCTCCGCTGACCCACTGAGTGGCCTGGGCACTCAGCTCCTCTGTGCCTCAGCTGTCCTCACTGAGAGATGGGAGTCCTCCACATGCCCACAAGAGGAACGGTGACAATGCAGCTTCTCAGAAGGGCACCAGAAGAAGCCCTGAATCTTGCCCCTTATGACCGCTCTGCACACAGGCCACCAGCGAGGCGCTCACAGGAACTTGACTGTGTCCCTTTGTCAAACACTTTTTTTAAAGCCTTGGAACACATAGTTTCAAGCCCTATTATCCAAGTGAGGGAATAGCAACTTCCAGAGGTTGTAGGGAGACTAGGGGTGCATGCACTGTGAGACAACCAAAGACGGAGGTTGCTTTCAAAACTACAAACCCTGCTTGAAGCTTCTATGGATTCTCGCACCCTGAGATTGAGTCCTGAAGCCATGTGAAGCTGACAAGGCCCTGCTCCAAGCCCGTTCACACCTATCCATGCCACCCTCCTATCACCCTGCCACACACCTACTGGCACCTCCTCAGGGCTACCTGCCACACCGATGTGCAACTGTGAGAATGAGGAAGAGGCGTCCGCCCTGGGTGGTTCTGGCCATGCGGGCCCTCGGCCTGGAGAGCAGGCTGGATTTGGCTGCCTTGTACCGCCTCACTAACCTCCACAACCACAGAGAGCAGCCCCCAAGCTCGAGGATTCCTCACAGATGTCCCCGACCCCTAGGGCTTGTAAGTCATGATTTATGTTTTTACATGTTTATATGTTGTTATTTGTCATCGGCCTCTAGATTCACTAAGAACGGAAACTGTACCTGACTTATGCCCCCGGCACATACTAGATACTAAATACATATGAATTACATGAACAGTTGAACGAGTGAATGCTTAGATGAACTAGGTCACCTATTAGATTCTGAGATTATCTACCATCAGGATACAAGACTCTGATGAGAGACAGAGCAGAGGTCCTGCCCATCTGGACCTCCTCATGGTACTCCCTACTAGAAGCTGAATTTCTAGAACAGCTCTACTTCCACAGGATCATTTCCCCAGTAGTGACCACAGTCACTGACACAGTAGGTGCTGAATACCTTTTCATTAAATAAACAAATGTTTCTAGCAAGTGGTTTCAAAGCAGTCACATTTCTATGTTTAAGCCAGAGTCCTATTTCCTTAATCAAATGTTCAGGGGAAAAACATATTTTCTGGAAATCATCAGGAAGATCTCTAGAAAATTCACGGTCTGAGCATCAAACATCAGGATATTATATGGGCAGATGTTGCTGTCATGGACTTTTTACAAATAACAGTAATACAATGAGCACAGTAAGTGCAAACAATCTCCAACCAAGTCATCTCCACCATTTCCCGTTGTATATCCTTGGAAAAGTGTCTTCACTGAGCCTCAACTTTCTCACCTGTAGATGTGGTAACAATGATTTTCCTGGGCTTTCCAGGTGACTCAGTGGTAAAGAATCCACCTGCCAATGTCAGAGTTGTAGATTCAGTCCCTGGGTCGGAAAGATCCCCTGGAGAAGGAAATGGCTATCCACTCCAGTATTCTTACCTGGGAAATCCATGGACAAAGGAGCCTGGCTACAGTCCATAGGGTCACAAAGAGTCAGATGCAACTTAGCAACTAAACAACAACAAAAAGGATGCCTACCACCTAGAGGCACTGTGAGGATGATACCAGGTTTCACTTGGCACATGTAAGAAATTATTATTTTAATTGCTTAAACAGAGGCATCATTTCAAAAGGAAGCTATTTAAATCTCTGAGAAAATACTGTACAAAAGTTTTCCCGACATCATTCTTTATGTCAACTAAAAATACAGTCACAGCCAGAAAGCAGAGTTATTTTATTTGGTGGGAATGTTTAGGATGCCGAGCCTGGGAGATGGCATCTCAATAGCTCTGAGAAAACTGCTCCTAGGAGTCAGGAGAGGAAGTCAGGCTGTATCAGTTCAGGTCAGCCATTCAGTCGTGTATGACTCTTTGTGACTCCATGGACTGCAGCACACCAGACTTCCCTGTCCATCACCAACTCCTGGAGTTTGCTCAAACTCAAGTCCATTGAGTCAGTAACGCAATCCAACCATCTCATCCTCTGTCGTCCCCTTCTCCTCCTGTCTTCAATCTTTCCCAGCATCAAGGTCTTTTCCAAGGAGTCAGTTCTTCCCATCAGGTGACCACAGTATTGGAGTTTCAGCTTCAGAATCAGTCCTTCCATTGAATATTCAGGACTGATTTCCTTTAAGATGGACTGGTTTGATCTCCTTGCAGTCAAAGGGACTCTCAAGAGTCTTCTCCAACACCACAGTTCAAAAGCATCAATTCTTCAGCACTCAGCTTTCTTTATAGTCCAACTTTTACATCCATACATGATTACTGGAAAAACCATAGCTTAGACTAGATGGACCTTTGTTGGCAAAGAAATGTCTCTGCTTTCTAGTATGCTGTCTAGGTTAGCCGTAGCTTTTCTTCCAAGGAGCAAGCATCTTCTAATTTCATGGCTGCAGTCACCATCTGCAGTGTTTTTGGAGTCCCCCAAAATAAAGTCTCTCGCTGTTTCCATTGCTTCCCCATCTATTTGCCATGAAGTGATGGGACCAGATGCCGTGATCTTAGTTTTGAATGCTGAGTTGTAAGGCAACTTCTTCACTCTCCTCTTTCACTTTCATCAAGAGGCTCTTTAGTTCTTCTTCGCTTTCTGCCATAAGGGTGGTGTCATTGGCATGAAATAAGGAGCTCAAGATTTTGCAACAGGAGCCGCAGTCAGCTCCTGGTCTTGTTTTTGCTGACTTTATAGAGCTTCTCCCTCTTCGGCTGCAAAGAATATAATCAATCTGATTGTGGTATTGACCATCTGGTGATGTCCATGTTTAGAGTCTTCTCTTGTGTTGTTGGAAAAGGGTGTTTGCTATGACCCTTGGCTGCTGCTGCTGCTGCTAAGTCGCTTCAGTCGTGTCCGACTCTGTGTGACCCCATAGATGGCAGCCCACCAGGCTCCCCCATCCCTGGGATTCTCCAGGCAAAACTCTGTTATCCTTTGCCCTGCTTCATTTTGTACTCCAAGGCCAAACTTGCCTATTACTCCAGGTACCTCTTGACTCCCTACTTGTGCATTCTAGTCCCCTATGAAGGTGTTAGTATTTTTTTGTGTGTTAGTTCTAAAAGGTGTTAGTTTTTGATGTTTGTTCTAGAAGGTCTTGTAGGTCTTCACAGAACCATTCAACTTCAGCTTCTTCAGCATTAGTGGTTGGGGCATAGATTTGGATTACCATGATATTGAATGGTTACATATAACCAGACTATATACAAGTTTGCAACAAAGGGGGCAGGCAGTTTGAACATCTAATATTGTTAAGTAATAAAGAAAGCCAGATATCAAACTAAGGAATTTAGCGTTCTTCTACATATGGGAAGATGCAAGCCCCTGTGCTCACTGAATCCATTCCTTTCACGTGCACCTCAGCTGTGCTGTGCTTAGTCACTCAGTCGTGTCTGACTGTTTGTAACCCCATGGACTGTAGCTCTGTCTCCTCTCCCCACCAGTCTCCTCTGTCCTTGGGATTCTCCAGCAAGAATACTGGAGTGGGTTGCCATGCCCTACTGCAAGGGACCTTCCCAACCTAGGGATCGAACCCAGGTCTCCTGGATTGCAGGTGGATTCTTTACCATTTGAGCCACCAGGGAAGCCCAAGAACATTATCTGGGGCCAAATCCTGTTTCTTAATTATGTACATCCTTAATTCCTTGTTCACCACAAGGAGTGGAAGGTGTGGCAGATGGCTGCTTCTTGCATTAACCCCCAACCCCAGCTCCTTAACAATCACTGTGTGTGTGGGTGGGGAGGGGACAGGAGGGGGCAGGTGGCATCTGTTGGATCATAGGCATTGTGTTCCCTTTTGGGAGCCCTCATTCACATTTGGAGGCCTGAAATCACGATAGCTGTGACATTTCTTGCCCAAGAATATGACAGGAAATATTGCATGTGTATACAGAAAAAAATCAGACTTCGTTTTTTGGGGCTCCAAAATCACTGCAGATGGTGACTGCAGCCATGAAATTAAAAGATGCTTATTCCTTGGAAGAAAAGTTATGACCAACCTAGATAGTATATTCAAAAGCAGAGACATTACTTTGCCGACTAAGGTCCATCTAGTCAAGGCTATGGTTTTTCCTGTGGTCATGTATGGATGTGAGAGTTGGAATGTGAAGAAGGCTGAGTGCCAAAGAATTGATGCTTTTGAACTGTGGTGTTGGAGAAGACTCTTGAGAGTCCCTTGGACTGCAAGGAGATCCAACCAGTCCATTCTGAAGGAGATCAGTCCTAGGATTTCTTTGGAAGGAATGATGCTAAAGCTGAAACTCCAGTACTTTGGCCACCTCATGCGAAGAGTTGACTCATTGGAAAAACTCTGATGCTGGAAGGGATTGGGGGCAGGAGGAGAAGGGGACGACCGAGGATGAGATGGCTGGATGGCATCACGGACTCGATGGACGTGAGTCTGAGTGAACTCCGGGAGATGGTGATGAACAGGGAGGCCTGGCGTGCTGCGATTCATGGGGTTGCAAAGAGTCGGACATGACTGAGCGACTGAACTGAACTGAACTGAACAGAAAAAAGTCAGGAAACTCCTTGAAAGGTGCTGTCCTATTGAGAGTATTCCCTCCTAATGCCACTTCTCCAGCATGACCAATCCAGTTTGAGATGGACTCTGATTGAAATCCCCCCCCCCCCAAAAAAAAAATCTTGGCAACAAGAATGTATATTGCAAAACAAAATGTGTTGCTCTTAAAGTGATTTTGGAGCTTCAGTAATTAGTCTAGCAAGTTCCAAAGATACATTCTGTAGCCGTCATTCAGTATTTGTTTCCTCTGGTAATCCGCCTTTCTTTTTAAATGAATAAATAAATAAAAATAAGCTGGGGAAACCTCTGTTCTGAAGCTGCCTGGACTAGCAGGGCCCCAGTCCCGACGGGCTCCCTTTCAGAGGGACCCCCCCCCTCCCACTTGGATCCCACCCTCCATCTTCCTGGCAAGCTGCTCTTGGGTCATTTCTCAGTTCTGGTGGCTGCTGAAACAAGACAGATGCTGCTGTACAAAATAACTCAAGAACATACCAGGGCCTGTTGCTTCCAGCACTTGGAGAATTTGACATTCAAATATGCAAATATTTTATGGCACGGAGAGAAAAAAAGGAGAGAGAAGGAGCTGGAAAGTCACATTTGAAATGAAACATACTAGAAATATAAGCAAACTGGAATTTACACTCTGGACTATAATTAAACTGGTGTTATTATCAGAGAAGACCTCAGAATTGGCTGTGATCCTCCCAAGCATCTCCTCTGCCTGCGAAGCTACCTGGCTGATCCCCACTGTCCCCGGAGGGGCTGGCCCTCAGGGAGCCCGGTGCACCTTCTTCTCACTGGCACACAGGGCAGCCGGGAGATGAAAATACTGTCTTCCTCCATTCTCAATAGTCTGATATTTAGGCTTGTTTTTAAAAGTAGGAGGTCTTCAGGATGTGGATTAAAACTCTGTCACTCTTCCGAGTCCTCATGAACCCTGAGTAGTTGTTCAGGAGCTGTGGGGGACAAACACAGCAGATCTTATCCTCCAATGGTGATGTGAAAAGAAAAACACACCGAAGTCCAAAACCAATCTGGCCACACTGTCAAAGGCTGAGCTATTCTATCAGTCTCAAGACCTCTCAGTCTCCACTTCCTCAAGTGTGTTAGAGGACCTCTTCTGGAAATTCCAAAGTCACTTCCCAATCTTGGATTCTGTGAATGATCGCAGTGGGAGTGTAATCAAGCAGGACCCCACGGGGCTTCCTGGGACAGACCCCTCCCCCCTCATTTCCTCTCTGACATACTCAGATAACAGTGTCTGCTGCACTTTTCCTGAGCTGTTTTTCAGATGCTAAAACCACCACCAAATGAAAGAAATGAACTTCTTAACAACCAAGAGTTCATAGCCCCCAGGCCTCCCGGAGCTTGAGGATTGATAATGTTAACACCTGTGACTCTGCCCTATAAACGCATCATGAAGTGAAGTGAAGTCGCTCAGTCGTGTCCAACTCTTTGCAACCCCATGGACTGTAGCCTACCAGGCTCCTCTGTCCATGGGATTTTCCAGGCAATAGTACTGGAGTGGATTGCCATTTCCTTCTCCAGAGGATCTTCCCGGCCCAGAGATCGAACCCGGGTCTCCTGCATTGTAGACAGACGTTTTTACCGTCTGAGCCACCCAGGAAGTCCAACCTCATCATAGTGAAGTGAAAATCGCTCAGTCATATCCAACTCTTTGAGACCCCATGGACTATACAGTCCATGGAATTCTCCAGCCCAGAATACTGGAGTGGATCGCCTTTTCCCTTCTCCAAGGGATCTTCCCAACCCGGCATCAAACCCACGTCTCCTGCTTTGCAGGTGGATTCTTTACCAGCTGAGCCACCAAGGAAGCCCAAGAATACTGGAGTAGGTAGGTAGCCTATCACTTCTCCAGGGGATCTTCCCGACCTAGGAATCGAACTGGGCTCTCTTGCATTGCAGGTGGATTCTTTACCAACTGAGCTATGAGGGAAGCCCTAACCTCGCCATAAGCCAGTTAGAACTGTGCACAGCTGATACAACCCTGCACCACCCCTCCCTCTCCTGGCTTTAAAAAACCACTTTGCTGTCCACCTTCCAGGAGTTCAAGGGTCTGTGGGTCCTTTAACAGCCTTTCTGTCTCTGCTGCTGATGCTGCACATCCTTGGGACCTGTTGGACACAAGGATTTGTGTTTGGTAACAGAAGGCCTGGAAGCAGGCAGCACTGGCCTCAGTGATGATTTTGCATGTCCTTGTTTTGTGAGCTTGGCACGCTGTTTAAGAGAATGGACCCTGTTCTCATCTCCCTCAGTCGTATCCAACTCTTCACAACCCCGTGGATAGTAACCCACCAGGGTCCTCTGTTCACAGGATTCTCCAGGCAAGAATACTAGGGTGGGTTGCTATTCCCTTCTCCAGGGGATCTTCCCAACCTAGGGACTGAACCCCAGTCTCCAGCATTGCAGGCAGATTCTTTACCATCTGAGCCACCAGGGAAGCCTGTAAACGGGGATGATAACAGCTTGCCTCTCACAAGGTCGCCATCAAGTTTAAATGCAGCTATATAAGCAGCGCACTTGCCATGGAGTAAATTCTGGTTTTAAGACAAGCTGGGGCCTGGGCCCTTTTGAAGTGTTTGCACCTGGACAAACTTCTTCCCAAGCAACAGATACAAAAAAACTATAAGGGACTAAAAATAACTGCATACACAGTCAGGGCAAATTCTCAACAAGATACAGAGAGCCAAAACCCAGCTGCCTCCTCTGAGGTGCCAGGGGCGAAAGCAGGGTTCCGTGCCTGATCCCTGCACACAGTACCAACAAGCGGGCAGGCAGACCACCTAATCCTCATGTCAGCATGACCCCTGGAACAGCCCCTAACTCCACCCTAATTAAGGGAGCAGCTCACCACCTCAGGGAACAGCAAGGGCACCTGTTACTTATTTTCTCTCTGCAGCAGCAGAGGCCCCTGCCTTATTAAACCTTCCCTGAATTCAGTCCTCTGCCTTCTGATCAATTCCTATTGATTAAAAAATCCAAGGACCCTGGTCGCTAACAGTCTTATTTCCTCTTTCTTAGATGGTCTTGTCCTTTCTCGTGGGAGGTGAGGAAATCAGCTACTGAGAGGAGTGAGAGTTTGTAGCTGGGGACCTGCAACATAGGTCCTGAGGTTTCAGGAAAAGGCCTTGAGAAGGTCAGTCCTGGAGTGTCTGGATGACTCCTTGATAAGGTCAGTCCAGGGGAGCTTGGAAAAATGTTCGGTGAGGTCATTCACAAGATTTCTGGGAAAAGACTTTATGAGATCAATCTTCAGGTGTCTGTAATAAGGCTTGATGAGGTCATTACTGGGGTGTTAGGAAATGGCTTGATGAGGTCAGTCCTTGTGTCTGAAACACAGATTGTTGAGGTTATTCCTGTAGCATATGGAGACTTGATGAAGTCAGTCCTGAGGTGTTTGAAGAAGCCTTGATGAGGTCAATCCTGGGGTATTTTTTCACGCTTAAGGAGGAAAGTCTTGGGTTGTATGGAACACCCATTGAGGAGATTAGTCCTGGGGTGTTTAGAGAAAGGCTCGATGAGGTCTATCATGGGGTGTCTGGAAAAAGGCATGATGAGGTCAATACTGGGGTGTCTGGAACACCTCTTGAAGAGACTGTTTCCTGGTGTATCTGGCAAAAGTTATGAGGTAATTATTGGATGTCAGGAAATGGCTTGATGAGGTCAGTCCTTGTGTCTGAAACACAGATTGATGAGGTCAGTCCTGGAGTGTCTGGAGGAAGGGTTGTTGGGATCAGTCCCAGAGTGTTTGGAACATGTTCCAGAGACTGAAACAATAAGTATATAAGTCCCACACAGGTTGTGGAACCCAGAAAGAAGCAGACAGTATCTCTGCTGGAAGGTCCCTGCTCAGGGTATCTCATGAGGCTGCAGGCAAGTGTCAGCCCGGGCGGTATCACTGCAAGATTGACTGCAGCTGGAGGACCCACCTCCAAGTGGCTCAGTCACCCTGGCAAAGTTCCCCAGGTTTCTGGCTGGAGCTTGTCCCGGGGATACCTCTGCCTGGGGCTGCTCCACATCCCCCTGCGTGGCAGCTGGCTCCCCTGAGAGAGAGCAGTGGAAGTGCAGGCCTTGGTTCCTCTGCAGTTTCCGACTGGGCACCCAGGGGTTGGCAGGAACGACAGGGACAAAACTGGCCTCCAAAGGCGAGGAGAAGCTGCCCAGCAGTGTGTCACTCTCCGTCCCACAGAGAGCAGCTGTGAGCCCAGGCCCCCAGCTCCGCGGGGCAGTGAATCCGAGCCCAGAGATCTCGGTTCTGACTGAGCCCCTTTACCCTGAAACTGTAACTGTTAGTCACTCAGTCGTGTCCAGCTCTTCACCACCCCATGCCTGGACTGGAGCACACCAGGGCCCTCTGTCCATGGAATTCTCCAGGCAAGAATATTGGAGTATCTTGCCATGCCCTCCTCCAGGGGATCTTCCCAACCCAGGGATCAAACCCAGGGTCTCCTCTGTTACAGGCAGATTCTTTACTGTCTGAGTCACCAGCCCTTTATCCTGGTGAGTAATAAAATGTGGGCCCTTGTGCTCAGATGCTTTGTCTCTCGAGGGAGAACCAGGAGCAGGAAAGGCTAACTGTGAGAAGGAAGGGCAGCCGGGACCATGGAGTGATGTCATTTGACAGGACAAGCCTGCAGAGACCTCTGACTTTGCACCCCCTCACTTGCGTGAGCGTCTCCCCTGGCTCCAACGTCCTTGAGGGCCCAAGGAAGACGAGGTAGGTGTCGGGATCCCCGCCAGGATACGGCAAAACGGGCCAAGATCACATTATGCAAACAGGGGACCTGCAGAGGAAAAGTGGAGATGCAGAGAAAACAGTTTCCCTGAGCCCTTAGCTCAGCACAAGGTCAGCTCACAGACCTGTGTTAGTTGCCTGGAGAAGCCCCCCGGGCTCCCCCCACAGTCACTGAAGACTCCTTGGGAGGGGCTTAGCCACTGGGTCCTCCCCTCTCTAGAAACACCCTGCAGCAGAGCCCCAAGCGCACACCTGTTTTCTCGCCGAGGCCGCCATGGCTGGGCTGGTGTGCGGGGACTTTGCAGGGCTCTGTTATCAATCCGACTACTGTTCAAGGTGCTCTGGTACCAATAGAAATTTCCCAAAGAGCAACACTTCAGGGAGGATGCTTGGTGGGAGCCGACCACAACCTTCCTCACCTGCTCACTGCCTCCCTCTGTGCCAAGGAGCCCACAGGGGATCTTGGGGATCTTGGCTCCAGGAAAAGCAGAGCTGCTTCAGTGACCTCAGTTCAAGCCCCTAAGGAACTTACTATTTCTCCATCCACAAAACTTGAAGCCCTTCAGAGTTCTAGGCAAAGCAGAATCTACCTATCTCCAAGGTAAACTCAAGTGTCCGCTTGTAAGGCCATGCATCCTGTGTGGCTGGGGTATTTCCACACAGCACTCACAAGGAAAGTTAAACAAATGGGTCAAGGCTGGACAAGTGAAAACAGGTATTTTACATTTTTGAAAACCTGCCCAAAAGTTCATCAATAGCACTCACGCTCTCTTGAGTCACCTCATGACCTCTTGCTCCATCCCTCTCACAAATAACAAGTCAGAGGCAAGATGCTAGAGCCAGAAGAGGGCATGGCCTGCACCTCTGTCCTCTAAAAGGAATAGTCTTCAAAATAATTTAGGATATGAGGGAGGAAGCATTTCCTGCTGGAACAGCCAGGGACAGAGTAACCAAATTATAGCAGAGTGCAAACAATCTTACCTTGATCTGTGCAAGATATAAATGCTAATGCCTCCTGTTACTTTTTTAAAGTTTGCTCTTTGTGTCCTGTGGATGGCTGCCCATAGCAGGACATCTATCTTTAGACTACTGATTCCTCAAAGACAAAGCTTTGTCTCAAATAACAATTGTTTTAAAATATGGGGAGCAAGACTGCTCCCCTACTCACCTGTCCTCCCCCTCCACCCCTCACTCCTCAAGTTAAGAGCAACTTGAGCGGGGGTCTATGAGTTTTGGCCATAGCTCCAGCAAAAAGGTTGAGGGAAGTGGGTCCTGCTACCCGAGACCGTTAAACTGCTGATGGAGCCCCTGGCAGTGGTGGGGGGAGGGGGGCACTGCGCGGATGGCAAAATGTTCCCAATAATCAGGAACAGACTGTTCGTAGAAGCAGACTAGAGAAAATATTCATCAGGGACACATGATTAAGTGTTAGAAGAAGTAGATCCTGCAACTGGGATGCAGAGAGCCAGAAGCCAGAGAAGCCAAGTTACACTTGTCACCAAGGACGACAACAACAGGTTTCAGAGTTCATGTCCTCAAGGAGTGACGTGTTCTCCACTTTCAGTTCTAGGCACATGGTGGGTGCTCATGAGACACTCCTGTGCATGACAACTACCTGATTCAACAATAAAAGGGTCTAAAGCCAGAAGCATCTGTCCCTTCACTCTCCATCAAGCTGAGTCCCAGGGTGGTCCCCTCAAAGAGAGCCTGAGGTGTGCGTGGCAGGCTGGCCCCTGCTTGAGTCTCACACCTTCCAGGGGAGTCATGCCCAGCTCTGTGTTTCTCCTTGATTGTGGTGCTCTGTGGTATTTTTAACTTGGCATCTTAGCAGTTTCTCAGATGCTGTTCAAGATGCTCATGGCTACATCTTGAGAACTGCACAGTACAAAACAGGGGAGCTCTCCCGAGACCCGCCCACTGCATCTTTACTCCATAGCTCCACCTACGAGGGTCTCTGTGGACTTTTTTTTTTTTTGCTTTTTGCTTTGCTGCATTGGTTTGTAGCACACAGGATTTTTAGTTGCAGCAGGTGGGCTCTTAGTTGTAACATGTGGGATCTAGTTCCCTGACCAGGGATTGAGCCTGGGTCCCCTGCACTGGGAGCAAGGAGTGTTAACAGCTAGACCATCAGGAAGCTCCAGTGGTCTTGTGCCAGTTTCCCTCTTTGACAGGCTTGGGTGCCAGAAGCCCAGGCTGGATCTAGCCTGTAAATCAACCTGAACTTTGGCAGGAAATAAAACAGAAAGCTTTTAAAGATATTACCTTTCTGTCATTAGGCAGAGTCAGTTCTCCAAGGGACTAACAAACAACCTTCATTTGACTTTAGGTGGTTAACCAGCTAGATGGCTTATGAGCAAGGAAGCTCTCATGTGTTAACCTCAACAAGGGGCCGCAGCAAGGCCACTTGGAGGGCAGATCTGTCTATTTGACACCCGTGGAAAAATACTTAAGGGGCTTCCCTGGTGGTCCAGCGGTTAAGAATCTGCCTGCCAATGCAAGGGGTGCACATGTTCAATCCCTGGTCTGGGAAGATTCGACATGCCGGGGCTACTAAGCCCATATGCCACAACTACTGAAGCCCACATACCCTAGAGAAAGTGCCCCCAACAAGATAAGCCTTCACAATGAGAAGTCTGTGTACCACAAGAGAGTAGACCCCGCTCACCATAACTAGAGAAAGCCTGTGAGCAGCAATGAAGTGCTGCCAGTGCAGCCAAAAGGAATTTTTTAGTATCCTTCACTTGTTTTTTTTTTTTTTTAAATACAAAAGGGTGGGATCCCTTTTCTCTCTATTTACTGAAAAAGTTTAGGAAATATAGCAGCAAACAAATGAAAGTGAGATGGAAAGACTTTACTGATATTAGAACGGCGTGTCCTGTCTTAGAGATTTAGAAGTGTCTGGTTCATCTTCTGTATGAGCTTAAAAACACTTTCTCTTATAAGAAGTTTAGGAAGAGGAGAGGTGGCTTTAAAGCCATTGCACCTAAAGGTAAGGGCAGGTGAACTAGAGGTGAACTGGGGTAGGGGGAAGAAATTGAGGAAGCCCTTTGTCACCTCTGGATTTCAGATTCTTCTCCTTGTAAAGAAGGAGTCAAGGTGAAAATCATTTAGACCTCTTCTGCCTCTATTAGGGTGTCTAAAGGTCTGTATAGTCAAAGCTATGGTTTTTACCATAGCTATGGTTTTATCTGTAGTCATGTACAGATGTGAGAGTTGGATCATAAAGAAGGCTGAGCACCGAAGACTTGATGCTTTCACACTGTGGTGCTGGAAAAGACTCTTGAAAGTCCCTTGGACTGCAAGGAGATCCAATCAGTCAACCCTCAAGAAAATCAACCCTGAATATTCATTGGAAGGACTGATTCTGAAGTGGAAGCTCCAATACTTTGGCCACCTGATGCGAAGAGCCGCTCATTGGAAAAGACCCTGATGCTGGGAAAGACTGAAGGCAAGAAGAGAAGGGGACGACAGAGGATGAGATGGTTGGATGGCATCATCCACTCAATGGACATGAGTTTGAGCAGACTCCTGGAGATGGTAAAGGACAGGAAAGCCTGGCAAGCTGCAGTCTGTGGGGCAAGGCCATGACCACATTCCTCTCCTGGTGGAAGGAGACATGGCATCATGTGGGGTGTGGGGGACTTGGTGTGGCCCTCCCCCTCCAGAATCTGGATGACCTGCTGCTCTTGTTGTTAGAAAGCCTGCACATTCTTCTTTGCTCATTTGAACTTGGCAAGGCCGTCTTGTCCCCCGTAGCCTCAGCCTCCTGATGCATAGCTGAGTTCACAGAACCATCCAGAGGCCACTGCCTCGGTCTGCACACCGAGAAGAGTCATGACATGGTAGAAAGAAAATAAGCCTGGGGTCAATGTTCCAACTCAATTGTGTCACTGTCAACTGGCCCTGGGCAAGGAACAAAAAGAGCCAAGTGATAAGAGATGTCAGCCTTCCAACTATACACACCTTTTGGAGGATTTTTTTTTTTTCCAATGAGTTGGTTTAATTTCAGGTGGTACAGAAATCAGATCAGAACATAGACTTAAGAATACACTTTGGCAGGATTCTGGACTGGGTTTATATGGATCTCATAGCTAAGGTAGAAATAGCTGAGAAGAAATGAAGACAAATGAGCCAGTGTATGATTTTTGTTTTTAAACAGAAGTTTATTCTTAAATGTACAATAAGTTCCAAAACAACTCTTCATCCTAGCTGTTTTTGCATCCTAGGGTGCAAAAGCTGTTATGGCAGGGAATGCTGATATTTGCACGGGAATGGAACTAAGGGTCATCACTGTCTCAGGTCCACGGAACAGCTTATTTTTTTGCCAGATTTCTTAATTCCACCTGTGGCCAGGGGGCCTTTCCCCCTGGCCTTCATTTTTAGCTCCTCAGGTTTCTTCAGCTCCTCCTTCTGTTTCTGCTTGAATGCCTTATCTTCCTCATCCATCTCCTTGCCTTGCTTCTTGGGCTGCTTCAGGGGCTTCTTGCCACCTTCGCAGCCCGACATGACACCTGCTGCCCCTTCCCCTGGCGATTTTTTTTACATACAATTTATATTATTTATTTATTTTTGGCTGTACGGGATCTCCGCTGCTGTATGGGCTTTTCTCTGGTGCAGGCTTCTCTCTAGTTATGGTTTGGTGGCTTCTCTCATCGCGGAGCACAGGCTCTAGGCACGCAGTCTTCAGTAACTGCTGCATGTGGGCTTCAGTATTCACAGTACATGATCTCAGCCGCCCAGGGCATGTGGGATATTCCCAGAAGCAGGGGCCGAAATTGTGTCCCCTGCATTGCAGCGTGGATTCTTAACCATTAGACCACCAAGGAAGCCCTCCTGGAGGATTTTAATGAGCGATATTATAAATTATGCTGTGTAGGTCTATAAGGAAATTGGCCTGGGATGCTAAGACTCCTGTGTTCTGACAGTTCACAATTCCAATTCTTTAATAAACTCATGAACTCTGAAACTGGGGTTATAATCATCTGCAATAAGAAAATCAATTAATTATTGAAAACTTACTATGTATCACTTTGCTCTTTCTCTTGAAAGACTTGAAATACAGACGGGCTGTGTTTCATAAAATCACTAAAATATACGTCCACATATGCCAAGTGACAAATGACGGCACTGTGCAGGCAGAACGTCTCCTGGGTCCCGAGGAGGGAGCGATTACCCAGCATGCCTTGGTGACACGTCTGCCCAGCCCAGCCCCCACACGACCTTCACCAGTTTCTGTCTCAGCCAGGAGAAGCCAAGCAGAATGGATTATTGGGAGGGTGTTTTAAACTCCAGGGTTTTTGTCTCAAGGACACAGCAGGTGGTCCCAGACCCTGCCTTCTGTGACAGCATCTCTCCTGCCAGCTCCACAGTACTGGAGCGGTGCTAATGGGGATGCACACAGTGGCCCCTGGAAAAGGGGCACAACCCGGAGCTGTATCTATCCTCCTGGGATGGGGAACACCAGCCACCAGGGGAGGGAGCACCAGCCACCAGGGGAGGGAGCACCCGGCTGGAACTCAAGTCTTTGCTTGTCCCCAGGCTCCTAAAAGGGAAACTGTCTTCTCAGACTTTTCCTCCATGTTTCAGAGGTGAGGAACCCACAGCTCCAAGAATGACATTCACCCAGGTTTCAAATGCATTAGAGCAGCACCGGGCAGGCAGCTCTGCTGGTCGGAGCCATTAGCACCCAGGGTCCGGGAGGACTCTGAGACATAGCCCCCCTGCCCAGCCCTGCCGTCACCCCCACCCGCCCCAAGAATGGGCTTGAACCGAGCACAGCAGACACAGCCGGCTGGGGAGGCGGCTCACAGGGGAGGGGCGGGGGGACCTCTCCCTAGGGAGCCAGTTACTCTTGCTGCTCGGTTTATGTTTTTGGAATAAATCACTGGTGTAATAATAGAAGTGAAGGCACTGGAGTGGAACATCGTGACAGAAAAGCTCCCACTAGCATGTCCATCAGATGTAAGTTTCTTGCCCCAACATCCTCCTGCCCACAGAAGGAGGGGGCCTGCCCGACCAAAGGGGTGAGCCCCCTTCTTCCCCTGCAGCCCTATTGCCCCATCCTCACCTGCCTTCCTGGGAGGAGGTCTTAGTGTCAGAGAACCTTATTTGCTCTGTCTGGGGTTTCTAGAGTAGTCTAGGGGGAGAAGGCAGCTCTGGGGCTGGAAGGGACTTGAAAGATCATCTTATCTAGACCTCTCATGTTCTGTGAGGTGTAGGTCAGTAACTTGCCCTGGTCCACACCTGTGTCTGACTTTCTTGCCAGGGGAGCCCTTCCCACCATGATAGCCTGCTCCCGGTGAGGAGTGGAGAGATTTCCAGTGGATTCCAGCAGCTGGGCACCTGCCTGGTATACATCCCGTTTGCGTTTTCCCTTCCTGAATGCCTTTCCCCTGGTTGACCCCCCAGGCATCCTCCGGGGATCCAGCCAAGCCCCACCCTCTCTGGGCACCTCCTGCTTCCCAGGTTGATGTAACCATCCCTCTGTTTTGTTTTTAAACTCCTTTGGCCTGGGCCTGTCATGGCCAAACATGGGTCACATCATGCTGCCGCAAAGCCACCGATTGACTAGGCAGCTTCCTCACTCACCTGACCACTGCTTGGGGGCAGAGATCCTGTCGCATGTGATGTGCACCCCACCATCCAGCATGTGGCAAGTGTACAAGAGATGATGTCGAGTGCCTGTGGCTGTGTGTGCAGCGGCACTCATGTCACCAGCAGGAGCCTGGTCTGCAGATCTGGGTGTTCCTCCCCAGGCAGGAACAGCTGTTCACAGAGCAGCACATGGAGAGAAGTAGGAGGAGGGGGCACACAGGGTCAGCTGTGGGAGTGGTGACAACCACGAATCCCAGTGTCACTAGGAAAGCCACGAGCCCCCTGGAAGCAGGAGACATCCAGGAGGCAGGGGAGGCACGGAGGCTGCAGCAAACACTGCAGGACTCCACTCAGAGCTTTGATTCCCGCAGGGTCTGGAGGTTTATCTACGCATAGTGATAGTGAAGTCGCTCAGTCGTGTCCAACTCTTAGCGACCCCATGGACTGCAGCCTACCAGGCTCCTCTGTCCATGGGATTTTTCAGACAAGAGTACTGGAGTGGGGTGCCATTTCCTTCTCCAGGGGTTCTTCCCGACCCCGGGATCGAATCCGGGTCTCCTGCATTGTAGGCAGACGCTTTACCATCTGAGCCACCAGGGAAGTAGGCATAACACCTCCAGAAGGTCAATCCTTCCACGTGTTCCCCCAGGCGACCTCAGGATGCATGTAACCCTTGGTGCAAGGCAGGGACATCTGGAAGGGGTTAAGGTTACACAGGGGTGCCCCTTTGCTCCCAGAGCTGTGCCACTGGTCATCACCTGCTCCGTCATCACCTGCTGGATGGGATAGGCCCCATGGCTGCAGGAAGGCTCAGGTGTCAAATGACCTGAGTGTAGTCCTGCTTTCCCATCAATGAGCACAAGCTCTCAGTAAACAAACCGTTTCATCTCACGAGGCATCAGCTCCCTCGTCTGGACTCCCAAGTGTGTAATCTGAGTCTACCTGCCCCTCCAGCTCCCCCCCAAGCGTCATCCTGGGCTCCAATCCCGCCCTGCCGCCTGCCCCCCACCTCCACCAGGGTGGAGGAAACTAACATTGCATCTTAAATGCCTTGTGGTCACAGACTCAGCAAAGGTCGGCCTGTGGCCGAGATTCAAAGGAGAATCAAGACCCAGTATGGAAAGTAGAGACTGGACAGGGAAATCCTTCAGCAAGCAGGACGTGTCCGGGGTGATGGCCTGGGACTGACAGTGGGGGTGCAGAGACATGCCAGCCCTGCTTCCTGCCCCTTCCTCTGCCCCCATAGGGGAGGGACCAGGGATTGTGATGACCCCCTTATTCGGACTCTCCCCTTCTCCTTGGCATGGTGGCAGAAGCAGCTGATTGACCCCTCATCTCAGAAACCACCTTCCCCCAGAAAAGCCCACCTCAGCTCTGTAAGCCCCCTCCCTTTTCACTCTGTTCTTCCTGTGTTAACAGCTCAATCTATATTGCTGATGGTTGTGGTCCATGCCTTCAGTGGCAAGAGGTTGCAGCCCATGCATGGCAAGTGGAGAGGGAACTTCCTAGGAGAGTTGTCTGTGTGGCTGGTGAAAGCCGGGCATGTATAAGAAGCGGGGCTTTGGCAGTAGAAAAGCATGCTTCATGGGTTGTCAGGCCCCTGCCACCAGTGGGTGCAGGAACCAACCGAGATCTTGGTTACCTGGCTCCCAATGTGATGGTTAAGTGACCCTGATTGTGGAGCTCTTGTGGCTGTGGGAACATTCTAGATGCATCTGTGGCCAGAATTCAGACAAGCCCAAAGCCCATTCCTGCCAAGGAGAAAATGGCTTTGACTCTTCCCAAGGTCAGGATAAACCCTGGGAAACAGCAGGAAAGCTATATGTGAGCAGCTCATACCGGCTGAACAGGCAGCTCTTGGCAGAGCCCAGAATGGTCAGGTGGTAGGAGTGGTATCAGGCAGGAGGGAGCCCGTGGACAGCAGGATGGAGGGAGTGTCTCCAGATGAGCCCCAGCCGAGCCCTGGCCCCTTGGGTGCGTGTCATCAGCTGCCAGGCTCACCGGGGCTCTGGGCATGGGTGCTCTGCACAGCTGGAATCACCCAGTGGGCTCTGGCCAATGCATCCTGGAGGTCAACCAAGTGACCTCCCTGACTTGCTTGTTTGCATCTCATGTCAGCCATCCCGTCTTTGCAAGCTGGCTGCTCTTGCTGGTCAGACTCTTCCTTCTCCTTTGGGATAAAGAAAAATTGGAAGAGAATTAGACTCACCTTACAGCCCATGTTTGGTGTCACCCAGCCCGACATGGGGCATTTGACGAATCCTCCAAGGTCTGCTGCTGCTGCTGCTGCTGCTAAGTCGCTTCAGTCGTGTCCAACTCTGTGCGACCCCATAGACGGCAGCCTACCAGGCTCCACCACTGGGATTCTCCAGGCAAGAACACTGGAGTGGGCTGCCATTTCCTTCTCCAATGTATGAGAGTGAAAAGTGAAAGTGAAGTCGCTCAGTCGTATCCGACTGTTCGCGACCCCATGGACTGCAGCCTTCCAGGCTCCTCCATCCATGGGATTTTCCAGGCAAGAGTACTGGAGTGGGGTGCCACTGCCTTCTCCACTCCAAGGTCTAGGGTCTTGATTATTCTATATTCAGCCCTTCCGAAAGCTTAGTTTTCTGACTTCTGGTCTCTGAGACTCTGAAATCAAAACACAAGGGGCACCATCTGTCTCCTTGGATGCCCACCAACCAGATCCGTGCACCTTTAGCACCTTCCCAGAGGGGGTTGCCAACAATACAACAGCATCTTTTAGTAAATGTTTATTGTATTTGAGGGTAATTTGCATCACTGAGTTACCTATCTTACTGTTCTGTTCTGACCACAGTGTGTGATGTAAATCAGGATGTCTTACTTCTCTTTGGAATAGGAGAGAGAAACTCAAGAGAAGTTACTGCTTCATCATTTAGGGCTACGCCGGTGCTGCCCTGTTCCCTCCCCTCCCAGTCTGGTACCCAGGAATTCTAGTCTCTTCTAATGGATGAGCAAACAGACCCGGGGTTGCCGTGGAGTTGACGGGGGGTTGGTCACTGCCCAGAGCTAGTGAGTCCAAACTGGGCTCACATCCCAGCCCCTTAACTAGCCAGCCTGCAGCCTCTCTCACACACACCCCCACCCCGAGCTGGGGGGCACATGGCTGCTTCCCCTGTCCAGGCCCCCAGCTGTGTATACCCTGGGCTCTGCCCCTAGTTCTCAGAAAAGACTCCAACCTCCTCACACTGGAAAATCAAAGGAAAAAAAAAAAGTCTTTGATTCAGTCTCAGAAGTTCGTCAGCTTAAGAAGCGCTGCTTTTTTAAGTGCCTCTGAATCACTCACCTTTTCAACCAGCCTCTCCGCTCCAGCCTGCAAGTGAGCGGGCAGGTGAGGCGAGAACAGAGCAGCAGCCTCATCCCTGAGTCAGCGATGACTCCCCGGCTTTCTCCTCCACAGCTTAATCACCTCCGATTATGGCTCCCGGCTGGGTGTGAGGCACTCCCGGCGTCACCTCCTTTGTCTGACCCTCGCCTCCCTGCCATCCGGCCGCCAGTTTGTCCGCGATGATGGAGCGTGCTGTACTTGCCAGCGCCCCCAAAAGGAAGCCCGGCAGACAAGTGACTCAGGAATTGGGACCCACCCTCCTCCCCCTCACCATCTGCTCTCGGCACCGCGCCTCTGGGGCAAGAAGAGGGGCCGAGAGATTGCTCCCACAGAAGCCTGCAGATGACGGAGCCCCCCACTCCCACTTGGTACCCTGTGTTTCTGTACAGCAGTGACGAACACAGCCACTGCGTCCCTGTCACCCTCTGCTAGGATGCCAACAGCCCGCATGGTCTGGGGGTGTTCCAAGCCTCTCACCTCCCTCTCGGGCCCGCGTGAATACCTGCCCGCCCCCCACATGCCAGTGAAGTGTGGGGCAGCTGGTCTTTCCTGCTCCTTCTGTGGAAACTTCAAGCTCCCTCACCTAGACTGCTGACCCAGGCACCTGGTATCCAGAGACACTGTGCCATCTGCCCACCCCAGGGTACCACCTGGGGTACCCAGGGGTTCCTGAACTGCAGGCATGGGCAGTTCTCTGTAGCAGAGGTCAGTCTACAAAGAAGTCCCAGGGTCATTTCCTTTGATCTGTATGTAGCCAACAGTGGCGATTGCACAGAGTCCCCCGAGAAAATACGGTGCCCCGTGACTCCTGCTCCTCGGAGACAGGGAAACCCACTGCAGCGATTTGGCAGATGGCTTACTTTATCTGTTGTTTCAAAGTTCTCATCTCTAAATGGCAGTGGTGAGAGGACATCCCCGCAGGTCAGTGTGCAGGTTGCTGGGACACTGTAGAGGGTGTGTAGGACACGGGGCTGAAGGACTGGGCACAGCAAACACAGATGGTTTGCATGGCTGACTCCGGGGCAGAGCTGCAAGCCAGGGCAGATGAGAAGGACAGAACATCTAAGGTGGTCAGAAGGGAGACCCCAGCCCGTGTTCCCAAAGGACCCCAGGGGGCACCCCTGAGGGGTCCTGAGTAGCACGCCTCCTGCCTCCACCCTTCCACAAGGACTGGGCATGGCAAACACAGATGGTTTGCATGGCTGACTCCGGGGCAGAGCTGCAAGCCAGGGCAGATGAGAAGGACAGAACATCTAAGGTGGTCAGAAGGGAGACCCCAGCCCGTGTTCCCAAAGGACCCCAGGGGGCACCCCTGAGGGGTCCTGAGTAGCACGCCTCCTGCCTCCACCCTTCCCCTGTGCTTATCTCCCAAGCCTGTGGATCAACCAGTCCCTGAGATGATTCTGACTCTGAAAGCAAAAGCGTCCATGATTGTGGCTCTTAGTCACTGGGGACCTTGGTCTTCTTTGAGAGTTGTATAAAAACTCTAAACTCTTTCTCCAGAAAAACCCACATACACTGAGATACACAAACACATCCTTAGGAGTCTATAGTCAGGAAGGAGCCTGTGGCCCCTGAGGCAAAGTGGCCCAGGTTTTCCCTTCCTTCCTCATAAGTACCTCGACTCTGCCAGGCACATACTCCTTGCCTCCCCCCAGAACATCCCTGGACACTGCCCCCTCCCCCACTCCAGCCGCTAGTGCAGAAGCTGCAGCCGTGTTGCGATGGCAATAGTGACAGCGGTTGCTAAGGAGCCAGGAGGCCGGGTGGGGGTAGGCGAGTGGGCAGCAGCCCAGCAGGGCAGCCCCCCGTGCAGGCCTGAGCGCCTCGGGCCCTGGAAACGGTGTTCCCAGCTGGCTGCCATGGCAACAGCAGGCTTGGGAAACTATTCATCAGGGTCTGGACAGATTTCTCCAGCTCCCCTTGCTCTTTCTCCTCCATAAGTGGCTAATTGAGGTGTGGATGGGTCTGCCAGGAGTGGATCAGGGCGCTGAGGGTCTAGGGCTAGTCTCACGTCCCTCACGGCAGGCTCCTCGGGAGGCTGAGTGGCCAGTGAGGGGCCTGAGCCAGCTCCCAAGTGGAGGCCCAAACCCAGAACCATTCCTCTTCCTGGGGTCCTGGCCCCTCCTGCTGGGGAGCGCTGGCTCCTGGCTCAAGGAGTCGTCCTGGGAGGGAGACCTACCTACTGATCCCAGGCGAGCCAGTGTCAGGTGGGATGGGTCACTTCCAGCAGGGCTATTCTGAAGATGTGGGGACCATGGAGGCTCAGGCTGATGGGAGGGGTCAGAGACCGGGACTTGATGGCACTGGATCTGATTCAAGTGAAGCAAAGAAACAGAAGAGGTTCAGGACAGAACAGAATGGAGCAGAACAGCGCAGTGTCCAGACCACCAGTCACTGGTCTGAAGCACCGTCCAGTCACTTCCACTGGGCGGTGGTTAAACGGTGTGCCTCTCTCAAGTTGTTCTTCCAGGCAGCCTTCCGAATGAACTGGCATCCTCCTTTTCACACAAGGGACCAGACCGTAGAGAGGTCAAACCCGTTGTCATGCAGCTGGAAAGCAATACAGCTGAGATTTGAACTGGCGTCTGTCTGCCTGCAAATGCATCTCTTACTGATGTGCCTGAAGAATGGCAGAGGATCCGAGGGCTCTCCAGACAAGGGCAAGCCCCTCCGAGCCGGCTCTGGAGTTCAGAGCCCACGTGGCCAAAGTCCCCCCTCACTGTGCTTTGATGATGTACGGCTTTAGACCAGCAATTCCATCTCTCTTGAAGCCTGGGATCTACTGTGCTGATCTCTTTGTATCTATGTCTAAAAACAGGCATCCGAGAGTCTTTGTCCAGGGCTCTGGAGCCTGGCGGTGCCTGGAAGTGACTCTGGGAAGCTCCGTAGGAAGCAGACCCTAGTCTGGGATCAGTGGACCCTCCGCTGCCAGGACAGCCCAAGTGTCTAGAGGACACTGATCTCAAAACCTTGGAGGGCCAAGCGAGGTGGTTGAGCCGGCTGGGTTTGTGGGAGGAAGGGAGTGAGCCATGAGGAGCGCCTGCTACGTTCAGAGATTCTAGCACATGTACTATTGAGTCTTTAGTTGTTGTTTGTATAATTAAGTCTTTACTGGGGACCAGACAGGGCATGCAGGAACCACACAGGGAAGCAGGGCCCCCACACCAGCCAAGTCAGGTCTTCAGGGCAGAGCTCTCTGGGCCAGGGGTCTGGTGGACTCCTCAGAGCAGAAGCAACCGCAGAAAGGAGGGAGTCTGGTTGAGCTTTAGTGCAGGAGGGAGAACATGGGGGCAGGGGAGGAAATTTGTTGAAGAAAAATGGGAACTGAAGCTTTAAAGGAAGGATGGGAAGGGAGTTGGGAGGGAGACAAAGGGGCTGTGAAGGCATCTAGAGTAGCCAGAAGGAGAAGGGAAAGGACAGGTGGTTCTGGGGGCAGGGAGGTCTGGCTGCTCTTGAGGGCACCGGTTCCTCACTCCATCTGGTTAGGAGGCCCCACCTGCTGCCCCACACGGCAGTTTCCAGAAACAAAGGGCCTGGGCAGAAGCGACTGGGCTTCAGGGGCAGAGATCCTCAGGCCCTCAACATGGGAAAGGCAATCTTCCAGGTTTTGGATTCATCCAGGCACTTGGGCTCAAACATGATGGTGCCCGTCAAGGATGTCATAATCCAGGGAGTCCACCTAGGTGAGCGTGGTCCCTGCAAGGCAAGGCCTCTTCCCCAGAAAGTCTGAGAAGAACCTCACCTTCTCAGAGATCTCCTTCAAGTAACCGGGCTCCAGTTTCTCAAAGTCAGATCTCTAGCAGATACTCCATGCAGACATCCATAACCTGGTTCTCCAACACATGCACGGTATCTTCTCCCCCTCTGTCTCCCCTCATGTTGTCCCTGTGAAGGATGACATTGCTCTGGCCAAGCTTGTGAACCCATCAATTAAGTAGGGTGGATTGGGGAAGTCCAGACCCAGTTTGGTGACTTTGGACTCAGCCGCTGGCTTCTGTCACTGTGGGAGAACCTGCATCCTTTGCTCGTTTTCCTCTTGGTCTGAGTGTGTGAACTCCAGGGGCAGGTGGATGGCAGGAGCCAGCCTGCAGGCACCCTGGGAACCCAGGACCACGGCCATCATGCTGGCTTCTGTGCTAGGAGCTGGGCTGGAGCTTCATTGTTGAATCTTAACTCTAAGTCTTTAAGGTCGGCTGCTGCTGCTGCTGCTAAGTCACTTCAGTTGAGTTCAACTCTGTGTGCCCCATAGACGGCAGCCCACCAGGCTCCCCTGTCCCTGGGATTCTCCAGGCAAGAATACTGGAGTGGGTTGCCATTTCCTTCTCCAATGCATGAAAGTGAAAAGTGAAAGTGAAGTCGCTCAGTCGTGTCCGACTCTTCGCGACCCCATGGACTGCAGCCTACCAGTCTCCTCCATCCGTGGGATTCTCCAGGCAAGAGTACTGGAATGGGGTGCCATTGCCTTCTCCCTTTAAGGTCGGCAGGGTTGCCTATATTGTGGAGTGATGCTCAGAGCTCATGGAGGTTGGCAATTTGAAGCAGAGCAGCAGGTCTTCAGCCCAGATTCAACTGGCTCCAAATCTGTCGGTTTCTGACCTCCCACAGGCACTGGCTGTTCCTCGGGCCTGTGAATGCCAGGGAACCCTAATTGAGCCTCTTAGCCAGGGGCCCACATGGCCTTCTTCCTTCTCAGGCCCCTCCACCACACAGCAGACGGGCATCCTGCATCCTCCAGCTGCTTTCATTTCTCTTCCTGTTCTTCTTACCCTCCAGCTCCATCCAGGCAGGAGACCAGGAGTCACAGCCAACCAGCAGAAGCCAGAGCGAGGCTCGTTGGCTCTGTCCCCTCCTCCGACCCCAGCAGAGGGGCAGCCTGGGATCCTCACCAGGCCTGAGCACAAAGGAGGGTCATCAGGGAAGCCTGGGGACAGGGTGCCCCAAAGCTGCAGCCCGTGCCTTCCCAAATTTCCCCTACTTCTCTGCCTCCTGGGGAAGCCCTCATGTCTGCAGGCCATGCCGGGCTCATGGGGTGCCCTCAGTTTCCCCTCTCTCTGTGGTGGACACCCTCCATATGACCAAGCTCAGCCGTCTCTGGCACCGTGACTCCTTTTGGAATCACTTTTTAGGGGACAGTTTGCAGTCCTGGGAAACTCAAGATGAGGGGTCAGAAGACCTCTGTGCTCTGCCCACTTCTGCCACCAACAGCCTGGCTGATCTTGAGCGTCTGGGCCTGGGCTTCCCCTCCTGTAGCCACTGGACCATCTTGCCTTTCCTAACCCTCTGCACTGTCCTGTGAGCTCTGCAGCTCCTCCCCGCATCCCAGCCTGGCGATACCTCACCTCCAGCAGCGAGGGGTCTCTGTCCTACCCAGACCTGCCAACATACAGAATGTGTGAGGAGGTCATTTTGTTGGTGCTGTGGTTTCTTTCCAGGGGAAGTCGAATTTAAACCGTGCCCCAGTCAGCACAAAAGCCAGGAGCTGGGCCCTTCCACACAATGGGTTATAAAAACAGCTTGACTTTCCCCGCCTTTATTTCCCTCTCTTTGTCCCTGCTCTTTCCCAATCACCCCATCAAGTGCGTGTATGAGTGTTCAGTCGCTTCAATCATGCCTGACTCTTTGTGACCCTATCAACTGTAGCCCACTGGGCTCCTCTGTCCATTGGATTCTCCAGGCAAGAATACTGGAGTGGGTTGCCATGCCCTCCTCTTAGGGGATCTTCCCAACCCGATCAAACCCATATCTCCTGCATTGCAGGCACATTGTTTACCGCTGAACCACCAGGGAAGACCACCCGGTCAAGTAACCCCTGCTAAATGGATGTGTCTGCAAGGCTTGGTGAAGCCATGGACCCCAAGACAACGTGCTGTCCTGAGGACATGCGGTTCCACATGAACACGGCACAGACCTCGGAAGGACCAAGGGTTTCTCGGTGCCTCTGCTGCGTCCCTTACCCACGTTAATTTTATAGCCAGATCATGTTTTCCGTACCTGCCTCCTGCCATCTCATCAAGAGAGGAAATCAGGCTGCTCTCCTGCCGGGACCTCACCTCCGAACTTGAGTGGGTTGACTAGTTCCCACATCTCTGGCACCGAGGGCAAAGGGTTTGAAGACCGTGACATGCTGGCCATGCCTGTCCAGGCAGCAAACAGGTTGCAAATGGAGGTGGTGGAGGCAGTGAGGTTGCCAGCCTCTCCCGAGGCCCTGGGGCATCCGTGGTCCTCACTGAGCCTCTCTGAGGCCTGGGGCTGCCTGCTGCCGGTCTCCCCGGCAACCCTGATGCCTCGATGCTCCACACCCACTTCTCTGGAACTCTGTACACGTACCTAGCGCTTGCACTCCTGCTTCTGCATTTAATCTTCTCAACAAAGCCTTACTGCAGGATTTTACTGCTCCTTCCTCACAGACAAGGACCTGAGCTCAGAGGGGCGTATGGGTGCCCCAGACCACTCATCTGGACTCAGCTCTCACGGCACCAGCTGCTGCCTTGGAAACTGCCCTGGGGAGTTGGAGGGGCCCCAGCTTATGGTTCTCCTAAAACTGACATCACCTGTAGCCCCAGGACAGGCAGCCCAGAGCCCCCAAGCCCCAGCTCTGACTCTACCTCCCAAAGCAACTGGGGGTCAGCATGAAAGGGGTGCTGATGAAAGGAGCCAGGGGCACAGGTGACCCCCCTACCAGATGGAATCTCTTTGGTGGCATACAGTGTGGGTTTTGAAGGGTTTGTTAGATTTGTTATTCTTTTCAAGACAGAAATGAAAGAAACTTTAAGGGAAGTTAGGACACGGGCCTAGCAGTCACACTGAAAACTGAAGAATCACATGCTTGTGGAGGAAACGTTACACAAGGAGGCAGAGGTAGGCTTCTGGGGTGTAACCACCGTCTTTGGCTAATTGAGACTGGGGGAGGATCTGGAGGGGGGCAGGTTTCAGGAGCCGTCCCCAGAGAAGAGGAGTTCTGTCTGCCCAAGGCCCCACCACGGGCCTCGAGGTGAGTCCCTGTGGCTGGGGGCATGTCATGTGGGGGTTGAGTGGACAGCCCCCAAGGGTTCAAAAACGAAGGGTACACGGGGCTCGGCCTGGGAGTTTAGACCGGAGTCAGGAACTCTAGGGAAGGGATGTGATCTCCCAGCCCTGGGCTGTCCCGCCACGTCGAGGCTACACTGGTGATACTGTTGCTGAGAGACAGATGCTGGGGAGCTGATGTGGAGGCAGTCAGGGGGCAAAGAGAGGTGAGGAATAGGGAAGATGGAAGAGAAAGGGAGCCGAGGCTAGTGGCAGACCCAAGGATGCGGGGAAAGACGGGCAGGGGCAGAAGAATCAAACAGAAAAGGAATCACAAGGCCAGATGATAAAAAAAGGCAGAGAAAGGAGCCGGGAACAACGGGGCTGGGGAACCACGAACCCCTTCCCGCCTCCTGCGCAGTGGCCTGGCTGGGTCTGCCTCCCCCTCCTCCTCCTGCTCGGCCTCCCACCCTCCCCAGGAGGGTGGGGCGTGGCTCAGTGTCACACCCCCTCCTCCCATAACCGCCAGTCCCCCACGTCTGTCTGGATCTTTCTGTTCACCTGCCACAGCCAAGGGCTGGAACCTGAGCCCATCTGATGCCAGCTGTTTGTCCAGCACTGCTGGTGCCAGAAACTTCCTTCGTTTCTGAACCTCCTACAGGAGTTGGAAGGGGATAGCAGGGCAAGTGTGAACGGGTTGTAAATCACAAAGGTTCAGACGCTTGGAGCATACATTTCCAGGACTAAAACCTTCAAATCCCTCCAGGGCAGGGGGGCTGCCCCCGAGGCACGGGACTGTGTGTCTCTGGACCTCACTGTCCTGCTGGTCCCAGGTCGGAAGAGGAGGCACTGAGGGAGTGAGTGCACCCGGGTGGAAAGGCGTGCGGCTTCACCAACACTGGCCAGGTGGCTGGTCCCGTGACCGGAGATAGGGACGGAGATTCACAGAGTGGGAAGTTTTATTCTTTATTCCTGAAGCGGATCTAGGCTTCTAGCACCGAGAATGATCCAGGTGGATTTTCAAGGAGCCGCTGAATATGTATGAGAGAGAGAACTTGAACACGAGAAACAGCAGAGGCGCAAGAGGAAGCTGGATAAGCCCATGACCGGAGATAGGGACGGAGATTCACAGAGTGAGAAGTTTTATTCTTTATTCCTGAAGCGGATCTAGGCTTCTAGCACCGAGAATGATCCAGGTGGATTTTCAAGGAGCCACTGAATATGTATGAGAGAGAGAATCTGAACACGAGAAACAGCAGAGGCGCAAGAGGAAGCTGGATGGATGAAGGCTGCCGAGGGGAGGAAGGCCTGGGACCGCGACACGGACGGACCTGGCCGGACCAAGATGGGAAGCGAGGCAGGAGAAAGGAGGCTCAGGAGGAAGGAAGACGATTAGAGGCCAAGGGAGTGAGCCAGGAGCCGGTGGAGCGGGCAGATGGAGCGGCACGCGGCGAGGCCTGGCCGCCAAGCCCTGCGGCTTCCGAGGGAAGCAGTCACTTCCAGGGAGCATGTGGAAGATCCTTGTTGACTCGGGCCCAGCACGGCCTCCACCAGCAGGAGCAGCCCCAGTCCCCGCCCTGATCTTCCTTTCCGTCCTCCTCCAGGCTCCACCAGCCTCTCATGTATGAGTCCCGGGGAAGCCGGAAGCCACTGCATCTCACCCGGAGATGCCATGTGTGCTGGGGTGTGCAAGCAGGTGGGAGGTCGGGGGAGGGGGCAGTGATCGGGCCATGGCTGGAGTGGGACAGATCTGCTGGTCGAGGGGAGGCCAACCCTAACCCGCCCCCCTCGTGCCCACTGGAAGCATCCTGCAGCTTCTCTCTGGTCTCTTGCCCAGACCACCAGATTGCCACAGTCCCCCTCTGCAGGGAGAACTAGGGTGCACTCCAGGTTCTTGGTCAGGAGAACCCTGGGGCCTCCCTGACCTCATTCTCTCTGCTGCTACTCACAGGTCACTGTCTTACAGCTGCTGCAGGCAGAGGGCAGTGTCTCCATGGCCCTACCCCAACAAAGCCCCCTGATGGGAAGGAAGCTCAGAAGGACCCACTGAAGCAGGATTCCCCCCAGCCTCAGACACCCCACCAAGTCCCAGGCCCCTCACATGCCACCCTCTACCACCCACTTCAACCTCCCTCCCCAAGGGCGGCCAGAACACTGCAGGGGCTCCGACGCCCCTCACTGCCCCTAGATCCAAGGTCAAGGACTCCGGTGGTGGCCAGACTGGATGAGAGCCAGGCCCCAGGAGGGAAGTGGTGGAGGAGGACTGCGGGGCAGGAGTGCAGTGTCGCATGGAGGCGCCCGCGAGAAAGACAGGTACCAGGGAGCCAGATGGGCCAGGCGGGAACAGAAGTTAAGTGGGAAGAGACGGATAAACAGCAGACACGCAGCAGCCAGCCAAGCATATGCTCCACAAGCAGGCACCACCAGCACCCAGTTGGTGGGGGGTGGGAGGAGAGAGTGGCGTGGACCCACAGCAAGGGGACGGTAGGTTTGCTGCAGCTGACTGCTGCCCGGCTGGAACCAGGGGTCGACTCCCCCTCAGAACCATGGAGCAGCCCCGTGCGAGCCGGGTCAGGGAGGAGCGCCTGCCCACCTGCCCCAGGCATGGTCTCTGGTGGAAGACCCGAGCCCCAGACTTGGATATCTGAAAAGCAAGTTGCCAGCTCTAGGACCCCAAAGCAGAGATCCCAGGGCTGAGGGAGGATTCAGATGAGTAGCGGAGAAGCAGGTCTGGCCACCCCAAGAAGTCCTGGAGCCCTGTGGAGCCAGCTTCCACGAGCCCAGCCCATCCAGGCCAGAGCCCTCAGCCTGGTGATGTCATCCCTTTGAGCCCTGGGAAGGGAGGGGCGGAGCCAGGCTGGAGCTCTGCGACTCGACAGGCTCCACCCCCAGACCAGCTAAGCTTTGGGCAACTGCCCAGCTCCAGCCAGGCCTCCAGGCCAGCCTCCCTGCAGAAAAAGGCAGGCAGGAGGGTCCCACTTACCCACCCCAGCAGAAGGCTTATCTGGGGCCCTTGTCCATCACATCTGCATCCACCTAGGAAAGCCTGTTTCCTGGCACCCCAGCCTCAGCCTGCCTCTCCCCACAGCAAGTCCAGAAATGTTCATCTGCTCTGCAAAGTACCAGGTGTCCCAGTGGAATTTCTTCTCTAAATAGTGCTGCGGGAGGCCAACAGCAAGCCAGGCACTACCCTGGGATTGCAGCGCCGAGCTAAAGGAATAAAGGCTCTGAGCTGAATCCGGGTCTGTTCTGAGCCCCAGGGCCAGACAGCAGCCCCACAGGGTGGCCCCATTGCCACTCACGTGCTCCTGGGGACAAAAACCTGCCCAAGGCCAGTTGCTGGCCTTCTCTCAAAGCTGACATCAGCCCCAGCACCCTGCCCGCCTCCTCTCACTACCCCCGCCTGTACCAGCCACCGTGGCTCAGGGCCCCGAGGCAGGCTGGGCAGAACCTGGCCTTCCCACACCAGGCTCAGAGGTCGAGGTGCTGCCGGGGGCTGCCTCGGGGCCACAGAGCTGGAGTGGCACAGAGGCAATAGCAGCCCAGCCCAGTGTGCAGGACTCCTCACGCCGCAGGGCCTCTTGCTGTGGACTCAGCTGCTTGGCACGGCCCCAGGGCCCAGGGGCTGAGAGGAGCTCTCCCAGGCACAAGCTCTCAGGAGTCTGGGAGCCAGGACCACAGCAACCCACGCGCCAGGACAGATGCTGGGCTCCATGCTGGGCCCTCCTGGCCCTTCTAAGCCCTTGGCTCCATAGCCAGGACCTGTCTGTGGCAGACAAGAGTGAAGACGAGAGTGAAACCAGCAGGAAGGAAGGAATGATGACTAGAAATGAAATTTCTGCTTTCTTCAGTGAGCCCTGGACCAGGGGCCCTGGGCAAGACCGGCTCTGGGACCTACTCACGTTGGGAAAATGCTTGGCCGGATCTTGGACTGGACTTCACTTGTGGGACCACCCATGGGTCACGCGTGTCACACTTGCCAGGCTGCTTCCTCACATATCAGGTTTGGTTCCTGTACATTGCCATGATTGATGGAAATAAAGCGATGTTTTAATCCACTTTATGGATGAGGAAAGTGAGGCTGGATTTAAGAGTCCGTTTATTGATGGCCTCACAAGGCACATGAGGTTGCCCAGAGATAAATGAGCAATGGAACTTATTATGAGCTGGGCTGAGCAGAGAGCCCAGGCTCCCAGCCTCCTTCCCCATATTCACTGCTTCCCGTCCTCATCTCCACGGGAAGAGACTCAGCAGGAAGATGCTAGGGAAGACCTGTGACCCAGGGATACTGCTTGAGGAAAGAGGGGGCAGTAGTGGGTGGATTGTTACCCTGCCCGGGGACTGGGACAGAGGGGACTGGGGGTGGGGATGGTGTGAGCATACACATCATGGCATGTTTTCAAGGTGAGCTGGGAAGGGTGAGCATGAGAGCTGGAGGTCACTGTGCAGCGTGCACCTCATCCTCTACCTGCAGCAAACTCGGGTCTGGAAGATGCACATCACGAGGAAGGAGGGACTTCTCCCTGCGTGATGTGAACAGTGCCAGTATTTGGTGAGAAAGAAGTTGTGCAGATGGTTCACGCAAGTGTTCTCTATTAACGCCTATGCATTGATGTGCACACATGTACCTGTGTGTGAGTGCCAGGGAGCAAGTGTGTAAAGGAATGTAGCTCAGCTGGGCCAGGTCACTTCCTGGCACTGCCACTAAGGTGCTGAGTCAGGCACCTCTGTTCTGGATCCCAGGGACCTCAGGGGATCTTCCTCCCAGGATGAAAAGATGAAAAGGTGAGTGAACCTGTGCCCTGAGCAGCACCCCCACTCATCCCCTACCTCTGCAAACTGGACTTCACTTGTGGGACCACCCATGGGTCACGCGTGTCACACTTGCCAGGCTGCTTCCTCACATATCAGGTTTGGTTCCTGTACATTGCCATGATTGATGGAAATAAAGCGATGTTTTAATCCACTTTATGGATGAGGAAAGTGAGGCTGGATTTAAGAGTCCGTTTATTGATGGCCTCACAAGGCACATGAGGTTGCCCAGAGATAAATGAGCAATGGAACTTATTATGAGCTGGGCTGAGCAGAGAGCCCAGGCTCCCAGCCTCCTTCCCCATATTCACTGCTTCCCGTCCTCATCTCCACGGGAAGAGACTCAGCAGGAAGATGCTAGGGAAGACCTGTGACCCAGGGATACTGCTTGAGGAAAGAGGGGGCAGTAGTGGGTGGATTGTTACCCTGCCCGGGGACTGGGACAGAGGGGACTGGGGGTGGGGATGGTGTGAGCATACACATCATGGCATGTTTTCAAGGTGAGCTGGGAAGGGTGAGCATGAGAGCTGGAGGTCACTGTGCAGCGTGCACCTCATCCTCTACCTGCAGCAAACTCGGGTCTGGAAGATGCACATCACGAGGAAGGAGGGACTTCTCCCTGCGTGATGTGAACAGTGCCAGTATTTGGTGAGAAAGAAGTTGTGCAGATGGTTCACGCAAGTGTTCTCTATTAACGCCTATGCATTGATGTGCACACATGTACCTGTGTGTGAGTGCCAGGGAGCAAGTGTGTAAAGGAATGTAGCTCAGCTGGGCCAGGTCACTTCCTGGCACTGCCACTAAGGTGCTGAGTCAGGCACCTCTGTTCTGGATCCCAGGGACCTCAGGGGATCTTCCTCTCAGGATGAAAAGATGAAAAGGTGAGTGAACCTGTGCCCTGAGCAGCACCCCCACTCATCCCCTACCTCTGCAGAAGACCTGAGCAGAGGACCTAAACGGGTTGGTCAGAGCTGATGACATTTAAATTCCAGCCAGGAGTGCTGAGGAGGCCAGGGAAGAGGAAGGAAAAGGTGGTGTGGATTCGGAAGGAGGGACTGGAGTTTGCAGATCTTGTCACTCAGCACCTGGAGCCAGTGAGCCCCACTGGGCCAGAAATTCAAGGGTCAGGGTGGTGCCAGGACCTGCCTGTGCCTGGGGCAGCCCAGAGCTGCACCCCCTCAGGGCCTTGGAGCAGTTGGACTGCCCTGCCCTCCTGACTTCCCCAGCAAGTGCCCCAGGCTGAAGGCTAGAACCTCCTCTCTGCAAGGCGCTGGCTGCCCAGGAGGCTGCCCCATTACCACGGAGAAGACCACTCCCCCTCCATCAGTTGGGGATGCATGGGATTGGCCCCAGGGAACTGTCAGAACAGGTGGCCTCAGCCTCAGGCCCAGAGCAGAGGGGACTGGCGATAAATCCTAATACCAGCAGCAGGGCAGGGGTAGAAGAGTGACTCACGCAGGAGGAGGGGGGGCCTGAGGGGCCTGAGGGGGTCGGGGTGGCCGAGAGCACAGCTCCCACCAGCCGCCCAAGTCTCCTCCCCAGGGCTTAGGTTCTGGCCCAGGTCCCAGCCCCCCACCTGGGGGCCCTTCCTCCCCATCCCCTCTGTGAAGGATGGACCTGTAGGGGCCACAACAGACATTCTAGACATATCCAAGCTGGAAGGACTCTCAGCTCCATTTCAGAGCCCAGCCGTCTCATTCCACAAATGAGAAACCTAAGATCCCAAAGAAAGTGGGGCTTGGTCAAGGTCATAGAATTCATTAGGCCACCACCAAGATACATAAGGAGTTAGAAATTTTTACAAATGGGTTTTCTTTTGTGTTAATCTATTTTTGGCTGTGCTGGGTCTCTGATGCTGCACGTGGGCTTTCTCCAGCTGTGACAAGCAGGAGCCACTCTCTAGTGGCAGTGTACGGGCTTCTCACTGCGGTGGTTTCTCTTGCTGCGGACAGGTTCTAGGGCGTGCAGGCTTCAGGAGTTGTGGCACACAGGCTTGGTTGCCCTGCAGCATGTGGATCTTCCCAGACCAGGAATTGAACCTGTGCCCTCTGCATTGGCAGGCAGATTCTTAACTACTAACTATAGAAAACCCTGGTGGGTTTTCTAAGTTGGTAGAACTTAGAAATGTTTCTGAAGGCTAGACAGTCTGGGGCCTAATCTGCACTGTGATTAAAATTCAGCCGCATGCCTCTCGCTGGGAAACGCTGCGGTGGAGCCATCAGCGCCCGCCACGCAGCTGCCTCCCGCTCTTCAAACGGGGCCTGTGAGCACAAGGTCCTTGCGTCAGCTTCCTGGGCTTTGTGAGCCCTTCAGATCGTAGGCAGACATCTGAGTGTCTGTGCTCTGGACATTTTTCTGGAGAGAAGCTCACAGCTTTAATCGATTTACAAAGAGCTGCAGGACGTGAAAGGTTGAGAGTCGTTGGCTAAAAGCATCAGGAATCCAGACTCCAGAGAAATCAGATCTTCGCAACCAGTTGCTAAGCGTCTTTGCAGCATTTACAGACAGAGAGGGGTTGGGCTCCTGTTCCCTGGGTTTATGCGTGTATTTCTTTTTCAGTGTGAAAGAACTTCAAAGCTGCAGGATCTAAGTTCCTCCAGGGTAAGTTTCTGGGCCTCTTGTTCACTCTGGAAGGGATCCTCAGAGCCTGGGTGGGGGCCTGAGTAGATGAAATGTGATTAATGTCTTGATCTGCCCACCACTACCTGAACTGCAACCATGACAAGAATCACAGTCATACGGAGGCTGTGACTCAGGAATTGCAAGAATTATTTTATGATTCAGTGCTGATTTTTCAGGACCCTTTTTGTCTCCTGCAAAGTACCGATTACCTTGGGGAGATCGAGGCAAATGCAGACCTCCTGACACATTTTGTGAGGCATACCTCTACTGCCCAAGATCTTTGGCGGGGCGGGGGGTGGGGAGGGGCTTGCTCCTGCAGACAGGAGGGGAGAGCTTCCTGCAGCAGGACAGCCATGCCCAGAGCATCTCAGAGCCCAGACCTCAGACATCTTAGTGCTCAGCTGTAGAGAGAAGACTTCCAAGTGCGAGGACCAGCATGCCCTGCCCAGCCTCAGGACACTGGCTGCAGCCCCCAGCCTCTCTACCTTCCCTGTCCCACTTTGCAGCCTCTGCAGCTCAGCCGCTAAGCCCCCTGGGGATTAAGACACTGGGGGAGGGGGCCAGAGAGCAGTTCATGGTGGGGAGTAAGGCGTGAGCTGCGTTCCAAGGAGGGAGGACAGAGCTGGGGTCCCAGGCCCCCTGTACCCACCTTCCTCAGGCTTGCCTGGGGTCTGGACCCTCCATTGGAGAGCCAAGCTCTGCGCCCTGGCTGCACAGCTGCTGTTTCTGTCTGGGGCTAAAAATAGCCTCCAGTCTGGCCGTGTCCAGCTCAGGCTGGGCCAGAGCTGTGAAGGGGACGTACAGGCAGGAGGGGACAGAAGTGGGCAAGAATCATGCTGCCCACGGTACAACCCAGGAGAGATGGGGGACACTCCAGGGGAGACTCCCGAGGCGAGACAGGAGACCTCCCCAAAGGGGGATGGTAGAGCCCCTCAAGGGGAGACAGGAAACCTCCAGGGGAGATGGGAGGCTCCCCCAGGGGAAACTCAAGGGGAGACAGGAGACCCCCCAAAGGGGGATGGAAAACCCCCATAAGGGGAGATGGGAGACCCCCCAAGAAGAAATGGGAGACCCTCCCAAGGGGAGGCTCCCCAAGGGCAGATAGGAGACCCCCAGGGGAGATGGGAGACCCCCCCAAGAAGAGATGGGAGACCCACCCAAGGGGAGGCTCCCCAAGGGGAGACAGGAGACCCCCCTCCCAGGGGAGATGAGAGACCCCCAAGGGGAGACAGGAGATCTCCCCAAGAGGGGATGGTAGACCCCTCAGGGGGAGACAGGAGACCCCCAGAGTAGATGGGAAACCCCCCTCAAGGGGAGACTCCTCAAGGGGAGAAGGAGACCCCCCAAAGGTAGGAGAAAGGAAACTCAGGTCCTTTGACTCTGATGCCCCAGAAACTCCTGAAGGGAAGGGTTGGGTTCCTTGGGCCATGCTTCTTGAGGGGAAGGGGGCGTGGAAAGGCCCAGCCAGCTGACCTGGCATTTATGTGCTTGCCAGGTGCCTGCTTCACTGTTTGAAGCACCAGAGACATAAAAAGGCCTGACGATGCAGGGGGTGGTGGTGGTATTTTCCTTGACAGTCGAAGAAACAAAGGCCCGGAGACAAAATTCACCAAACCCACAGAGCCAGCAGCCCAAACGCAGATCCCAACCAAGCAGAGCGAGGTCCGAGCCAGGTAGGGCACCAAGGTCTGGGGAGGGCGACACGGGATCCCAGAGCTGCCCCCAAGAGACCAGCGTTGGGGGCCCAGCCCTGACCTCTGCGGGCTCATCCTGGACACAGCGCACGTCACGAGGCTCAGAGCTGTTTCCTCAGATTTGCTCCGAATTTTCAGGTAAATCCTCTCTGTCTGCCACCTGAAAAGGCCCAGAGTCATGATGCCCAGCCAAGTCCTGGGGCTCTGGGACCCCAGAAGCTCAGAGGGAGGAGGTTCATGCCCATGGACCGGATTCCTTTCAATGCCTGGAACGAAGCTGCTTCGGGCTTCACACACAGGAGGAGGAAGTGGACAGAGCGGGAGGGAGGACTTCAGGGAAGAGAGAGAGAGGAAGGGAAGGCAGGTGGGGGTGGGCAGGGGGAGAGAAACAATGACAGAGCAGTGAGTTTGGAAGATGGGCCTGCTGTCCATCCGGGCCGCTGTCTGCACCTGAGGAGCCTGGAGGAACCCAGGAAGGAGCGCCGTCCTGTCCAGCTGACGACGGCAGCTGCGCGGGGAGGAACTCATCAGCAGGAGGCCGCACACGTCCAGCCCTGCGTCCACTAGGTCGGCTTGCCTCATCTTGTGGAGGCCATGCCACGGTCCCCCAGCAGAGCCACTAATGCGATCACCAGAGCCGCTCGCAGACCCTGCCCGGTCCCAGCCGGCTCCTCCGCCCGGCGGGCCAGTTCCGGGGACCTGGGTGGGGGGCTGTCTCTCCGCTCCAGCTTCGGAGGCTCCTGCCTGCCCACCCTTTCAGGGCCCCTCATTGCAGGGAGGACCAGCACATGTAGGGGAGTCAAAAGAAGCTGCGCACAGGACGAGGGGCAGGGGTCGGGGTGGGGCTTTGCTTGCCAAGCTCCCCGAAGCCCACAGGAACCCCCCCGCGGTGATTTTACCTCTGAGGACAGAGCATGAGGCCGAGGGTCTGTGCGAGGATTCCTGCACGACTTAAAGGCGGGATTGCGTGCTTGTGTTTTGTACGGAATGTGTGTGTATGTGTGTGCGTGTGTGCGTGCTTAGTCTGGAAAACTGGTGACTCACTGAAAAAGGGAGCTTTCTGATCCAAAGAGCTTATTTTCAGCTATTTTTATCTCTTCTTGTATCCTGGCCCTTTTCTCCCCTTGTCTTTTTCAGAAGTGGAGGAATTTGGGGGCAGTGAAAGCTGTGTGTGCTCGTGTGCGAAGACTGGGCCAAGAGGGCACCCCTGGGGGTGCAGAGACAGTGCCCATGGGAGTCTGTGGGTGCACAGCGGCCACCCACTTCTGGTGCATGCGTAGGAACACGTGTGCGCAGGCCAGAGAGGTCCCTGACCTTCCACCCCCGTGCACCACCACCCTCTCCCGCTCCACCGCAGGAAGTCTGATGGGGTTGGGGTATAACTCTGCATTTTCCCTTTGACCTCTGCCCCCTCCCAGGCCGCAGCCCCTCACACCCACCAGTGGGCACATTCACATGAATATGTGGCCACGGGTACAGTCCTGGGCCCCTGTCTTGGGAGTGGCCCTGGTCCCCGCATCTCTCTTCTCTGCCCAGACAGCCTCACCCCAAACATTGATGTCTTCTCAGGAAGGCCTTCCTCTGCCCTTCCTCTGTCCTGTCAATAGGGAGAAGAAGCTGGACTTCTCCAGAGACTCACGCAGCCCAGCCCACCCACCATCACAGAGCCCCCTCCCCAACCTAACAGTGGTCCAGATGTCCTAGGTCAGCTTGTGCCCAGTCTTGTGGGTCTGGCGGAGCGGGCCAAGAGAGGGAGAGGAGGGGTAGGGGGCTCCTGATTGCTCTGCCTTAGGAAACCCCTCTCCCCGCCCTGCACAGAGGCTGGGGTCGCTTCTGGTGAAGCCCTTCCAGCAGGCAGCCTGGGTTCAAATCCTGCCTTAATTTTGGCACAGCAGCCTGGCCTCCAGGAGGAGATGTTTTGGATTATCTTCCTCTCTTCTCACCCCACACAGAAGGGAAAATCTTCACCTTTCTTGAAAGATCTGAATCCCTTCCAAGCGGGTGTCTTCTATACATCTATAAAATGGGGATGTTAATAGGGCCGCCCCACAGGGAGGTTCTGAAGATTAATTCTGGGGAAGGATGAAGCACACACTAACTTATTAGTCATTATTACCAGCCTGATCTGTCGGCGAAGATGGTTCTCAATCGATTGTGCCCCAGGGGACGTCTTTCAGTGTCCAGACACATTTTGGTTGGTGAAACCTGCAGGGGAGGGGGAGACTGGCCTCTAGCTGATTGAGACAGGAATGTTGCTAAGTACAGAGCACAGGACGCCCCTGTGTAGCAAGCATACAATTTGAGAGGCAAATTCTACAGAGGCTGGGAACCCCAGGCCAGAAGCTCACCTTCCTCTTGAAGACAACAAGGTGATGATGAGCTGAAGCAGAGGATGACATAAGGAAATCTAAGTTCTAGAGAGAAAATTCCAGGAAAGTTGCATCATGATCACAGAGCTCAGTTAGGGGCCTGCGGACCTGCAGATCAGCAAGGTGCTGTAAGGGTAGCCTGGGGTGGTGGGGAGGCCAGGGGGGTACCTAGAGAACTGGCCGGGGCTGGGAGGGAGGGCCCGGTGGGGTCAGGGGGTGCTGAAGCTTCTAGTTTGTAGGACTGGGTGGGAAAAGACTATTTAGCCTCCAGGAGTCCTAGTTGGGGCGAAAGTCCCTCCAGCAACCTGGACGTCAGCTGTGTCCCTTCCACACCAGTGTCCTGACTCCTGCCCCAGGACAGAGACCCCTTCCACTCGACACCCCGGGGCCCGAGAAGTTGGCATCTGATTTCTTCCCCTTCTCCCTACAGCCCCTTGAATGGATGGAGACAGAGCCCCTGCACAGACAGAAGAGGAAAGCTCTGGGCCAGTGCCCTCTACAGTTTCTCAGGGACTGGAGCCCATGCCTGCTAAAGACAGAGGGCGGACACGGAGCCTGGGTGGGCTTGATCAGCATGCAGACTGAGCCTCCTTTAGCCCGTTTCCCTGCCCCTTTGCATCGGCTCTGAAGACAAGTTTCAGGACATGAGAAGAAACCCCTGGTGGCCTCCCCATCAGCAGGTGAGCGGGTGGAGTCCTGACCAGATGCCAGAGCAGTTTAAGATGGCACTTCATCCGGAGGGCAGAGGACAAGCAGGAGACCAACAGAGGCCCAGTTGATCCAAGGAGCACTGGGTAAAGACCAGACCAGAGCTCCAGCCCATGCACCTGGGGCCTGAAGCAGTTTCCTCATCCGCGCTGCAGATGAAATGACCCCTGACTGTCCGGGTTAAGGACGGCGGTAGCACTTCTGCCTGGAACGCTGTGTTGAGAAGGATTCTGAGGCTGTGGTTAATTCGCGGTGCCCGTGGGGAGAGCCAGTGGTTGCTTGTCAATGTCTTGTTACTTCTCTACCATCCTGATGAAGAGCAGCAGACGGGAGTCATTTGTCAGGGTTCTTCCAGCTCACAAATCCTACCAGTCTATGATTTCGAAGTTAAAATTTCCAGGCACTGGCTGGAAGCACCGGAAGTCAGAGGAGGAAGAGATGTGAGTGGGTTAGAACCTCAGGGAAGGCTTTGGGGAGGAGGCGGCACTCCACGAGGCCGTGCGGGTGCCGCGTGCTTGTTGTGCAGGAGGTGGGAGGACATTTATGGGCAAGAAAATGGGGCTGAGCAGAGGCTGTTCACGGTACAGGGAGGAGGAGGCCAGCATCGCTGGAACACGCTGTCTCTGTCTCGGACAAACAGGATCAGACGTGCGAGGTCGTGGTGGTGCCTGAAAACCAGAACTGACTCCGTGGGAAGCCTCAGAACCAGATGCTCCACCACCGTTATCCCAGGGGCCTCGCCCACACCCCCAGGTGAGCCCCGCCTCTGAAAAAGGGGACACACATCAGGGCCGGGGTGACAGGGAGAGCCAGGGGTTCAGCCAAGCTCAGCTTCTAACGTGCAGATGGGACCTCTGCTCTGTGCACCCTGCCCCTCTCACACAGCCCCTGCCCCCCGCCCTTTTCAGGGCAGTGGAGATTCTCTGAGGTCCAGAAGGAGGGCAGGGACAGCTGCATCCCAGGAAGGAAGACTTGCTGGAGGAGACGGACCGCACAACGGCTTCCAGCCAGGGACTCCCGCATGAGCGCTGAGGGCCAGGGTCCCGGCTCCTGCCTGCTTCCCCCAAACCCTGTCTAGCCTGTTGGATTATGTCCCTGAGCTGCAGAGAAGGCAGAAGGGCCTGGGGACTCTGTGTGATGGTGGAACAGATCCTGGCCCTGCTGTATGGGCACTTTTGTCCTTCCTCCTCCTTCTCCACCTCTCCTATCCCTGCCTCCCCTCCCAGGTCTCCCCAGCTTTTGCTCAGCAGGACTCAGAAAGTTCTGTTGTGTGTCTCTCACCCCAGGCAGAAGAGAGGATGATGTCTTCTCCTCTGGGGCGTGTCCCTCTCCACCTGGGTCTGCCGGCCTGGCTCAAAGCAGCGTGGGAACCCCCGTTCTTCTTACGGCCTCCCTCTCTGATCCCCACCTGGCTCTTTCTCAGCGGTCCCGCTCATCTCAGGGCCCCTCGAGGTCTTTCCTTCTAGCTCTGCCGCCTGAGCTCAAAGCGGGCTCCGGCCCCCATGAAATTTCCTCGCATGGAGGAAGGGGCCCAAGATAGCAAGGAAGCTCCTGCAAACCCCAAACCAGCTCTCCCCCATCATGCTCCCTGCCACCCCCAGCTTTCCTCCCCAGCTCTCCCCACCCCCAAGTCTTTTGTCCACAGCATATCTGGCCCCCGCATAGGCCACAGGGCAAGAGTGGCCACTCTCACAGTTGGAACAGTCATCCTCAGCTCCCCATCCCCTGTCCTATGTCCCTTCCTCTCCTGGGGAGTCGCCTCCAAAAAACACCCCTCCTCACTTGCCCACCTTTTCCAGAGCATCCAACCCCCGCACCTGAGGCACAAGAAAGACCACTTTCCTCCAGTAAGGAGCAAAGGACAGCAACCCTGGGCCCTCCCGGAGCCCCCAGTTGCCCCCACAGAAGCCAGTGCAAGGCCTTTGACTCCCCCAAGCAGCGCCAGGGTCCCCGAGCACTGCTTTCTCCCAGGGCCCAGGGCCCGCATCCCTCCCCGGGCCAAGCCACCAGCACCCAACCCTCCCTACTCTGTTTACACAATCACTTCAGGCCTTATCTGGGCCCGTTATCACTGTGTTGTGATAAGCAAATAGGCTCTGGTGTCAGAGACAGGAAACTCAAATCTGTATCCCTCAGCCTGGAGACTGAGGCGATAAGACAGCAGCCAGGGACCTGGGAGCCGGCTGTGACCTCACCTGGGGCCTGGGCAGACACAGGGTCAGAGGGCACGGGCGGGAGGCCCTTCCTCCCCCAGCCCCGCCTGGTGCTGGACTAACAGGAAGGAAAGGAAGGCCTCCCCATGGGGCCTATGAAGAGACCTAGAGCCCTTTCCAGTGGGAACAGATGTCCCAGTGCTATTTCCTCAGGGCGCCGCTGCCTGGCCAGCAGGCAGGAGGGACTGGAGCCACTGGGGGAAGGTGGGCAGCATCCATTCCGGCCCATTGGACCCCGTTGTCTGTAGAACAGAGGCCCCGTTACATAAGCGCCAGCTGACTTGGTAGAAGCTATGACTAAGAAAACTTTCCAAAGACAGTTGGTGGCCCTCCACCCCCTCCAAGGGGTGAGAACTCCCCCCACAGAGAGGGGGCAGAGATTAGGGCTCCTCACTAGCTCCCTGGCCCTGACTCATCACACACACAAACACTCCCCAACACTCTTTCCCAAAACGGTTCCCACCCACCCGTCCACCCTCTCACCGGGGCTGGTGACAAAATGAACGCCCCAGAGATCTTGCCAAGTTCTGGGCCAGGGAACACGAAATTCCCCGTGGAGTAGGAGGCCAAATACCCACGGCAGCCAACAATGTCCATTCAAGGGATGGCCACTTCTGAACCCCACCAAGTTGGCTGTGTGGTTTCTCAAGGAGCTGGGGCAACTCTGCTTCCAAGAAGTTCGTATTAGCTTGTAAAGGGGTCTTCAAGACCACCCTTCCCCTTCCCTGCCCTCCTTGTTTACAGAGAGTTACCCATCCATGCTGCAGCCCATGGGGTCACAGAAGAGCTGGACATGATTTAGCAACTAAGCAACAACCATCACCCATCCCCAGCTGGATCCATCTGTTCCATCACCAGTCGTTACCAGGCTTCTGCCATGTGCCATGAACAGTCCAGGCAACGGCGACCTGAAGACCAGTCTTTGCTCAAGGAGCTCATCGCCACATTGGTGAGACAGGGCAGGAGGCAGCTGCGGGCAAACACTAAGCAGGGAGGTGGGGCGGAAGACAGGTTCCAGAAGCAGCAGACATGGGGGGGGACGGGGGTGCGGGTGGGTTCACGGAAACTTACTGGGAGAAATGACATCTAAGCTGACATAGACAAAAGAGGGACATCCTGTTTCATTCACTAAGGGTCTGCTCAGCACATAGTGTGCCAGACTAGGGCCAGGCGGGCTTCACGAAGACAAGTCAGGGTCATGTCCACCCCTGGAGCTGGTCACCTGGCGGGGGACATAAGATGAAAGGAGGCACGTGTGAGGCATCACCCAAGGGAAAGGTCAGCGAGGCCCAGGGCGGGTCCAGGAGAGGACGAAAGGAGGGATGAGCAGGTGGGAAGACCAGGAAAAGCTCCAGGGAAGGAGTGGAATTTGGGTACATGGTGGGGGTGGATGGAATTTAGAGGTACAGAGGAGGCGGGGCACACTGCAAGCCAACCTAATGACACCAGCAACGTTCAAGAGCCAGTGATGTCTGGGGGACAAGAATAGACCTGTGTGACTGGCAGTGTGGAAGATGACCTGATGGTGGGGGGTGTGGCTTGAACACAAGTCATGGGGGGGCCTTGTAACAGGTGGTTCAGAAATTTAAGGTGAGGCCCAGAGGGGCTAAGGAATTCTTTCAGTGTCACCGAATTAGTAGAAAAGCAATCTGAGTTCAACTTCAGCGCTCCTTCTGCAGGCCCTAGGCTGGGAGGTGCCCCCTCCCAGGCTTTGGGCCCCTCCCCATGGCCCACTCCCCTCTCCCCTGCCAGAGGGGGGCTCCCCGCTCCTGTCTGGTAGACCCCAGGCTGTCAATGCAGGCTGCCCTGCTCTTCGTCCTGCATTTTTAGATGGGTATGGAAATGCTCTTAAAGAGGGGACAAAAGTCATCTCGAGGCCTGGGTGAAGGACCAGCCCAGTGCAGTTCAGCCTGAAATACCTGGAATTCTCCCAGCTGGCCCAGAGCCTCTTCCTCACCCCATCCAGATTGCAGACCCGTGGGTTTCAGGGTTAACCCTGTCTGGTTCTGTGCCGTGTGCACGTTGGTCCCCAGAACTCCCTCTGAACAGTGGGGCCAGAATAAACGCCTGGGTTGGAAGCCCCCACTCTGGCGTTAGGGCTGTGATGGTGAGAGCGGCCACGAGGTGGCGCCATGAGCCTGGCGCCCCGCTGGCCCGCTAGCGGCCGACACCTGCTGTCCCGGCGGCGGCGGGGCGGCTGTCCCGAGGCCGCCACGGCGGGTTGGCCTTGGCCGGGGAGAACCAGACCAGGGCTGTTCTCAGCCCCCTCCTCTCCTTTGTCAGCCATCCAGGACCACGCGACTGGATCTTGCTCAGTGGGAGAACAGTGTGTGGGGTGGTGCGGTGTGCTGGAGGAGGGATATGTGTGTGTCCTTGGAGTTTGAGAGTGGGGGTGGGGCAAGGTCAAAGATGCCTTTTTTCTTAGTCTGATAAGCTTCTTGGAAACAAACGCCAAACCCTGGATATCTGCTGCTGCCCCAGAATCAGACATTTGAAGGGGCTATCCTGTGAGGGTTTGGATGCGTCTAATAAGCTTCCTCTCTTGTTTTTTTCATCCAGAACCCAGCCTTCCCAAAGTCCACGCTTCACCCATCTCGGTTTGTTTCTGTGGTTAAATATGCATTTCTATAAATGTCATTTTCCAGACCCCCTCTCAACAGCTTTCTGCAAAGCACAGTTCAGACACACATCTGTGCACACAGGTCCGTCCTCCTGCCAGCGCCGAGTCCCCCCCCCCACACACACACATCACCGCCCCACGCTTCTCACTCAGAGTTCCTGCACACTATCTTACAGGCATCACTCTTCGTGGGATGGCAGATGCGTGCCAGTGTGTGTGCACGTGAACACACACGTGGACACACGCACTCACACACGCACACACCCTGAGACCGCAGACACAGGGTCATGCTGACCCCCGCCCAACGTGAGTTGCACACCCTTTGACCTTGGGTGGGAGATTTGTTTCCATCTCACACAGGCTGGCTCAGAGCTCAGCACAGGGAGCTGGACCTGGACGTGGAGCAGAAACAGGGCGGTCTGTCCTCAGCCCTAAGGAGAGAGAGTCAGAGTTTGGACTCTTCTGTGAGGTCAGGGATGAGGGAGACGGTCTGTGCCAACAGGAGCCAGGAACGGTTGCCTTTGAACTTTGCCTTCGCAGGTCAGCCAACGGTCAGGGAGTTTGTTGATGCAAGAACAAAAGTTACACTAACGTGGAGTTGAAGCTGTGGGTGTTCAAAAAAGGGAAGGACCCGCGAGAGGAGGAAAGGACCAAACCACAGAGATGGGAGCAGCGGCTGGGGACAAAAGCCCGTCGGGGAACTTGGGAACAAAGACCGTGTTAAAATCTCAGATGAGGAGGGAGGGGATGGTGTTAAAATCTCAGATGAGGAGGGAGGGGATGGAAGCCGAGAGGGCCGGAGGAGGAAGGGAGCCCGAGCGCGGCTATGGCGGCTCAGCTGTTACTTACAAGCACAAGCTCTTCTCAATCCTGATTAACAGGAATTAAGTGGCATATGGCTAATCCTCCCGCTTGCTATTAGTGCTCCCAGCCCTGCAGAAGGACCGGCGGCCCTCCTCAGCCAGGCCCCGGCATTCACACACCAGGGTTTCCAGCCAAGGGGAGGAGGAGGAGGAGGAGGCTGGAAACTTTCTCTACCTCCCTGCACAGAATACCCATCCTCTGTACATGTGCCCTTTTCCTTCTTCCAAAATTCATTCCTGTCTGTTGTTTTATATAGATCATCACAGAACACCTCTGAGCGACCGAAGACCCAAGTTATTCTCATGAAAGAACTAGGAAAACAAACCCAGGGAACTGAGAGGATTTAACCCAGGACTGACGACTCGGTGGATGACTCTGGGGTCCTTGCGCCCAGCCCAGTCCAGCCCAGAACAGCCCTGGAAGATGGTGGCTCATCCGCTCCTAGAGAAAGAGGAGGGGGGTGGGAAGAGGAGGGTGGGGAGGGGACAAAAGAAAAGAGCTGAAAAGATTTGAACTTCTGACCTTGGCTGGGGCAGAGCCAGGATAACTGAGGACCCCAGCCTCGTCCCAGGTGAGTAGCAATCAGACCCTGGGGTGATGAAGATTTGTGTGGAGGAGTGTGCTCCCCGGGATAGTCAGAGGGTGGTGAGCAGTAAGAGAAGGGAGGGAAAGTGTGCCTTTCAGGCAAAGCCCCACCCCTAGCCTTAGCAGACTCTGGAGCCATAGGCTTCCAGAAGGGGCAGGCTTCATCCTCCTGCAACAGAAGCCCCTCCCCACCGGGACGGGCTGACTCCCAGGCACTGGGTTCCCTGAGCAGGTGGAGAGTGGCCTGGGGGCTCCGGGCAGCCACCCCTGGAGGGAGGAACCTAGAGGAGGAGGACAGAGCTAGCGCCCCTACTACTCGCAGAAAGCCAGAAAGCCCCTGGCGTCAGACTGAAATCTTTCTTCCCCTTTGGGGTTCTCAGTCCAGAAGAAAGACAATTGCATACCATTCACACCGATGTAAATAATGATAAGCTATGGTAGACACTATTTAGAGCTTCCCGATGGCTCAGTGGGTAAAGAATCTGCCTGCAATGCAAGAGACACCGGAGACTCAGTTTCGATCCCTGGGCCAGAGAGATTCCCTAGAGGAGGAAATGGCGACTCACTCCAGTATTCTTGCCTAGAGAATCCCCTGCCCAGAGATACCGCCAAGATGCTTTGGAACACGGGAGTAAGTGGTTAATTCTGCCCAGGGTGGTGGGGAGGGTAAAGGTAGGACTCGCTCCCCTGTCAGAAAGCCTTCCTAACCTCATCTCCTTCCAGATGCATTAGGAAGCTCTCTGCCTGGCACCCGAGGTTCTTTGCAGGGACCCCTTCACCTGCTCAACTGATCTGGAAGCCATGCACTTCTTTTCTTTTAAGGAGTACCTTGAATATTCCAACTCCACACTCTTAATTCCAAAAGTCTAAATTTAAACATTTGCTGTCCTCCCTATGCTCTCAGTTTCTTCTAACCATAGGTTTTAATGTTACTAGTGCCTAGTATTATAGGTTTATTTTTAAAAACTCATGCGCTAGGTTATTATTATTATCATCTGTTTTTAGAGCCAGTGCTTACCTGCAGAATCCCCACCTGCTCACCAAGGTTTTTGCTCCTCTTTGCTTCTTTCACTCCATGGCTTCCCCTGGATCGTTTTCTCCTTTTCTTTTAGGTCATGCTCAAATATTTCTTTCAACACAGAAATAGCTGATCAGCTGTCACCTGTTTTTACCCTTACTCCTGAACCCTCATTTAGCGGGCAATGGAGTCCTGGACTGTTCTCTCATTTCCTCAGCTCTTTGGAGCTGTTATTTTTTTTTGTTCCAGCCTCTCTTACTGCTGTTGTTCCCTTGTAGATGTCCTGTCTTTTTAGTGTAACTAACTGTGGGATGTTTCTTCTGGTTTCGGGTTCTGATACTTCACCATGTTATGTCTAGAGATGGCCTGTCAGGCTGGGCGACTAAACGAAAGGAGACATTTCTCTCTCCTGGGCACTCACGTGGGATGCCTCCTCAGACTAAGGATCTGTGCCTTTCATCCATTCTGGGCCTTTCTGAGTCATTGTCTCCTCACTCACTGCTTTTTCCTTGTTCTTATTTTATTCCTCTACAGTTCTTATCCTCTGTTACAAGTCTTAACATCTTTTTCAAATTTTCATGTCTTTACCTCTCTGTGTCTGATCCTGCATAATCTCCTAAGATCTCTCACTTCATTAATTTTCTTTCAGTCAATTTTTTAAAATGATATTTTATTTATTTGGCTGCCCTGCGTCTTCGGTTCGGCATGTGGGATATTTAGCTATGGCGTGTGAACGCTCACCTGTGGCAAGTGGGACCTAGTTCTCAGATCAAGAATGGAACCCAGCCCTCTTGCATTGAGAGTACAGAGTCTTAGCTACTGGACCACCAGGGAAGTCCCCAGTCAATTCCATGGAGTTTTTTTTTTTTTCCTCCTAAAGGTTTCATTCCTACTAATTCTGCAAGTGCATGCATGCTAAGTCGCTTCAGTCATGTCTAACTCTTTGCAACCCCATGGACAGTAGCCCCAGGCTCCTCTGTCCAGGCAAGACTACCGGAGTGGGTAGCCATTCCCTCCTTCAGGGGATCTTCCCAGCCCAGGGATCGAACCCAGGTTTCTTAGTTCTCCTGCATTGCAGGTGGAGTCTTTACCACTGAGCCACCTCGGAAGCCCCTACTAACTCCCTATGTAGCTCTTTCTTGTCTCCCTCATCTTTCCAGTGCCCTTGTGTTTCTCTGTGTTTTCTTGCCCTCTTATCTCTGTGCACTTTGTAAGGCAACTTATTTTATTGTCCCTTTTGGATTATCTCGGGGTTCAAGGCTGATTCCTCTGCTGGTCATATGCTGCTTTTGTGTGAGGCGGGCCGTCTCCTCCCAGGACTTGTAAATTATGGTTTACATCTTTGTGGGGTTGTTCCCTTTGTGGGGGCCTTTGTGCTCTCAGGACACACCAGGAACAGTTGTAGGTTTGCTTCAGCTGATTGCCCACAGGTTTCCCCAGTGTGAGAACAATTTTTACATTAATTTGGGGGCTTGGGGATTCCCACACTCTGAGAGAGAGTGAAAGTTCACACCCCACACCTGGAAATTTGAGTTTTTCACAGGAAACATTTTTTTTTTCCTTTTCCAGAGCCTACAGCAGAAAATGATGGATGGAGATTTTTCCTAGCCATCCTCCCCCTGTCAGAGCCAGAATTTCAGGTCCAGAGTCCTGCTTCAGATGGGTCCTAGGCCTGTCCCCATCCTTGCGGGTCATGAGCTACTCCCCTGACTTTGCATACCCTCCTTCTGTTCGCTGTGCATTGACTCCAGTTTGCAGGCTTACTATTTTGTCTTTAAATTCCTTCCTTTTTCTGTCTCTTGAGGATTTCTTTATTTCAAACTCAATGTACATGTTAATTTTCATGTTATATTTTATTCAGAATCTCCCTGTGTGATGCAGCGGAGCAGTGGAGATCCACACTGGCTCATTCTGTGAGTTGCTAGACGTCTAAGGCACAATTATTTTTCCTTCTGTCTCTCCTACGGGACTACAAACTCCCGGAAGAAGGAAACTGTGCCTAAATTATCTTTGGTTCTTCGCTCAGTTCCGGGGACAAACACAGTATGAGAGTGATGTTTGCTGGACTGGACGGATAGTTAAATGATGGAAGGTGATCATCAAAGGTTATGCAGGTCTTTTCACATCTCCAGGAAGAGTTCCTCAATCATTCCAAACACACAGGTATTATTTTATTCTGAAAAATATTTATACATGATTCTGTAGCATGTGTTATGATTGTGACATCGATGTGCCTCAACGCTGTTAACGTGGCCATCAAGCAAGCAGCATGCTGCAGGCCCTCAGAAGACGCGACACAAGGCCAGCCCTGACCCGTGGCCTTCCAGCTGGAGGCCGTGGCGTGGAGGTGGTTTGCCGTGATTTCACTGACAGAGAGCACTGTGTGTGTTTAGTGGAGAACATTCAGCAGACCTACCTGGGAGAGCAGTTCAGGCTACAGGGACTTGAGAGGAAGAGGCTGCCAAGGCAGGAGACAGAAGCACAGATAGAGAAACAAAATGATGAGAAATCCATAATCACGGCGTGATATTTAACCAGACTCTCCCAGATATTAATATCATGCCGTGACTATGGATTTCTCATTTTGTTTCTGTCTGTGATATTAATAGCTAAATTAAAAAAAAAAGTAAAGATATTGATGTAAGTATGCAGGTCACGAAGCAACAGTTAGAACTGGACATGGAACAACAGACTGGTTCCAAATAGGAAAAGGAGGACGTCAAGGCTGTATACTGTCACCCTGCTTATTTAACTTCT